>WAAB01004763.1:340748-402081 GCA_013389865.1 Piaya cayana | reverse complement strand
CTGTGATTCTGTGAAATGCATCAGACAGAGTCCTGATCCTCTGAGGCTTTTCTGAGCTTTACTGTTTGCTGATTACCCATAACGATATTTACCTGTATCCAATGAGTTGTTTGAAGAGATTTTAAAGTAGGGGTAACATTAGACCAAAAGTCTGAAAAACACCTTTCCCTTCCTAAGATACAATTTAGTGTGGTGAAAATCTTTGTATTTAAAGCACTTTTATAATCATAGATGATGAGTAAAATTAGTTTAAAGACAACCCTTCAGGAGGAATAGCATTTCAGTGAAGTACTGCAGAAACAGAAGTACGTCACCTGCAATTTGGCTGCATGATGCACAGCAGAGATGCTACAAATGGTGTGTTTAGCAAGTATGGTAGTTCGGTACCAAGATAATAATCAAGACCATTTTTAAGTTCATCTTCTGAGGCTGCTACACAAAATTTATAACTGGGTAGTACTCCTTAGTGACTGGAATTTGCACATAATCTGTAGGAGGATGTAAAATATTAAAGATTTTTATCTAGAAGAAAAATTATATTAGCAATGATGTGAGGGAAACTGCCTCATATGTCCTCTCTTGCTATTTTTATTCTTACAAAGATAGGTTTTATGAGGATGAAGAGATTAAGACTTGTCCACAGAATCAATTTTGAACCCACGAGTAAAGAAATGATTACCTGAGGAGAACATGTTTCTGTCTGTGTAAATATGTGTGATTGTTCTTTAAGAAAAATCCAGCTTGCTTCCAGACTTGTAAACACAGGACACCATATTCACAAGATAGGCTTCAGGACGCAGAAGGAGCAACAAGAAGTCATGGTATTACAGGTTTGTGGCAGACTTTTGCAGTTGTGCAATTTGGGTCTGCGTGCCAGCTCTCCCATCTTCACAGCAGGAAACTGCAGCAAAATATGGGCTGTAGGTCTCAAGGTACTTCATACTGCTGCAGTGTCTAGAATCTAGAATGTGTCCTTCTCTAAGGCATGTGATGACATACAGAAAAAGCCTTATTTCAACGTGCATGTGTCCACACAGATTCCTGTACATATGCTGTATGGATACAGTTCTAGTGCACTTACTTTAAAGATGTTGCATTTGACATTACAAATGCCAGGAACTTTAAGACACTGTGTAACAGGGGAGATTAAAAAAAACAAAAAAAAAGAAACTCAGCTCTGTAGCAGTGATAACTTTGTGGAATGGTACTGAAGGTAGTGGATTTGATTTTTAAACTGTAATTCTCAGAAGTGCAAGTTGGTTTTTTTTTTTTTTTTTAATATCTGTCTTGCCTTTACCTTTTTCCAAAAGAAAAAGAATTTTTTTTTTTTTACTTGCTGACTAGTACATCATGGCAAATGACATTAGAATCACTATAACATCTATCCATTGATGGTGGAGGTAAGCTGACTATCCCAGTAATAACTGGGAAACATCAGATTTGTAAGGAACTGTCCTTTCAGTGCATCCTTATCTGTAAAGGCTGGATTTATTGCTAGGCTTATTTCTGTACCGTTCTATAACTGGGTTGGAATAGTTGTCACTGAAGTTTTAATAGCCTTGCACATCAGACAAGCAGAAGGAAGAGGAAAGTGGCAAAAGCTTTTTAATACTTCATCAAAATTTTATTTCTTTGCTTTTAATAAAATCCAGTTAGGGAAATCTATTTATAGGACTTCTGGTGTATTTCTGATTTCTGTAAGATAAAAAGAGAGACCCCCCTCACTTGCATAGCTCTAAACCAAAGTGTTGGTTTTTGGGCATTTATTTTCCTTCTGTTTTGGGTAGCATTTACTGAATGAATAACAGACAGCACTGAACTCCTACAGTCTATCACTCTGTATCACATCTCTTCTGTGCCATGCTGGATCAAGTACTTTTGGCTCTTGTCTTTTCCAAAATGCACTTTACACTTGCAAGTGGAGCTGTTTGTCTTTCTCTGGCATTTGTGTTGGTTTTGCAGGGTGATTTTCCCTGATCTGTGTCTTCTGAACACATTGGGGCGTGCACATCCTGATACCTGCTGGTCTGTTTTGTCAAGCCTGCCTGAATTGGACAGGACGAGAGGGAATGGCCTCAAGCTGTGCCAGGGGAGGTTTAGGCTGGACATTAGGAAAAAAAATTTCACAGAAAGGGTCTGTGGGTACTGGAACAGGCTGCCCAGGGAGGTGGTTGACTCATCTTCCCTGGAGGTGTTTAAGGGATACTGAGGGGCATGGTTTAGTGTTTGATAGGAATGGTTGGACTTGATGATCCGGTGGGTCTTTTCCAACCTGGTGATTCTACGATTCTGTGACTCTATGAATTGTACTGCTTTGCCGTAGTGTCATCCTCTCTCTTGGCTGCACTGGAGTCCAGTATGTTGACAGAGTTCTCCAGCTGACATTTCCAGGTGCTCTACTCAGGCAGAGCGCGCTACTTTTTTTTTGTTTCCCATGCTTGTCTGCTTGCTGATTGCTAGCACTGGCCTTAATGCGATGGATGTGTGCTTAACCATTTCCAGTGAAACGCAAGTACAAGATGTTATTTGCACACATGAAGCACTAAACATCTTTGATACTGTTGCTCCAGTCCTTAATTCTCTGTAGTCCCTGGACTCTTTCTAGGCAGTGAACTCAACCCTGCGTAGCAAAGCCTTCTGGTGAGGGGTTGCACATGTCTCTGGGTTGAGGCATTAACTTTCAGCAGGGTTGTTCCACCTCTCAGCAGTATTTCTGATTAACTGAAAGCTGCAGTGGTGCTGCTAAGCTGTTCTCTTCCAATGAGTTAAGGTCTACCCATACATAAGCCTAAGTTGTTTTGAAGAAGTCTGCATAAAAATGTAGAATAAATTTAATTTAAAAATACTTTATGGAAGATGTGAAGGCACTCTATTCTGAATGAAGGATTGTTTTATACTTACCATGTCTAACAATAAATGAAGAAGAATGAAGCAATTCTATGGGGATGACTGTAAACAGTCATATGGTTAGTTAACAGTTCATGTTTTGCTCGATAAGAAAAGCATAAATAAGGAAGTTTGGTTTTTTCCCTACTTCATGCAAGTGCTTTTTTTTAAATTAGTAAAATTGTTCAGTATTTGACTGCCCAGTACTTCAGAAAATGGCTTTCACTCAAAGTATTTCCTGTCTTTGAAAATGACTGTGAGTAATGTATATTTGCGTATACTAAGTTTTAAAGGGCCCAGACTGCTTTCCAAAAATAAAATCTGCACGTGAGCTTTGTAATGAAACAAAGGTGTCAGTCTGACAGCATTACAAAATTCTCTACAATTCTGATCTTGTCCTTTCTCAAGGAAATTGAGTTGGGAGATGATTCATATAAAACAAGGCAGCTGGAGGAACACAACTGCTTCCGGAGAGAATAATTGTGCCTTTTGGGGTTTTTTTGGTTAAATTTTTAAGTGCTTTATAATGAAATATTCATGCTTATTAGAATTGTAATTAGGCCACGTGCTTCTAGATGGGGAGACTGCCAGGCTTTACTAAACTGTTGGATCTTCCTCAGTGTTGGTCCATTTTTGTTTTAAAGATTTAATTGACTCCAGATTCCCTTTGCACATTGAATACAAATGTATTGTTAGGTTAAAATTGGACATGGCTCCCACCAAGCCTTGGTTTTCCATTTTCAGTGGGAAGTCATTCCTGAGTAAGACTTGTAGGCCTGAACAAATGAAATCTGTTATGCTTCAGGGAAGCAAATGCAGTATTATCTCCTTTCATATCAGAACTGCTTAGAAAAACATTAACATTATGAATCTGTCATTTAAACATCAGCTCTTCAATTTTTGGCTTGAGTTTAGCTCCCTTTTTAGTTGCACAAAAATCCCTATGGGTGGGGCAATGAAAACTGAGTGTGCGGGGGGGGGTTAAGTTTTTCTCCATATTTTCCAGATCATTTGTTTAGAATGTAAATTTTCCTCTATCATTTCCTTTTGCGTTGTTTTATCTCAAGGAAGCCAGACTGGAGTCAGAGATGTTTGTCTGACATGCAGAGCATTTTTATGTGGCTCACAGGAAGGCACAGCAGTAGGCTGTCACGAGCACTTACCCTAACTGTGCACTGCATGAGTGGTAGCGTGCTCTGAACCTGTTGTGCAGTGGGAGGTGTGTCTGGCTGAGATGGCAGACACAGGTTAGTCAAAATGTGTAATACTCTTGAATGCAAAGTCATAACTGAGATATCTCATGTTGATCAGGGAGTTAAAAAGTCACTGCTATGCAAGGGGAAAGATCATATCCTGGCTTATTCCTTTCTGCCAGTCTGCAGAAATGCAAAAAAAAAAAAGAACAAAAGGCTGTTGAATTCAATGGGAATTGCTGAGAGCAATCAAATGAACATCTTTGCTGATGCAAAATACATATACAACTTCCCACTGGACAGATTTTCCTGAAATATGGTAAAAAGATGATGATATATTTAGGGTATTTTGGTGTTGTATTAACTATACTATGATAACAAAACCACTAAAACTTAGTCAAAATTTGCATGTAAATATTTTTAACTGTTCATTCTTGCTTGAGTAAGAACACAAGCTTGTCATTTAAATGATTATCCAAAGAAATTTCCTTTAAATGTAGAACACAGCAAGGGCCTGAAATGGATTCTTCAGTCAGAGTAGCTTTGACTAAGATGCATTTGTATCATCTTGTGAGCAAAGGTGCTGTAGTAAATAAAGTTATATGAGAATCTCAGTTTTTGTTGCTATGGTAATCGATGGGATGCATAATAGATGTTCTTATTTTAATTTCTCTATGTGCTTTAAGATTTAGTAGCTTCCCTGAAGAATTAATTCATTGTCAGAACTAATGCCACATTCAGTGTGTGTTATGAGAGGATGCGAACTGCTGCTGCTGTTGCCCTCATAGTTCCAGATGATTTGTACAGCTTATTTGCGTAAGGCACAAAAAGTTTCAGACTGGTTGTATGAATTTGATTGTGGCTGAGAATACGAAAGGGTTAGTTGGGGTCAGCTTGTCACAGTAAAACCTTTGCTGAAAGGGCTAGGTCTAGATGGATGATCTGTAGAAAGTCTTGGGTCTTGGAGAGGAGGAAGCTGGAAGCAAAAGCAGTTTCTCTGGCTCTAAGGTAACTTGCTGCTACAAAATTCTGGCACCAAATTCAGTTTTTAAGAAGGGTGCATTTCACAAACTTACTGCCATGTGTCATATTAAATGGAAAGAAGTAACCAGGTCCTCTGAGGTAAAAGAGAAATTGAAGGATTAACTGGTGATGAGGATTTCACTTCTTAGCCTTGGGTTTTTTTGTTTGTTTGTGGGGTTTTTTTGTTTGTTTGTTTTGGGGGTTTTTTGCTATAGACTGGTACACTCTTAAATCTACTTACAGAGGTTGTGAACAGCCAGGGCTTTTGTGTGTATGCCTAAGTTATGCAAGCACAAGTAGTGTTTATTTAATGGGGCTTTGCATATGCCTAAATATATTTCCACACTGTAATATTTGAAAGCAGGCACTCTTATTTCCATTATCATTGGTGTTAGGGTAAAGAGTGCCAGGGAGGAAGCAGCAATATGTATACACTCACGAAATTCAGTGCAAGGACTAACATGTATTAAATAGCAGCATCTCAGTTAGAAGATGTCTAAATCCTGTAGTTGTATGAATGCATGTGCAAATGGATATGTTGTTTGGCAATGAAGTAGGAAAAACAGTTCTTTATTTTGCTGAATCTTAGATTATTCAAGTTACAAAGCTTTAGTCTGTTAGGTACTGTTAATTAACTGTAAAATTATTTTTCCCACTAGCTTTTTGCCATTAATGAAGACTGATACATTAACATTGAAGATCAAATCAATCACTTTTTTCTTATATTTAATTACTTAACTACTGACCTACAAGTCAAAATTATCTTCTGAAAATGTTATTTATGACTTAAAATGCTAACTGGCAAAAATTGTGGTAGAAAAATAATTATAAGAGCTTACTGGGGGTTTGAGAGGTTTTCTTTTCCCTAGGGAGGAGCAAAAGAAAATTTGGAGACTTTTGAATTTTTCAGTGAGAACATACCAAAAGTTTCTGTTGAAGTAATTTAGAAATGCGAAAGGGAGTTAAATTATCATTACATTATTTAATTAAAAAAAAAAAAACAGCAATAGTGTTAGTGTTACCTAAAACTAAAGTAAGAAAGCAGTTGCCTGGGAACTTGAGAGCACATTTAGCTCCTTTCTTATCTGGAGACAGGATCGACTATAGTTACGTACTTCCTGACAGATGTTTACCTGGCTCTTTCTTGAAGATTGTAAGCAATGGAAATTCCACAGTCATTGTAGCCAGGCAGTTCATTCTGGTGCCTCTCTTAAACCAGAAGTGTTTTTTTCCAGATCTCTTACCTGAAACTGCAATACTGAAGTTAGTTTTGTGGAAGAGAAGAGATTCTTTTATTAGTAGCACCAACTTCCATGTATTTATTTAAGAGCTACTATGATCCACCCAAGTTTTCTGTTGGCTAAACACTATACATTCTTCACTTAACATTTAACTCAGGATTGTACTAAAATCTAGAGCCTGTAGCATGAGGGTTATATCTACACTTGCTGTGAGATTGAATTGGAGTACTTTAATTATAGCTTTCGGTTATAGCTGCTTATTCTAGCAGATACTTGTGATCTCACCACTGATTGTCATGCCAGAATGGGAAGAAGAGAAAGAGTGTGAAGGTAATGCATTTACAGTTTAAATAATGTGGCATTTCTGTTACACTTCCAAGTACATATCATATTTTTGTTGCCAAATTTGTTGTTAATGTTAATATTGAAACAAGTAGAGATTGTAGTGTTCACATTTGTATTTATTTGGATAATTTTGTTATTGAAATGGTGGGAGATATGGGAGATTATTTATTTGTTTGCATGTAGAATTATAAGGAACCAGTTTGTTATGAGGTTGAAGGGGATTCAATTAAAAGATTGCAGCAAAAGTTACAATTTATTTGTAATGGATCGCAAGTATTAGACAGCTCTTTCCTGTTTCTGCTAATCTTGATTTAGTTTCCTTTTTATAATGTTGCAATTCTAAAAGCCACAAAATTTCATGTCGTTTTTTTTATTTTTAAATTCAAAGGAAACTGTAGCTTTAAGTTAGGTGTACCAAATTATAGTGAATACATCAAACTTGCATTTGTTCTTGGCTGCTTGAACAATTTTGTTTTATTTTTGTTTTGTCTGGGAATAAAAGCAGAATGATCCTAAAAAAATTATATTATTGAAATGAACAACTGCAAATAGAGTATAAGATGGAGACAGAAAGATCTCCAATGGTACTGTTTTGTGGAGTATCCCATGAGGGAACAATGGGAACTTGATTAGTTTGAGAGTCCAATTATATCAAAAACCAAACCAAAACAAAAAAATGCCTAGCCTATTCCAAACATAAAAATGCAAACATATTTGTGATCTGTCAAATGCAGAACTAGGGGTAGCTGTGATCTGAACAGAAAAGAGAGGATGAGGGGGAAGTGGGTTACCCGTGCCACCTTCCAGTGTTCCGTGAAGTGCGTGCTCAGCCTGTCCCTGCAGCCTGGCCACAGCACATTGCTGGCAACCAAAGCCATCCCGCTTGCCAGTCAACACCTGAAACACCAGTTGGGTGTAGACTGTACTTTAATACTCAGTATTTTTTTAGATTCACTACAAATCACTCAGTTTTTAAAACTATTTTTCTGGGTATAAGATAGATTTCTATTTAGATCCAAGAGTACTACAGCCACAAGTAACTCCTGTGCATTTTACTGACTTTAAGGTCAGCATGTTGGAACAGGCTGAAATACAAGGTGAGAGATACACATCACTAAGACCCAATAACTTCTCACACACTGTCCTTATTCTTAATGTTTTAAAATAAAACATTTTTTTTCCCTTTTGCTTCCTTTCCCCAGAAGGCACAGGCGAAGAGCAAACAGAATACATGTACTGTAACTTCTAGTCTATGCAAGGTTTGAGAAACCTCATGAGCTTCGCAGCCATGACATTCAGCTTCCTTTCATCTATTACTCTGTCCTACTTATATTTGTGATGTCTCAGTGGACGTGACTGTTCACAAACATCTCTTCTCTCTGGGAGTGGCAGATTCTTTGCATGAAGACCTGGACTTAGGTAATTCTTGCACCAACAGGGACTTGGGGATCATTAGCTTAGGGTCGAGTGGGGATGAACATTAACTTTGTACACATATCAGATGTTGTGGATCATAGAGAAAAGAAACCCATTGATCTGAGCAGTTTAAGTGCCTCCTGTACATGTTCTTTAGATGCAAGAAGACAATTGATCTCTGAACTCAATAGGTTAGCAATCCATGCAGAGTGTAGGTCATGAGCAGCAGTCTTTCCTTTTGGATTAGTGGTTCTTTACCCAATGCAGTGGAATGTTTTATCATGGCGAATTTTGAACTGGCAATTCCAAAGAAACATGTCCGTTCAACCTTTTCTACTTGTGGTCATTATCTTGGGGTTACTTGCAGCTTATATTAGAATATACATATATGTGTGTGTATGTCTATGTAGTAACCAAAGTTTTCATTTTACTGGAAACAAATTGTAATCTTTGCTGAATTACCTATAAATTTCTTCTTAGCAGTATGAAATGAAAGGTGGAATGCATCTGACAAAATGTGATCAACTAAAATGCATCCTAAAAATGTTTGCATATCCCCACAGAGTATGAAAGGAACTTGTAGTGATCAGCTAAATATATGTATGTGCAATTGAGATCTTAAGGTCACTTAGTTTTGGGGTATTTTGGAGGGGTGGCAGTGGTGGGTGTTGGGTTTGAGAAACAAAAGAATGTATCCCACATCTGGCAATCAGCGCTGAATTCTTGGCATAGTTTTCTTGTGTAGAACTGTGTGTATCTCTGTGCGTATATGCATTTACATGTGTGTGTGTCTGTGTGTATGTATTTATATACATATATTAAAAACAATCTGATGCAACTGTGTTTGTAGATTCAAGCTTATACCCCAATAGCACAAAAAAGTGTGAACATGTAGATAAATATAACAGCAAAATAAATTATTCACCAAAACGGCAGCAAAGCTGCTGCCATAGACAAATGGTTTCTGCATTCAAGTTTATGTCTAAAGCTAGTATGGTTGTGAAACATTTTAAACTGAATTATGTATTAAAAATATTTTGTCTTTGAAAACAAGAATATTACTAGCAGAAATACAAGTTGCAGTTATTGAACTGATGAGATTTCAGTGAAGTAATTAAAGTTAAAGCCAAAAATTACTGTTTTGGCATTGTATGAAGCTGTAGTTTTAGGAAGCATTATCCCACACACTTGAATAATTGCAGATACTTAAGGGAGGCACGTGCCAATAAATTAAGTGACTTTCACAAGCAGAATTTTCTTATTAATGAAACCCATATAGTACAGTCAAGAATATATAACCATGGATATTAAAACCAAAAACCCCCGTGCTATTATAATGAAAATAGAACTTACTAGTGCCATCTACTGTTGAGAAAACAGAGATGACAAAGATCCAAGTCGAGCAGTGGGAACAGTCATTAGAAAAGAGCAGTCAAATAACTTTGTTCCTTAATAGAAAACTGAAGAGAAACGTGATGGCAAGATCAGATCATTTTATGTTTCTGAGTTATTGCTAATGAAAAATATTGGAAATAATTGAGACAGTATTTGGAAACCAGTTAGGCATTTTTAAATCCCTCAATTTCTGTTATTGTTCAGAAAGGAAAGCTAGGGCCAGATATGTGTAATTTGACTGTTTTGATATTGTTTGTCATGATAACTTTATCTTGTTTTTTCTTTATCTTCTAAATCTAATGGTATCGGTTCTTTAGCTTGTATAAACAAGTGTTAAGTAATATTAGCATTGAAATCCCATACTAAAACATGACTTTGAGGAATGTCATGGGTTTGGTTTTAGTTTTTATTTTTAAAAAAAATTCTTCTTTGGCTTCTAAGAATGTGAATAAATGCTGAGAATAGCTTGAACAGCATCAGCAGCAATAACACAGATCAAAAGGTTGACTGCAATAGAAATACTCTCACAACGCAACAAAACATTTCGGGAGTTTAAGAATTTCAACTTCTTGGACTGTTCAGGTGAGCTTGAAGTAGTGATAGAGACAAGCGAAGAAGCTTAAAATTGTCTGCTCCTACAGGGAACTTTGAGGATTCTCCTGCTGGAGACTTATTCTCTCTCATTATTGTCTGAGTTGGCCTTATTCCTTTTAAGGCTTTTTGTGGTTTAACCCTAGCTGGCAACTAAGCTCCACACAGAGGCTTAGTCACTTCTGCCTCCCTTACCTCACCAGATAAATCTTGTCAGGTGAGATAAAGATGGTTTAATAGGACAGCAAAGCAAGAGGAAATAATAAAAGAGTGTACAAAACGAGTGGTGCACAATGCAGTTGCTTACAACTTGACTGATGCCCAGCCCATTCCCAAGCAGCAGTCCCAATCTCCTGGCCAGCTCTCCCATATTTATATAACAAACATGATCTCATATGGTATATAATATCCCTTTGGTCAGTTTGGATCAACTGTCCTGGCTGTGTCTCCTCTCAGTGTCTCATGCAGTTTGTCATTGGGAGGGCCTGGGAAGCTGAAAAGTCCTTGATTAAGTATATGTGCTACTAAACACACTGATGTTTTAGTTGTTGCTATCAATCAACATTATTCCTGTACCAACTACTAGGAAGAAAATTAACTCTACCCCAGCTGAAAGCAGGATAGAACTACACCCGGACATCATTAAAATCAGTGGCTGAGGTCTTGATCACTTCAGTCAAGGTAGGATTTCACCCACTCTGAAAGATGAAACTTGCTTCCAGGTCCATCTGTTGGGCAGAACTGTGCTCTGGAGCATAAGCTGTCATTTCATTCCAATATACTTCTGTAACCTCTTAGATGATTTTTTTACTGTGACTAGGATTTAATTTAAAGTTTGGGGTCAAGGAGGTAGCTGCTCTGTCAGCAGCCAGATTGAAAGATAAATTCAAAGGTCCAGTTTGTTTCTTCACACTACTGGGAGCTTGGGGATAAAATTCAACAGGGCTTTAAACATAATAAATAAAATATATGTAGCATACAGAAATACACAGGTAAAGCATCAAGCTCATTTTAGGAGGACTTTAAAGACTTCACCTGATTTCAGGGGGGAAAAACAAAACAACTAAGAAAATCCCAAACCTCCCCCAAAAAACCCCAACCCTGCAACAAAACATGGGCTCCCATAGCTCATACATGTTTTAAATTCAGGACAGTGGCCCAGCAAAGCAGAATCTCAGACGTGGGCTTTTCCCTGGGCTTCCTTGAAAGTCCTGGAGGAGAATGAGGCAGCTGTGGTTGCTGAACTGGAAGCTGCATCCAGACCTAAGGAACTGCTTGGTGTTTTCTCTTTGCTGGCTCCCAGGCGTGAAGGAGTGTTTGAAAACCCTCCAGAATGGACAGCAGGAGATCACTATGAGCTGCAGAGCTCTGAACAGACTCATCAAAGCAGACATGAGTGTGGTTAGAAATGGTTCAGATGAGCATGAGGTGTGAATGTTCTTCAGTGTTTATAACAGCTGAGTGATCAAAACATCACATATTAAGGGATCCAAACCAGTGCTTCCAACTGCAGTGCTCTGGGTTCCCTCGCTAGATAGAGGAGCATCACTTTCCGAGTCCTCCAGCTGTTTGTTGAAACTGTCTGGTATGCAGCTCCATGTAAGAGGTCACTGCATTCACATGAGGAAACGGACACATGTCCTGAAGTCCTGACTGCTTACACATTTCTTATTATACAGTCAGTTACCAAATCTGCCATTGCTTTGGAGCAGGGACTAAATCAACCCATGGTGCTACAGGCCACCAGGACTAGTCCAGGTGCTCTCCTGTTTTCTCATGAAGGAGTGAATCTGGTGTTTCTGGTTGAAGAGTAGCCCAGTGTCAGGGTGGTGGTGTCACAGCAAGCTGTGCTTAGCTGCCAGCAGAGGCCTGGGCATGTATAGCTGTTGATACACTTGCAATAAAGCCTTCATGATCATCGTCATACTTCCAAGGCAGTACAGAAGTAATCTTCTCCTTCTGCCTGAAATGCCAAACAGATGGGTTTACCCACTTGCGTATTTGCTCTGATGCCACTAGATGCATCAGTGGACAAGATGGAGGGGATTTAGGGAGAAGGGATCCTGCTTATTGGGAGAGAAGGAAACTGGGAGACTAAGAACAGTTACAACCAGGGAAGGCCAAAGTAAATGGAAAAGCTTTTTCTCCATAGAAAACTACAAAATTCAGTGTTCCTATTATGCACTATAGATAAGTTTTATAACCCTGCTTCATTTATAGCAGAATCTGGAAGGTATTGAGTAAATTGAGCAGGAAGGCAGTAAGAGGAGAGACTGTCTTGTGTTGGAAGCAGTTCAGTGCTGCTCTAAAGGACTGCATTATGGCACAGCCTGAGCCACAGAACTCCAATATTGTGTTAACCAAGTGGTTTAAGTCTGATTTTTCACAGAAAGGAGAAGCTAGGGTTTCAGTCACAGGCATGCTACACACTTGAAACTCACAGAGGAGTTGAATACTTTGGGTATGTAAAGACTAAATAATGTGAACAGTCCTAGAAAATACCCGATTGTTTTCCTTACTGACTGAGCTCCACATCACTAAGTATTTGCTATTTTAAGCTCCTTCTGACTTACATTTCTTCCCCTAAAAAGTGAGGATAATGTGATTCCATTCCTATATTGAGAAGTGAAAAAAACCCTAGTATTTCTGATGTTGTTAGATGCTGTATCAAGGAACACCCAGAAAATTACACAAGAAAATTAGTTGTTATGTTTTCAGAGAGAAGAAGAGAGCATGTTTTGAAGAGAGCATGCTAAACTAAAACATATGGTCATGCACTGAACATTGAGGCGAAAGCCAGGTTTTGAGTATCTGTTCACTGAATAAACATTGCCATCCAACTTTTGCATTAAAATGGCCAATGCTCTTGCATAAGAGTTTGTATATGATTGTACAGTTAGGAATGGCATAGCACATACACATAGAAGGCTATCACTCAATTATGGCATTTTATAAGTTTTGCAATATGTATTAAGATAAGGTATAAATTTCTGGCAGCTACTATGCTTTTTTTTTTTTTTGTATTTATTATGCCCTCTTGCTTTTGCAGCCCCATAGCCATTTAGTTTGCGTATGTTCTATGTTGCGGCCTCTTTCCAGACACTGTTCTATTTTAAACTGATGGTTCAAGAGTGAATCAATAGATATCAATGTGTATAGACTGTGAAATTTTGTCTTAAAGTGATTCAAGACAAAACTAGAAAAAAAAATTAATTCTTGTTCTAAATATGTTTTCCTTACTCAGGTAATTGATAGTAATGAAAATTGTCATGTGTGCCATATTATCAGACTTTCCTTTTGGTATGTTTCCATAAAAACTTCTGTGCTTAGTTTTCAATTATGACATATAAGCCAGATGGGTAGAATTGGAAACATTGATTATTTTTACACTAATTATGTTGAAGGTACTTTGCCAACAGGTATACTAACAGTATATTGCAGTAATGTGTGAGTTTGCATTAATTTGCACATATAAATTATAGCCTTATTATATTCTAGCAAGAGTAGAAATCTAGTTGAGGCTCGGCTCATCTAAATATCAATATTGTAAATTTGCCTCCCTTCTCCTGTCCTGAGAAAGTTTCTTAGATATCCTGGTGACTGCATCTGGCTACATGTTTAAACAGCAGACATTTGCTTGAAGTGTGAGAAATTCCTGGAAACTGACAATTTTAAGTTTTGTGCTAGATGTGCATATTTAAAACTTTGGAATTGAGTTAGCAGGAGCTGAAGTCAATGTGTGTGCTTTATCAGCATAGTTTTCTCACATAATTTCTATTCTGCTCTAGCTTGAGTGAAATAATTTAAAATCAAAATGCCTGGGTCTGGTGTTCCATTTTAGTATATTCAGTATGTATTTTTAAGGCTCTGCATTTGAGTTTCAGATTCCACCAGAGGATAAAACTTGATAACATTTCTGGACTTGGGGTTTGGGGAATCTTCTGTTGTGGAATGGTTCCTTGCTTTTTGTTAAGCAATTTTTCTTTCTCAGTCAAATAGAAATAATTTGTGCCAGTGGGGCAGGGGAGAAAAAGATCAGTCCAAACTTGAAAATATTTTGTGGTTGTTTTTAGTTTTAGAGCAAGGTGATTTTAGTCTGTCTTATACTCAGATCACTGGCGGATGAGCTGTTTGGTGCAGTGACCACTTTCCTGTGACTTGATTCTTAGGGTATTTTCTAACAGCGAGGTGACACTGCCATAAGAAGATTTTTCAGGTTTGGCAATAATTAACATTACTGGGAGAGCTTTAGCATAAAGCTCAAGGTCAAACTGTTTCCCTGGACTGATTTCCTTTTACCTTTTATTAGGGAGGTGATCCTTACCAGAAGGAGTTGAGGCATTCCTAGACTTAAATGGGGGAAAACAGATTTTTTGGGGGGCCTTTCTAGATAATTAGAGGCCATCAATGTCTGAAGTTCTCATCCTGCAGCTTTCACGAGCATTGATTTTCACTGGAAAATAATCAGAGAGGAAGGAGAAAGCAGAAGAGACTACATTATACTTCATTTATGAGAACTTGAGCTAAAATCCAAACCATATCAAAAGAGAAAATGTGCTGAGTGGACCTGGTATTTCTTAAGTGTTTATTTTCCTCAAAAGACCAACCTGCTACTGAGCGGTTTTAGCAATGTCAAGACAGCAGAGTCTGGGCCATGGAACAGCAGTGACCTTGCCAGTGCAGGAATATTTCTTGAGTGGAATTTGAGAACTTGTGTCCAGATCCTTCCCCCCTGGTGATAGTGTTCAGGCTAATGATTTCATTATTTTTTCCTCTTCAGGAGCTTAACACTGCAATGTGAATGAAGAAAGTAGATAAAAGATATCTTTTGGATAACTCATTTAAAAAATATTCCTTTAAGTGCAAAGACTTAAATTACACATGTTAGTATTTTTTAGACTCAAGGTTTCCTCACTCTTCTCTGCTAGAATAATAGCCATTCCCACCATAACTCTCTGCATGGTGTGTAAAAGGAGGAGGTGATATTGTGAGTAATTGTTTTGATCTGGAAAATATCATTCCACTGGACTGGAGGCTGGCTGTTGTTGTGTCCATCTACAAGAAGTGTCACAGGGAGGACCCGGGGAACTACAGGCCAGTCAGCCTGACCTCAGTGCCAGGGAAAGTCATGGAGCAGGTGATCTTGAGTGCTATCATGAAGCACTTGCAAGAGAACCAGGTGATCAGGCCCAGCCAACATGGGTTTACAAAAAGCAGGTCCTGCCAAACCAACCTGATCGCCTTCTATGACACAGTGACTCGGCTACTGGATGAGGGAAAGGCTGTGGATGTGGTCTTCCTGGACTTCAGCAAAGCCTTTGACACAGTTTCTCACAGCATTCTGCTACAGAAACTGTCAGCCTCCGGCCTGGACAGACACACACTCTCCTGGGTGGAGAACTGGTTGGCTGGCCGGGCCCAGAGAGTGGTGGTAAATGGAGTTAAATCCAGCTGGAGGCCAGTCACAAGTGGGGTCCCCCAGGGCTCAGTGCTGGGTCCAGCCCTGTTCAATGTCTTCATCAATGACCTGGATGAAGGCATTGAGTGCACCCTTAGTAAGTTTGCAGATGACACTAAGCTGGGTGGAAGTGTCGATCTGCTGGAGGGTAGGAAGGCCCTGCAAAGGGATCTGGACAGACTGGACCGCTGGGCAGAGTCCAATGGCATGAGGTTTAACACAGCCAAATGCCGAGTCCTGCACCTGGGGCACAACAACCCTATGCAGAGCTACAGACTGGGTGAGGTCTGTTTGGAGAGCTGCCAGGAGGAGAGGGACCTGGGGGTGTTGGTCGACAGCCGGCTGAACATGAGCCAGCAGTGTGCCCAGGTGGCCAAGAAGGCCAATGGCATCCTGGCTTGTATCAGAAACGGTGTGACCAGCAGGTCCAGGGAGGTTATTCTCCCTCTGTACTCGGCACTGGTGAGACCGCTCCTTGAATCCTGTGTCCAGTTCTGGGCCCCTCAGCACAAGAAGGATGTTGACGCTCTGGAGAGTGTCCAGAGAAGAGCAACGAAACTGGTGAAGGGGCTCGAGAACAGGCCTTATGAGGAGCGGCTGAGAGAGCTGGGGTTGTTTAGCCTGGAGAAGAGGAGGCTGAGAGGAGACCTCATTGCTCTCTCCAGCTACCTGAAGGGAGGTTGTGGAGAGGAGGGAGCTGGCCTCTTCCCCCAAGTGACAGGGGACAGGATGAGGGGAAATGGCCTCAAGCTCCGCCGGGGGAGATTTAGGCTAGAGATTAGGAGGAAGTTTTTAATGGAAAGGGTCATTAGGCATTGGAATATGCTGCCCAGGGAGGTGGTTGATTCGCCTTCCCTGAAGGTGTTTAAGGTACAAGTGGACGAGGTCCTGAGGGACATGGTTTAGTGTTTGATGGGAATGGTTGGACTCGATGATCTGATGGGTCTCTTCCAACCCGGTGATTCTGTGATTCTGATTCTGTATTCAAATGTAATTTACAATACCTTTAGCATTAAAGAGATGAGTAAGACTTATTATTCTATGATATTAACTACTGTTTTCAATCAAAAATTTTCTTTTATGAGTGTCTGTTTCTGGACCCATCTTAGTAAAGAGTCTGGGCAGTTTCTGCCTTGCTGCTGAGCTCTCATGAATGCTTTTTTTTAGTACATGTTGCAAGGTTTATAGCATTTTTTATATATTGACAAAAATTATTCAGCTATTATTTTTTGGGGGGGGGTTAGGGTTTGATTGGTTGGTTGGTTGCTTTTTACAGAGTTTTATCCTATACTCAAACAGTGAAATAATAGAAAAGATAGTGGTTACTTATCTAGAGGAAAGGTCAATAATCATCAATCACTCCATCCTATGACACGTAAGTCTTAAATTTTACAGTTATTTTGGAGCACTCTCACTTGTTGAGAATGAAAGTGTTTGGAAGCAGATCAGGTAATTGCCTCATACTCTTTTTGGCTAGTAGGAAGCTGTTGTCGTTTATTTTACACCCATGGGGGAAGTGAAGAAGAGAGATTTCAGATGGTCACCGTTTCAGATGTGGCCTTGTACTTCTATGCTCTCATTAAAAAAACATGTTTTTCACATATGGATTACTTATGCACTTTCAAAATGTAGTATATGGGAAAACTGCAGTATCTACTGCTGGGGTTCCCTGGGGTTGGGGTGTGGGAGCTGGGAGTGGGGGTCAGAATCAGATCTGGTGAGAGAAACCAGTGTCAGACTCAGCCTTGGTTGGATGGCCAAGGTTGTGGGGACAGGGGTGGAACAGGACAAGGGGTCCCTGGCTTGGTGGGGTCATGGTTGTGCAGAACTGGAGATGGCATCCTGCAGTCTCACCATCCCTGGAGCCAGAATGAGGCCCTCTGCCATGGACTGGGCATGGGGAGCCCCAGAGGCATTTTGGTCCCTGAGTGCACTCAGGTGCGTCATTTGCAAACTGACAATTTATTCCAGTGCTAACAGAAGTGTAACATAATGGGCAGTATTGATATTGGCAAAAACCAGAGCTATTACCTGCCCCAATGCTTGCAAACCGTGCACCATGAAAGCTTAAGATGGGTTTTAGGAACCGAGGCCAACTCTGTACAACATCATTTGACCTGTAATGGAAATTATTGACAGTAAATATGCCCACTGGCGTACAAATAAGCTGAGTCTTGTAACTGTCTCTTTTCTCTGAAGCAATTATAGACTCTCATAGTGTTGTACGGTAACAATTCAGAGAAGAACAGGCTTTAGAACACGTTAGAATGAGCCATCTCATGTAAACATATGGCTGTAGTCCCTTTGGTAGCTTTGGAAACAACCTTGCTGCAAGGTGGAGTGGAGATTTCTTTTTGCTGCTCAAGTAACAGAGTGTGTAGCTTATATTGAGTTTGGGCAGAAGTGGTTTATGTGCTCTTACTGCCTCAGAAGAGCTAAGTGCTAAGTTTACTCGCTTCAATTTAAGTTGCAAGTTTTTAGCTATCCATGTTTCTTTGCAAAATGTTTAGCTGTAACCTTCAGATAATCTCTGCTATGTCCTTAAACTGAGTATCTATCTTAATAGCATCATTCTGGTCTATATACATCTCTGGTGTTTGCTGCTCAGAAAGAACATCTGACACACTCAATGCTTCAGCAAAACAAACCAACAGTGTCTGAAATTGTGGTTTAGGAATGAGTTGTTGACCTCAGTGATCTGCAAGGCAGACACTGGCTGGGGGAATTTGATCTGAGAGATGAAAATCTGTGCTCTGAATAGTGTGAGCATCCCAGTACACTTAATGGAAGTCTGTTTTATGTCTCTCAGATTGTGTAACAAAAAACCCCTAACCAGTTCATAAATTACATTATTTTCCAAAATGTAAAATAAGACTAGTGAAAATTAATTGACTAAATGAAAAGAAAAAAAATTGTGCATTCTAATAGTTCTAATATAACATTGTCAACAGCTGGTTTAAAATGTTATCAAAACTGACCTTTCCACTTATAAGTGTATTCCAAATATACTTTGTCACTATTTTGAGTTTCAAAGAGAGTAACTGTGTTAACTTTATTCTCTTACTGTAATCCTTCCCACCCCTGGAAAGATCATCATGATCATCACCTCTACATCTTCCTTCAGTGTTCTCCAAATTATTGTTGTCATTCTGTGATATTCTTTTTCATCTGTTTATTCCTGTATCCCATCTCACTGCAGTGTATCATGGCCCTAAACTGTGTGTGTGATAGTAAGATTTGGTCCTTGTTCTATTCCTTTTTGCTTCCTTGCTGGCACACTGAACTGATGGGCCCAATTTCCTTTTGAATCTCACTGGGAATAGAGTTTAAGAACTGCATAATTTGGCTAAAATATTCTAATTACGGAATGATCATTGATCTGAGAGACAGCTGTGTGCAGTCCTTTTGCCTTGGTAGCTCTGACAGGGGGCTGTCTTGCTGGCTGTGAATTCTTTGATCTCATGTGTTCAGAGACCATTCAGTTAATTCCCTTGTTCTTCATGAGCTCAAATCCAGTTTCTCCCTCACATGGTAAAAAGAGCAGTTAAGGATAAGTTTATCCAGCAGGTTAACTAAAGTTTCCTGTTCTGTCCTCAGAATGAAAACAGTGACAGAGCACTGGACGCACGATGGCCCTGAGTGGCCCTGGACAGGCTTACAAGGGGAAACCTACCTGCGCTCTCAGCTCATGCACCCAGGGAGATGCATCCATGCCTCCTGACTCACCTGCCCTCCAGGAATAGCCGTGCTCTTGCTTGCTCCTTAGGAGGTAGCTGGGTGCCCAAATCCGCTTCTCTCATTTTGATACAAATGCCTAAAATGATCTCTGCTTATTCCTGGAGTTCTCAGCCCTCAGTCCTTGCATCCTAAGCAGATTTTGCAACTCAAAGAAAACCATATCAGATTATAAATCCTGTGAAGAGATTAGATGATGGGGTGAGAGGAAGGTAACATTTTATCTGTCTGCTCTGTCTAGTTGCTTCTTGCTCAGGGGCTTTTTGCCCCTGCAGAATACCAGTCAACCCTCAGGACAGGGATATTTTGCTTCACTGAAAACCATGATCTCCTTTATTGCTTAGAGGAGACCTATGCGAACGCTGCATAATACGGCTGCGAGCACCAAGAGCAGTAGTTTTTCCAGAGGAGTATGTATCATGAGCAGGATGATTGACTCATACACTTCCAGTCTTTGGCGATGATATTAGAATAACCGTTTCTGGCATGGCAGTGGATGGATCTTAATTTGTGCACACTGCTCTGTTCTGGACTTTTAACCTCTGTAGTTTGTCAGCCTTCATTGTTTTAACACAGGGCATTTCTTGGGAAAGGGAACAGTTATTTGTTCCAAGCTTGGGTAATGTAATTTGATATTCTAATTTTCTTTTTATGAGTTGGTAGATAAAATTGCATCATTCCTCTGATATATTATTATTTTGGCTATGGAAATGTGATATGAACAAAATGTCTTCAAAAAATTAACATGTTGAAATAATTGTACTAGGTAATAATGTGCTGTTCCTGTCTTTCACCTCACAAAGGCAAGGTCCACTGAGAAATGACAAAGCACTTATGGTGCTCCATAGAGCCTAGTGTAAGTGTTCTGTGCATTGACTTAACATATTAGCTGGTGGCAGACTTAGGTATTTTGTTCTTTTTTTAAGTCACTGTTCATAATGCGTGTTTGCTAAGAGATAGCATTCTTGTCACAGGATGTTATAGGGACTAATTTAGAAAGGTTAAAAGGGATTTGAGCTGTATATTGAGAATTCCCTCAGCTGCAAACTGTTTTGAAATACACAGTATGCTAGAGTAGTACAGCATTACACTGTTTTCACACCATTATATCTATATCCCATCTTGGCATCTGATGGAGACAGGATCTTGGAGTAGGTGGATATTTGTAAGAACATCTGTGCTGAACCAGAGTGCTTTTTATGTTGTGTTCTTACGATGTCGAGGGTAGCAGTAAAAAATAGGCAAAATTTTATGCCCAATTCTGAATAAATTAACAAAGTTTTCTATAAAATCATCTCACAGTGAAGCAGGCGTTCTTTCCTATGATATCTGAATTCATTAAAGGTTAATAGTCTAGTTTTTGTGGAACTTAGAGAGTGTTCAAGTAATGTAAAAGCAGGGGTCCCTTTGGCTTCTGAGACATTGGAGAGGTAGTCACTTAGTTGAACTGTGCTGGTTCATTTCCGCATAGCTTGATGCATGTAGTGTATATTTTGCCTAGTATTTGTATAAAACCTGTAGTTTGAAGCAACACATGCTGTTCTTTAGTGTATTAAGGCTTACTATCTGTGTACAAGGACCAATTTGGCATACTTCATGATTGGAGTAATGCAGGATGAGCAGTCACAGCAAAGAGAGAGATCATCAGTCACTGACATCAATTAGGCAAGTGTTGATAAAACCTCTCCTGCCTTATAAACACCCAATGGATCAGCTTCAAAAGCTTCTCATTTAGCACTTTTGACTAATAGTTTAGATTAGTCATCTAAGTCTAGCTCTTGCATTTTACCAAGTCTTTCTCACTTGGTGCTGGCCACAATGGTTTCAAATGGAAAAGGAAGCCAGAAGAAAAAGCAAAAATATCTACCCTAGTCTCAAGGCAGGCTGCTCAGGAGATCTGTTCTCATATTTCAGTCTTTCAGGGTCAACACTGATCAGAGATTTTGGGTCTTGATTTTGAATAATTTCCTGAGCTTCAGGTGCATCAAAGGGAGTTCAGAGGAAAATAAAGTCCCATTTGTTGGACAGGTGAGACATCTGTAGGCACTTGAATATATCTGATTTCAGTTTTGCTCATCTTTCCACAAGAGAACCATAGGGACAGATTCCCCAAAGTATATAAAGAGGGCATGTGGTCTAAAATATAATCTCTTGGTACTGTTTTTAGTTACTTCTGCAATTCAGTAGGGAGTGATAATCTTTTGGCCTTCAGTTTCCCTTCTACCCTCGCAATGAGTGATGGAGTCTAAAGAAGAACAAGACACAGATCTAAGCCAATTTCCCAAAAGGCTCATAGTCAAAGATAGTGGTTTGGGTTTGTTTGGTTTTTTTGTTTTATTTTTTTCTTCTTCAGGAAGAACAGTCACCTATCTGATTTGGGGGATTAAGTGACAACATTAATATATATATACTCGTTCCTCTGGACAGAATATCCAGTATTGTGAATGTATACTTAATGTGAATGTACACTTAATGTGAATGTATACTTAAGAGAACCATGGATATAGCTACCCTAGAAGAGCTGTAGCCACTTCTGTTTATCATGTTGCTTGGGAATCCGGATCTGAAGGAAAAAAGCTTTCTTGCTACTTACCAGAATCTAAAATAGTATCTGGCTGTTTCCACTAAGTACCAGTATGACTGAGAGTTTCTGTGCCCTTACGTCTGTATCAGTAGCTCAGCAGCTGCTAAATTTTTATTCCTGCTTCTCTCCTCCCATGACTAAATGGAGACCTGATGCAGAAAAAGAAGTAACCCCTTTCTTGCAACATATTTACTAGCCTAGCCTCCTGTCTGCTCCATCTCCCCCACACAGTCTTCCCTATATTTCATGAGAGTACAAAATTTATCAGTCGAACTATCTGTACTCATGATATATGTGACTGTCTGAAAAAGGTTTCTTCCTTGTTTGTTCATTTTGGTTTGGGTTCTTTTGGTTGGTTTTTTTTGTTCTGTTTTTAACCCCGAAGGGTCATGTTAACCCTTCCTAGGCTACAAATCAAAAGCCTGAAAGTTAATGTAATGTTGTGCCCTTGCTTTCACAGTGATCCAACACTGTTACTCAGTTTATGATTTCTACTCTTTTTAAATAAAAAAAAAATCAAACACACTTTTACTGAGTGAGACACAGTTGTGTTGGAGTATTGTACATAGTCTTCCACATACCATCTTACATTGCAGACGTTTATCTTTGAAAGTGATATATAGGCACTGAAATTACATGCTCTGATAAATCCTAGCTCTTAGTGCCATAGCAGAAAATTTTGCAGAAAGCTTGAGGCTAACCAGAATCAATCATAGTTGTTTGTGAGACTTTTTTTTCCCTTTCTGTCAAAATCCACAGAAGGGAATATGTGTTGAGTGGCAAGCTTGAAGCAGTCTCCGAAGCAAACCAAGAGGGAGTATCACTTTGCAAGTGGTTTCTGGAATAACTCCAGAACTTAGAGCAATCTGTATGGCTTATAACCCACCCTTCCTGGAGCTGGTTCCTGCAGTCAGCAAGGAGCTTTCAGTCTGGCAACAGACAGGTCATTATGGCTTCAGACAAAAGAGGGAAATAGGCATTGTCCAGGGAAGGAAACTTGTGGAACTATACAAGAATCTTTCCAGCAAAGAGCCAAAGGAGTAGAAGCTATGCAGCGTGGTTAGTGGATCATAATGATGTAGGATATTCAAGCGTCTTTGAATAAAGCATGAAAAGCAGACCAGGATTCCATCTAAAAGTGCTGCCAAAGGAGGTGCTGTTCTTAAATCCTTACTTATTGTCCACATGTCCTGCAGAACACAGGGGATTTTATTGATTTAGAGTGCTAGCTTTTCTTTGCCCAACATAAAGAATTTTCATTTATTTTGAAAAAATATTCCTGAATAAGCAAAGTATCTTCAGGTTATAGAAATATTAAAATCAGTGTTCAAAAAAACCCCAGAAGGTGGACATGTGCTCTGCTAACAATCATTCCCTCCAGTGACAGAAAAATAACTGTATGCTCTTTTATACAATATCATGTTTTGTATCAAAAACGTAACTGGTGTAGTGAGTGCTAGGAAGCCTGGATAAGATAAGCAACCTGTTTTAGTAGAGGCTGATCTTGGAAGGATGTTAACATAAGATAGTCATTAAAGATATGTCTGTGTCAGAAACAAACTATAACTCTTGGGGAAAACATCTAGGAATCATGATTTCATTGACAAGTGTGCTTCATGTGTCTGAGGATGTTGGCCAAATGCTTCTGGAATATTATCAAGCTTGGTGCTGAGACTGCTTCTGTGGGGAGCCTCTGCCAGTGCCCCACCACCCAATATCCAACATAACCCTCCCCCAGAACATATTCCTGCCATTCCCTCACGTCCTATCACCGGTCACTAGAGAGGAGATCCTGCTTTCCCAGGTGCCTATGCCTGCTCCTATAGTTGTGTCTACAATCCCAAAAGGTCCTAACAATCCCTGGTGGAGCCAATGTCCTTCCCAGCCCTTCCCTGCAGTTACAGGGAGCCACCAGGCTGAGCCCAGTCTGTACTCACTTCATTGAATTGCTGTTCATGTTAATCCTCTAGAGTAATTCCTCCAGCCTGTATTATATTGTCTTACTGGCAGAAGACAAGATCCTGAATTTCATCCATTTTTAAGGGATTCACCTATTTATCTGACAAATGATCCTTAGACATGTATTATCAGGAAGAGTACAATGATATAATCTGGGAACTGGGTATCTAATACAGACAGTGTAATATCCACTGAATCTCAAAAGACCATTATCATCTCTCAGGAAAAACTGCTTTGTTCCCACTATGGTAGCCAAGGTGTCTGGCAATCTTTGCATGAAGAAACTGGAAGATATATAATAGTCCATTGCAGCTGAAAAAAATCAGAATCTTTCTTGGACTAGGTAACGGTGCAAAAGAGAAAACTCTCACTGAGGCTTACAGGCTAATAGCGTAGATAAAAGCCTGCCCCCAGAATATCCTCATACATTATAAGTCAACTTGATGTCCTTTTTTTGCACCTAGTACCAGTTATAAAATACCTTGTGGTCTCTTCAAGTGTCAGAACTCATCTGAACTGGTGATAAATAGTGTCTCGCAGATTGGAAAAGTTGCTGCTATGTATCTTCACGTAGCTCTCTAGAGCCAGATAAAATACGGGAAGGAAACAGCCGCAGTAATATTCATGCCTTTCTGCTGGGAATCCTCTGGCTCACAGTGCTGATTAGCATGAGAGCAGGATTTTCAACATACTTATTTCTTCATTGGTGAATTTTAAGTTATCAAGTTCAGCTCTCAGTTCATAGCAACTCAGAATAGGTACCTGCATGAAATAGTGGTTGCTCTCACAAACTTTGTAGTGCAGTTAATGGACTTGGGTTATTCTTCTGTTGGAGTCAAAGCAATAGTTGGAATGTATTGTGTCCATTGTCTTTGCACTTGAATGTCTTGGTCTTAATGCTGGATTGAATGCATTTTGTTCTTTTGTTCATTGAAACAGTCCCTTTAAATAGTCCTGTGTTTAGCCTATGAAGGGAAGAGAAGAATCTGCTTTAAAAATTAGTGCATCCACTTGGAAACCCTTCTGGCAGTCTTACCTACATGGGTTTCTAGCTAATGCATACTTTCTGGTTTATCTTAAAGTAGAGTATTCATTTTTACGATCATTCATTGTGTTGGAAGCCTTCTTGGATGAGATCCAGAATGACACTTGTACTTTGGAAAAGTCCTCCTAATAGCCATAACCACAAATTTCCTCAGTAAATGAAATAAATATTTATTTTTCCTTTCAAGGATAAATGTTAAGATCATCAGTACTCCCACAAATCATATGTTCTGTAATTTGATCTCCTTATTAAAATGCCATAATGCCATGGTATTCTGAAAACATTAATACATGCATTTGCCAAATTATTCATAATGGTCACCTGATGACAGATTTGAGCAAATGACTTTTTTAATGCCCAGAGGTAAATAAGACTACGTAATTCTTAATTCTGAACTGTTTATATTTAAAGGGTAATTATATTTTGCATACTGGAGTTGATGATGTTATGAAAATCCTCTTTGATAATTCTCTTTGTATCTTTACAGTAAAGAATAAGAAAACTCTTACTTGAAATTCTCTTTCTCTCTCTCACTCCCTTTCTCTCTCTTTTCTTCTTTGACTTAGAATGATATGTTTCCTTGGTCAACTTAGATAATACATTTCTATCAGAAATTGTTATTGAATTAAGCTGGAGACCTATCATGCCTGTGATCTATAGTAAGAGACAGTAAGGGAAAAAAACCACTAGGTAGGCATATCTGCTCTGCAACGTAGAGCAGATATTGCTCTGCAACTTTCAGATTATCTTGATACTAGCAGAAGAACATGATGAAAATTATTATGGTAGAGAGTTGTCATCCATTTTAATGGATCTACATGTATTATTAAAGGTCAGAGAGAGAAAAAGAGGAAGAAAGAAAGAAAAAGAGAGAGGAAGAAAGAAAGTGAGAAAGAGGAGTATATGTGATTTACTATTGTTGTAGGGTACAAGTCTTAGTCTGTTATTTTGTGAAGCTACAACTGCTGACAAAGACTTCCAAGCAGAAAGTATCTAGTATTGTGGGTTTGCCAGTGCTATTTGCATGAGAAGAAACATGCTTTTCTCCCAGGGTTTCAGAGGTTTTCTGAAAATTTGGCATTTTTTGGTACTAAAATATTAAGGAGCATTAGTAGCTTATTTCCATTCATTTTCCCTGAGGAAATGAGACCTTCACAGTCACACTGTCTCTGAATGGAAGAAGTGGGATGCAGGTGATAACTTCAAAATTAGTTATCTAACTTAAGTCCGGATGACAGCAAGTGCCAAAAGGCACCTTTATATTGTCTTTGAAAGTTCTTAAAATGTTGTACCCACAGCATCTTGAAAGTCTTATTGCAGTCTCTGGGTAGGGTCATTCCTCAGTATGCACTGGTCCCTGCAGTCTGCACTGCCCCATCCGCTGTGCCTTTTAGTTCTTGTCAACAGGGAAGAAATACACAGGCATATGCCACCTCAGGAACATTCCTGGGTTTCAGAATCCTTACATAGTCTATGGATGCTATCCCTTGAATCGACCTTCTTCATCATTAGAAGAAAGATGATCTCTCTACCGGTATCTGTCTCCATTCAAATGTCTGTTGTAGTGGCTTGCAAATATATGAAGCCATTTCTACTTTTACAGCTACTAGCATATTCACATCTGCACCTCCCTTAATTGTGTTGGATGCAGAAATACCTCTTAATAGCATGAGCACCATATTTTTCAATGTCACTGCAGTCTCATCCATCAAGAATTGTATCCATCATCTAATTGTATTAACCTTGAGTGATTTCCCTAGTTCAGCAGAATACAAAAGAAAAAAGCCTTTACCAGTTCTGTCTTTATTCAAATATAACATCACCTTGGATATGTAGGCAAATAAGCACAGAGCCAGCCAGTCATATATTGCTACCTAGAGTAATTTTATTAGATTTCAACATTGATTTCCATTTCATTAGACTGAGATTTAGAGTGAGCAACAAAAAAATTGTTTTCTACTGGGACTGCTGTTGACCTAAACCTGGAGCATATTTTCAGAATTCATCTTAATGCTCTTATATTAAAGATATTAAACAAGGCAAATCATATATTTCCTTGATAACATACATGACTGGTAGGTCTACACAGAAAACAGTACAATCTCCACCAGTTTGTCTTAACTTTGAGTGCATTTCTCAGGATAGAATCAATGACGCTTCCCATTACGGCTTCATCTGGCTACTTCAAATTTACAAGAAATGTAGAAGAAAATCTCAAGAAACCTGCTAGATGTAAGATGAATGAGTGATTCTTGCATAAAAGACGGCAATGCATTAATTGGGGCAGAGATTTGGAGGTGAGAATCAAAATTTAATATGAGTTGGGGGGAATGAAGTGGTGGTGGTCAGGTGGTCACCTTAGTATGGTTTTGACACTAAATCATCATTTGAGAGAGTTCTGTTCCTTTGTAAAAAATCATCCTATCTTCAGATTCTGTTGATTATTTTATATGCTTTTTCCAAAGACCTTCTTTCAAAGACATAAGCAAACCATTAATATGATCTTTAGAGCCTTAGAAACTCTATTTAAAGGCTTTTGTTCTTAATTTTACCCATCTTTGATGTAATTATGTCTTCAGAAATGTTATATATTAAGTCCCTAGCTTCACTAAGCATGAGTGACCTCTTTTCTTCCAGTATTCCAATTAAGACAAAAAAAACATCTAATTCAGCTGTGGCCTGCAAATCCATTGAGAATGGTGCAAGATGTGATTATCACACAATATTGTAGCATACAGAAAGTAGTGAATGAAAAATTCCCTTCTCATACACGTGGGCACACCAACACTGCGTCACAGCTCAGGACCACTTAGCTCCTGCTTATAGCAGGAAAATGTTTTACTCTCTGCCATGCTGTAATTGCTGATGCTCATTAGATACGATGGGCAAGGGCAACAATAAAAATTCATGTCTGTTGTAAGTGCTTGGACCTTGTACAAAGATGCTTTTAAGTAATCTATTACAGTAGTTTTCTATTTTTGACCCAGACATGATAAATGCTTATGGTGTTTTTCTTTGAAACACACTTTTCCCTTAGCTTCTTCCTTTAGCTTTGCTGCTGAAGATGGAGTTTGTAGAAAATGTTTATCATTTATTATTTGTAGCTACTGCTAAGAAAGAAGAATCTAGTATTTGCCATTTAAATAAAGGCACTGAACTGGAGAAATCATTTAATTAAAACCAGAGAGTTATCTAGGCATCAAATTTGTTTAGTAATTTGTCTTCACAGTGCCACTGTGTATGTATTTCTTTCCTGCATGACAGTTCGTTAATCTGTTTCGACAGCTACTTAATTTTACAAGCTAAGATATAGGGCTGAGCACTTATTAGAAAGTATTTCTTGTAAGGCACTTGCCTTAGGCTAGTTTCTTATTTAAATGAAGAGCACTCTAAAGGTAAGTAACTGTACCTGGGTGTGTTTGAAATATTATGCTTGTCTCTGTTACTACTCAGAGAATGGCATAGAAATAAACTGGAATAGGCTGCCCAGGATGGTGGTTGAGTCATCTTCCCTGGAGGTGTTTAAGGCATGGGTGGATAAGGTGCTAAGGGGCATGGTTTAGTGTTTGATAGGAATAGTTGGACTCCATGATCCAGTGTGTCTCTTCCAACCTGGTTATTCTATGATTCTGTGATTCTAAGGAAAGCTAACTAATGTTTGTTCTTCCCTCTTCTTCTATATGTCTGCTCCATTTAGGGTTCTATAATTTAAGCTATCTCTGTGTAGATTAAAAATATAAAGTATTTGTAATGTACCATGATTTTAAAAGTTGCACAGTTTGTTCTGTTCTAGCTGATCAGAAATGGGTTGTTGAGTAATCCTTGAGCATTTGAAAGAACCAGCAGCTCCCCTCTCATCGTTGTTAGTATGAGTAGGAAAATGAAGTTAAATGAAAAGGCTAAAGTGATGTTCAAGTGTCCAAAGGTAACACAAGCGAAGGGTGCAGGAGCTGAAGGAGAGCATCACAGCATACTGAGTCTAACTCCCAGATGCCTCTTCCGTCCAGCCAGGGCCACCCTTCTCTCAGCCTCCCTCTATGCAGGTACAACTAAAGCCATTGAAATTGGAGGAGTTGCTTCATGTGTCAAGGAGGGATTAAATAATTTTATATTCTAATGATGTTCTAACTTCACTCTTGCAATCATTTTTAATTATAATTTTGTTGCTTGAGGAAAGACGGAAATATATTTATCCAATTCTGGAGAAAAGCTCCAAAGTAATGGACGTTTAGTGACAGATAGGAATGGTTGGGCTTGATGATGTAAGAGGTCTTTCCCAACCTAGTGATTCTATGATTCTATGACTATGTTGTTTGCTTGTTATCTGTATTAAATTCTCAGGTACCCGCAGTGACACTGAGACAACAAAAAAATTGATGTATTAAAAGACACTGTTGAACAGCTGAGTAGGGAAGAAAAAGTTGTGATACCTCTGAATTCTCTGCTTATGGAGAATTAATGACCAAAATGTTTACAGAAAGAAACTGCTTTTTGAAGAAGCATAATGTCTCCTATCAGTACACGTCCAGTAAAGATTAAAAAAATATATGTGGTGGAAAGAATGAATGGCTGAGGGGAAGTGTCTTCTGTTCATAACTTATCAGCTAGGAGTAAAAAGATAACATTTTCGTAAATATCCTTGGTAGCTGTCCTCTAGGCCCATTTTTAGTCTCTATTTTTATTCATTTTTATTTTCTGACAGGTGACCGTTAAAAAGCCATCATATTTCCTACCGAAACGTTTTAGTCCCTTTCAATTTGCTTTCTGGAATCTTAAAATGACAAAGCTGTTCCTAGTCCTGTCCTTGTAGCATTTAAACAAAATTGAATAAAATGTGCATACTATCTAAACAGAAGCTACAAGGGAGGACAGTCATAAGGAGAGGTTTGTGTAAAATTGCTTGAGCCTTGATATTGCTTTGCATTGCATAAACAAATACAACTATTGCATTTAAAGAAAAGATGCTAAAGGGACTCACAAAGAGTGGAGAATAAGTGAAAAAAGTAAGGGCAAATGAGGAAAAACACAGATAACCTGAATCTAAAAGGGAATTCAGGTGGGGTTCTGGTGGGACGTGTAACAATGATGATGAAAAAGTACAAAATGAAGCAATATGTGCAAAAAGAATAAAAAAGTGAAAGTAGTAGAGATCAAGCGAACAACAGAAAAACTAGAATAAAAGAACTACAGAAAAAATTATAAGATCTTAAATAAGATTAAATTGAGCTAAATGGAGAATCAAAGAAATAAGAAAATAAAATCCAGAGTTGGAGTAAACTGATGTCTTTGGCAGTTGGTGTTTAAATGCTGTTCAAAGTTGTATGTAAATTTTCTCAAATATAGTGTTAATCTGGTGGCACTAGTATTACTTAACCTTGTAAAAATTGTTGCTTTCAGGGAAGGTGCCACAAAAGTAACTTCACTGGACAACCCAGCAATTTTGAGTTTTAACAAATAGAAGGGTAAATCAATTAGTGGAAATGCTCTGTTTAATACTTGCTAGTAAGAAAAATCCCTTTGTAGTTTTTTAAATATCCCAGAACAGTTCTCACAACTTCTCTCAATAAATTATTTCATAATTGAAGGAAACTGTGAAGGCATCTTCTGAACTCCGCATCAGCCTTTGTCTTTTACTCTTCTAATTTCACATCCACAGGCTAATGTTAAACACCTTTTTTCAATATTTCAAATTTTGCCCCCTACAAAACTATTTCAAGTCTTTTTGGCTATTTCTTTTGCTTCTCAGATCATCCTGTGATTCTCCTGTGCTTCTTTTCTGACCTCTCTGCAGTTTTTTCCATCTTGCCTCTACACTACGCTAAAACTGCGGACTTGATTCCTCGTGATTGCCATGGTGTGTTACTACAATATAAACAGTTGCTGTCATATCTTTATCTGTGAAGGTCAGAATTAATCACAAGTAATGAATGGGTGATCTGAGCTCATTTTTTGGTTGTTGTTTTTGAGGTATTTGAGGTTTTTTGGGTTTTTTTTTCCCAGTCTGGCAAAATGGAAACATTTCCCCTCAAAAATATGTGTTTGGACACTCCCGACTGATTTGTTCACATAGGCCTCCAGTGCTTGCAGTCAGATAGACAAGCTGACAGGCTTTCTATGGCAATCCCTGTGCTGCTCCAGAGCCTCTGCCAGCTTGGATGTGAGCAGTCATTGCGTTTCAGTCTGCCAGTGAATGGTTTAAACATTTGCACATAGAATATGCTCAGGCAGCAGTGTTGGGAAGCCCCAGGTCTGTGCACTGTGCCCTATTGACCAGAGTGGAGAGGGGATGCATGCGTTCCAGAGCCCTAATCACCCTGGAACTCGCAGCTTCATATCTCTCTGCTTCCACGCTAGAGCATATGGACAGGGAGGGCCCAAAGAGGGAAGCATGAGGCAGAAGGCAAGGACAGATCAAGAGCTTAATTAGGTGAATGGTTTTAAAAATTATTTATAAACTACAGCCTGTACAGCTAAGGGTCTGAGATATCTTCTATGCCCCAAGCTATATGCAGTTTGCTGTGCTGAATTATTATCATTTATTTACAGGCGTGTCCAGCATATCCTGGTAAGATGCTGCAGTCCTCATCCATGGAAAAGAAGTTGGCAGGTAGTTGAAGCAATTTGCCATAAAAAAGCAGAGCTTGTTGGACAGCAAAGCTCAGTCATGGGCAGCTATCAAATATAACTAAACGTTAGTTAATGCAGGTTTGCAATTGGTTTTGTTCAGTAGGATTTTTGTATCCTACTGTCCTGCACAAGACAGAGCATAGTGATATTAGGCTTGGATTTTATGGCTATGCAAGTCTCGCCTAATTCCAGTCTCAGTTCTTTAGCATTCTAGTTGCAGAAGCGCTCCTTGTTCTTTGCAGTGCAAGCTCAGCTCCAGTCCTGCTGAGGTCTAAAAAGTGACTAAACTACCAAATCTGTTGAACAAAGAACACAAGTAGGTCATCCCTACCTGAGTAACCTGATTTTGGCTGAAAATAAGCCTACGCATAAGATCCATCCCTGTCCTTGGCAATGGCTAAAACAGGAGTTTAAGAAGGCATCTTAGGATAGGATAGTTAGGTTGTGATACTTCTCCAAAATACTTTGACAGCCTCTAGTACATCACAACTCACAGATTTCTTAAATTACAGGACATGAGCTGATATTCAATGGCTGTCAATGGATTTTTCTTCAATAATTTTGTAGAGTCATTTTGTGAACCTACGTAAGCTTTGCAGATCCTGTGGGAAGGAGTAACAAAACTTAACAGAGACATATGTAGAGAAATAGCTTTTGTTCAAATCTCTTATGTGATACCATCTTTTGATACCCCTTAATCCTTGTGTTGAAAGTCAAGGAACATGCAATACCCATTTACCTGTCCATAATATTCTAGATTTCTTAGATTTCTTTCCTATCCTACTTCAGTTTTATCTTTCCAAGTTCAAGAATCCCAGTATATACAGTCTGTGTCCTCTTCTATAATAATTCTAATTTTGTTTTATTTCAGTTTGAGTTACTGTGTCTTATGGACTATGTATTACCCTAGTACTTCTTAACAGTTAATGTGTTTCCTGGGTTTCTTTCTGTGAAATCCTAGCCTCAAGATCTCATTCTTCAGTGCTGATGACTATTTCTGAGCCATCCGTACACTAAATGCTTTTTTTCTTTACCTGCATAATCTCACTTTCATTTATATTTGATTTTGTCGTACTCACCATGCAGTGTCTTGAAGTTCTGCAAACGTTTTATTTTTTTTCTTTGCTCATCTAGTTGTAAATATGCAAGGTAGAATAAACTGAAATGTCTCTGTCTTGAACAGGCCTTCTAAGGCCTAATGCAAATTTGACTCAGTCTGTGGCTAAACCTTGACAGCTCTAGAGATCTCACCTTTACCTTCTCATATCACTGACAGGCTACCCAGTAAAGAGAAATTCTTCAGGTAAAGAAGGCACAGTAGAGAAGAGGAGATACTGTGAAGGCAGTTTTCAGGAGAGGTATTAACATCAGAAAGCACAGGAGCAGCTGATATTGCAAATTTACCAGTGGAGATAGAGAGAAGTGGGGAAATGGCAGCCAGGATAACAGCAGCTCGGTCAGCTCTGTTTTTCCCTTTCACCTTTCACTGAACCTAGAGTGATATCAGTTGTACAATATGTCTTTACAAGATTTTGTTTTAGGAGCTCAGAGGCTGCAGATGCTATGCTATTTTTCTGCTAACCTAGAATAGTGATAGTTAACCTTACAAGGAATAGCAAATATTTCTAACAAGTTACTTCAGATAAACTGATAGTTTGTGGTCTGTAAGTTTGTTGCCCAGTCCCTGATAATTTTAAAGGAAATTATTATGGGTGTAGTAAACAGCTTAATTTTGGTCTTTTAGAACCATTTGAAAGATATGACTAACACATTCATTTAACATTTTATGTAACTAAATTTCTGCTTTCAGACTCTAGATACAGCTCATCAAACAAACATGTGGTAATACAAATCCAAAATATTTTATCATTCAAGATGCATCTCCGTGGTATTAAATAGTGCACGCATTCTACAGGTTTTGTGTTCTCCATTGATGAAGTAGCCACAAGTGTGGTTTTCAAAGAAATATTACAAGGAGCTGTGCTGATTACAACTTGCTCACCAAATGGGCATTGTGTACTGAGAGGAATGGTTTCAAAAAGAATCTATTCATTTCACTAGAATCAGAAATATTCATATGCCTGTTTCCTCTTCGTGAAGAGCAGTTGAATACTTTCAGCCCAGATATTATTATTTATGTAGCTTACTTTCCTAAAGGACCATAAGGAAGATTATTTCTGTTGAAGTAAAATAACCTTTTAAAGCAATGTTTGGTTTAGTGGTTAACTTAGTGATTAGTCATTGAACATTTAAGTGTTTACTTTCAGGATCAGATGAAGTCCCATTGCTTCAATTTAAAATAGTCATTAATGTGTAATCTGCTTTAATAACTATTATTAATTCTGTATGTAGCCTATGCTTATTTATAGAGCTTTGCATAATTTAGAATATGGACAAATAAAAAAAAATCATTTAAAAATCCGTAAAGACTCTTATTGCTGTATCCCCCTAAAAGCCAAATATTGCGATAAAATTAAGTACGCAAAGTATAGTGGATTGACTAATTTAACAATTTTAAGCAACGCCTGTCATATAGTATAGCACCTGTACTATGCATATAGTTGATAGTATTGTTATTGTGGTAAAACAACATAGAACATATATAATTTCTTCTCAAGGTCTACATTTTTCTGTAAGCTTGAATGTTTTATGGGTTTTTTGGTTTTGTTTTGTTTTGTATTTCCCTAAGCTACTCAAAACCAATTTAGTCTGAAAAAGAATGTTGTAACTATGTCTTCTAAAACCAGAAGAGAACAAATGCCCAGTTTTCTAACAAAGGTTCTTAACTTGCCTTTGCTGGGACTGCTGGCAGTGGCCAAGTGTATTAACAGAATATACCATTAAGACATAGATTGTGCATCAAGTGACGTGAAGCAAAGGTACCAAATCCTACTTAGCTCCCAATAGCTAATTCCTAACTGTGCTGCTTTTTGTGTCAACTATAAAAGGTGTGTTGTCTTTCTGAAGCCTAATTAAGCAGCTTTGGATATTATAAAGGTTCTACTGAGTGTTTTAATTTGCATAAATTAGTCTTTCTCCTTTTTATCCTGACTAATTCTTCTGACTAATCAGGAAAATTTCGTAAATCAGACATGTTTATAACCTTGTATGATCGTGTTTGGCTACATAGATAAAATACCCTCTCATTTGCCTGATTACTGCACAAAAAAAAGTACTCTTAGAAAGCTAAAACACTAATCTAACAATCCTTCTCTGCCTCTCTATTGTCTTCTCCTTTCCTCTGCCTGAACCCAGCTGTTGAACTCCTCACCTTTTTCCACTTCTTCACTTTGATGGCACAGACAGAACTATTTACCTCAATTCTCAGGCTCCAAAAAAAAGTGGAAGTATTGAATATGTGTTTGACTGGGATGGGCTGTGGCTAGAAATGGTAGTGGTTGGCAGTTGCTCCAGGTGAGGTCTCACAAGAGAGGAATAGAGGGGCATAATCACCTCCCTCAACCTACTGGCCACGGTTCTTTTGATGCAGCCCGGGACATGGTTGACCTTCTGGGCTGCGAGTGCACGTTGCTGACTGATGTCAAGCTTCTCATTGACCAGCACCCCCAAGTCCTTCTCTGCAGGGCAGCTCTCAATCACGTCATCCCCCATCATAAAGCATAATGGATAAACTTAAAACAATTACTATTAATACAGTTTTGAGAGAAGAGGAAATGCCATTTGAAATTTTTTTTTTCATCTTATTTGAAAGATGGGATTTTTTTTTCTAAATGAATTTTTATGGAAATATAAATAATCTGTCAGTTTAACATGACCTCACCAAATAATTAAAAGTATGGTATTTTGGAAAACTTGTAAAATTAGGAGAAGCTTCTGTCACAGCCTCAGTTTATTATGTTTAACCCCATTAAAAACCAGCACTGGCTGCATGCTCCCAGTGCTATTGTAAAGAAATCCCTTAGTTTCCTCATAGTCATCTAAACAGTGTTCCAAGCAGGGAGACCAGAATGAATTGCCTTCATAGACAGGTGAATGTGCACTCTGATTTATTCTATTGATTCTGCAAGTCAGATGTTTGAATTAAGCCAAGGACCATGAACTACAGGCCAAGTGGCCGTTGAAGAGCAGGGGAGAATGGCCGAGAATTTCAGAAGAAGACAGGTAGAGTTGTCCTTGTACTTATTCTATCACAGAATTCACAGCCAACATCAAGTGTTTTCCTACTGTCACATACATTTTCAATGTTGCTAATTTCTCATTATCTTATTAAAGAGATAAATAAAATGCAAGTTCTTGTTGTTCATATGGGCTTGTTACATTTAGTTCTTTATCACGTGTCCTTATCTCTGTGCTGCCAGTTCCTTTCCTGACACATTTATGCCTTCCAGTTTAAGCTACAGGATCGTGGTGCCCTGATTTGTTTCAGATTACCGTGTATTTGGAATAACTATAGTGAACTGTAGAAGGGTTAACTGCAGAACTATACTGTCACTTGGTTTTTTACCCTGATTTTCCCTCTCTCATGTCTTCTAATATTGGGTTAAAGAATTGATTTGCAACAAAATACATATTTACCACCCTAACATCTTTCACTTCATATGCTTACTACCTGTCACAGTGGTTTTTCAATTCTAAGCAGGGCACCTCTGGACTGCTGAAGTACAAATGATTCCATAGATGAGTGGGAAAATGTATTGTACCATACTAGAACATCTCATAATAGCACTATTAAGAATAGTTCCCTGAAAATGTTTCCTAATAGCTGTAGAGATCCATTCTTTACCCTTAGCTTCACCTACATTCAAGATCTTTTTGCTAGGACTTGTATGGTTAGTGTCTGATAGTATTTTTAATAGTTATTCAAAAGAGGGCATTATATGTATTGTGTATAATTTCGTATTCATGACTTTTAACAAAAAATAGTCTTTTCTGTCTGATCTTACTTTCTCTGTCTGGAATTGTACGAAATATCTGAGCTTCTGTGGAAAAATAAATTTGATCATGCTTATTGTTCAGAATAGCAAGTTCTAATTTTGACTTGCTATGCATGAACAGTAGCATTTGTTAATTCTTTATTTTTTATTGAGGTCATGGTTTGTGTCTGGATTTGTGCTGTGTAATACTTGGGACCTGATAGGTTTCTTCTGTGTTTTTTTATTTTTAATTATATTTAAATGATAGAAAAGGGCCCAGGAGTGGGGAACTGTCCACACAAGCTAGGCAGTCAGTGCTGCCTTCACATTCAGACCCATATTGCTAAGACAGTCATAATTTTAAAGTGAATTTATTGAATATTAGTCACCTTAACATCAGTTTCTGGTAAGAAAAAATTTTAATAACACATCTACAGTGTTGCCATTAACAAGTTTCTATGTATCATCATAAAGTTGTGTTAAGTATTTACCAGAGAGCTTATCCAGCTTGGAAAGCTTTTCCATATGCTGAATTCTTGCAAGTCAGTTCCATTAAAATCACATGTATAAGCTGCAGAATCAAGCTCTAAGATTTCTGTTTCATTTCTATTGCTTTAAATTATTAGCTGTAGTATTATACTATGGCAAGTAAATCGGAAAGTTCAAGGCAGTACCTCTTAGGGTTGTCTTAAGCTGCCTATATTTCAGGGTTTTTTTTCCATAAACTTGGTTGGCTTATTTCTTATTCAGCATAAAATAAAATTTCTATTCCTAGAAGAAAACTTAGAGAGGACTGTGAGAGGTATTAAACCAGTTGTTTAACAGTGAACAGCTTTTCACAAGTTACCATTTTTAAAATCAAGTAGCTTGATATTTCATTGAACTCCACTCATTTAAGCATTAGCAAAAATTTAATAGCTGAAGCTGCCATGACACAGATATGCTCATCTTAGAAAATGTACCATCAAGCATTCTGTATGGTAGCTTTCCTTACATTCAATTGTCAAAATAATCAATTAATTGTCAAAACAAAAGAAACAATCATCCACATAAAGGAAATAACGAGTAATTTAACATTTGACTATGTTTTTCATACAATGATCTGAAAAAATCATTCGCTTATGATTCACTCATGCAATTAAGTAATGGCCTGTAAAACCACCTGCCTTTAAAGGTGACTCATCAAAATGTTGATTTATGTCAAATATATCTCACTGAACTACATTCCCAAATGTTTTCATTTAAGTATCTCTGATGTTTGCTACCTTCCGTATGTCTAGAAGCAACATTTGTTGAATCTTGAGTCTATAAAAGTGCCTTGAGTACTTGCAAATCTAACTTTAATTCCTTCCCACATTTGACTGTCTTACGCAGAGGATGTGGTGACTAAAGTCTGGCAGATAGCCTTAGGGTATTGTCCCTTTACTGAGTATAGTTTTGAAAAAAAATGTATTGGACAAACAGTCTCCTTTATTTTTCCAGATTTTTATCATGAATTGTAATCATGACTGTGATTAATTAAACACAGGATGTCAGACTACATTTCCACTGAGAAGGTGTGCCCAGTAATCATGCTGATCTCAGATGATAAAAAAAGATTGTTTACTGTACTCATCCTGGCTACTGTTGGAGATTCTGCTAGAAAGAATAGAAAAAAAAGGTGTAGAACAATTACTTAATTGCTCTGATACATTCAGTTGCTAGTTGTGTTGCTCCTTTTAATACTTTGGAGTGCTGTTATCATTTCTGAAGTCTTCATGAGCTCCTCAGAATATCTGAGCACTTTTGAAACATTACTTAAGAAATATAATCTGTGCCACTCAAATCCATTACAATCTTTTCTACCCCAAACTGTGTGATGCTAATAAACCACATAGGAAAGGAAGAAATGGCTAGGAATCTTTTGCCTCCACAGCAGATGGAGTATTTTATACGTGTCAATGGTTGGGTAGAAATTTCCCTGAAAATTTAAACTCAAAAGCCAGCATTTCTGTTGAAAACAAGTACGATGATTTATCTACCATTTTATGGAGAGTAAAATGGATGCAAAACATGCCCAGAATTTTCTACAAGACTCAGTTTTTTGACCAGTTTGACTCATTTTATATTGAAAACAACACTAACCACACAACACAGTGTTTCTACACAGACTACACCTGCAACTGATGAGTGCATTTGAAAATAGTGCTTCATACTCATAAGTACACCTTGGAGGAAAGAAGGTATCAGTTTTAGTAGAAACCACTTCGGAATGGTGCAGGAAATAGAGGAAGCACTAAGCAAGGGCATGGACTGCAGTTCAAGGATGGCTGCCCACCTGTGCAGAAGTTGAAAAATGAATTGCTGCTGCTCCTGCCTCAGAGGCATTGGTGAGGCCGCAGGGTTTGATGGAGACAGAGTGATGGTTGACTAAGAATGTATGTGTATGCATGGTAAAACCCTGCCTCTGAGCAGACAACAGTAGTGGAAAGTGACCTGAATAAAATTCTCGGCATTTGTGTTGGGTAATCCTTGGCATTGCCTTGCCTCATCCCTGGGCTGGTACTTGTGCTTTTTGCATTTCTTGGTATTAATGTGGCAGTTCTTTAGTGCAATTTCTTGAATAATGCAGTGGAGCCCTTTGGTCTTCATCCAGACATTTTTATTCATGAAGGCATAGATTACCATTATTTATTAATTATTACAGTGTGGCAGATAAGCCCTAACCAAAATTATGGCCCCATTATACTAGGCTGTGATTCAGCAAAAAACCCCAGAATGTTGCTCTGCCAAATAGTTTTATAGTTCTTACTTTTCTGTTTTATAGAAGGGAGTAAAAGGCAGGTCATGAAGATATATCTTTTTCAACGTCACAGAGGAAGACTGTGACAGAATCTGGAATTTAAGACCTTATTAATCTTAGTCTATATCCTAAACCAGAATAGCAGATTTTTTTTTTCCTTACAGTAGTTAGTATTGTTTACTTAGTGGAGCTAAGCTTTCTCCCTTGGTTGGTAAGAAAACCTGTTGAAGTATGGTATAATAATGCCATCAGTCTGAAACAACAGTATATTCACCAGGACAAAGACTTTGTGGATTTAATGTGTAGAGGATGTAAAAACTGTTCATTTTTTGCTTTAAACCAAAGATGTTTGTGAACATTACTTGCAAATATTGTGTTTGCTTGAGTTTTGCCTTTCCGCTAAAGGAATGAACCAATTACTCCTCTCAAACAGAGCATGACATACTAGAGTAAATGTTAATAAAAAAATGGGCGCAGTTAAAATGAATAGTTATGGTAAAAACAAAACAAAATCCCTCAGTGAGTTCAATAAATTTGAACTTAGAATATAACATGTCAAGAAGAAAATTACAATAGAAATTTTCTGTTATAAATGATGATGTTCTGCAGGCAGGGATTATGTATATCTTTCTACTCCATTGAGTTTCATTCATCTTTCAGATTATGGGATTCCCTAAAATCTAGGTGTGAATATACCCTCCTGTAGTTGTCTCAAAAAAAGAATGCTGTGCCATTGCAGAAGAAGAAGAAGAAATCCAAGCAAAATAATATTGATTTATATTATTTGGCATTTATTTGCAGAGCAGAAGGAAAAGAATGTAAATGCCGTTTCTCAGGATTTGTATTTACTATGCTCTGTGAGCTCAGTTTTGCAGAGATCCAAACCATGTTAATGCATATGCTCTCATCAATTCAAATCCAGCACTCAGCTCTGTGAGGTGATAGTGGATTCTGGGGTCCAGTAATGCCCTGCAGCTCAGCTTGTGACCTGGTCTCATGCTGCAGAGCTTTGCTAAAAGAAAGAGAGATGCTCTCCTCTGAAGCTGGATGAGAGGTACAGTCCTCTTCAGCAGATTGTGGGTTCGAAACTGCCAAGTTGCAACAGGTTCAGACACATAAACAGGCTTAGAGTCTCTGTAGTTTTCTATCTCTTGCTGAAGGCTCTTGCCACTGTCCACTGGTATGACAGCTGGAGTTCAGTTTTTCCTAAAACTCCTTCATCCAAATCTCATCTCTCCATTATAACACATTTCTTCCACATTTCTTTTACATATTTGATGTCTCCAAGAATTATTTTGTGCCATATTGGATGTACTTAAGTCTTTATGTTTCCACAGAGGTGTTTGTAGCAAAATAATAACAGTTATACAGCTGTTAAGTTGAAAAAAATCCTGTGTGCTGTGGACTGCATTATAAGAAGTGGCCTTGGTTTAATACATCTGGGATTTTAGCTAGTGTTAATGGGTGTTAATAACGAAGCTATGCCTTCTAATTGCTGCATTAACAAAGCAATTAACTGCTTTGTTGCAAATAGCAGCTAAAAATTAGCAACCACCCAGAACAGTGGGGAGAAGGCCTGAATTTAGCAGGTTTGTAACTATGTTTTGTTAACAGTATTTATAGAATTGTATAATGGTTTGAGTTGGAAGGGACCTTTAAAGGTCTTCTAGTCCAGTCTTCCTTCAATGCACTGGGACATCTTCAACTCAACTAGGTTGCTTGGAGCCCTGTCCAATCTGAACTTTAGTTAGTCTTTGCAGTTTATTGTAGCCAAGCTTTACTAGCTTTATCAAGTTTATATCTAAGAAAAATATACCAGTCTATGAAATAAATAAATCTAGACCTTTTGTGGGGTATAAAAAGTAGTTTTACAGATGTTTAGGTTGAATCTTTCCACAGGAAAGACATTCAAAGTGTTGTCTTTAAAGAGATCTTTAAAGATTTCCTTTCGGAATTCTACAGTGGGAAGAGCAGGCTATGGGGATCAGAGTGTTGCGCAGATGCTGCTACATATCCAGCTACAGTCTCATCCACTGGATTAGACCAGTTGTTCTACTAGATAATGGTTAGACACAATCTTCCTTTTCCTAAATCCAGGCAATCCCCTGAACTTTTTCTTCAGCAGCATCAAGCAGAGCATCCTGTTCTACATTTTCTGAGCACATCATCTTCTTGTGCCTTGGTAATGTGTTCTGTTAACATTCCTTAAACCAAAAGTCTATTCAGATTAATTTGTGGAAGAGAATTTAGTTCTCTGAGATCATGCTGATGACCTTTTGAATTAGCGGCACCTGTCACAGTACCTGGTGGGCAAGTGGGGCTGAATGTTTGAAGGAGAAATAAGGGATAACTGAAAGAAAGCAGTTGGCCTACGAGCAAGAAATGAGCAGGGTTTGTAACTCCAGCTTGCAGTTTGTGAGGCAGATCTAAATTTTATTTTTTTAATTTTGTTGGAAAACATGATGTCCTGGAAAACTAAGTCACTTATTTGGATAGTTTGAGTAGCTCTTCATGTTGAAAAGCCGAACTTTTTATTTCTTTTAGAAGACACTGGCGTTCATTGAATGTGTTGAAATGTAAAGAGACCTGTATAGATTGTAGGAGATTTCTTCCATGAAACTTCCAAAATAAACATTTAAAGCACTTTTGCAGTAGATTATAGCATGCCTAAGAAATATATCTTTTTGGCAATACTAATTTAGAGTTTCTTTCCTGTGATTAGTCAGTGAATATAAGAGTTTATTGCAAAGACATTATGATGCATGGAAATGGAGATATATATATATAAATGTCTTTACGCAATTATTTGAAAATAGCTTATAGTAAAAAATAGTGAGGTCAGGAGCATATACTATGATGATTAGGTTTGAATTTTAAAAAAGTTTTTGATGCAAGCTGTAAGGACAGTTATGGAAAATTAATTGCTAATAAAACCTGTGTAACACACCCTTATATTTAACTTTTTAAAAAATCCCAATACCCAACTTCGTAAACTTCTTTTTATTTTTTCCCCCTTGCTCAATATTCAATCACTTTCTTTTGACTGTATTTACTGGAGAAAATGTAGACAATGAGAAGCAGAGTATACATTATATAATTTGTAGCTAAATAATGACTTAATACAGGTTTTTATTATTATATAAGATATTTGTAGTTCATTATAGTAGTTTTATTAAATTATTTCATTAATAAAAACAAAAATAGAGTTCCAGGTGTTCTAACAATGCAACATAAAACTTGTTGGCTTCTTGGTAAGTAACTGGCTATGTATGCTCTAACTAGCTATGAAAATATTTTCAGGACCTTTCTCTATAAGGGTTTTTTCAAACAAAGCTTCTTGATACTAGATCTATGCCTGTACAAGCTGTTTAGATACAGATTCCACATGGAAAAATGCTGTACTGAAGTACTTTAATATCACTGTACATGTATTTATTTGAGGAAACAAAACCTGGGTCTGAACTCTTACAAACCCAAGATATACTGTACTACTTCTTTTCAGATGTTTGGGTCAGTAGATATACCTTCATGATGCAAAATTATCTGAACAGAACGGCCTTACTCAAGTCCTCTACATATTGCTGTATCTTTTATGTATATACTAATATAAATTCTCATAATAATCATGTACTTGGTTTCAGGAGTATAACTGCCTTAAACAGGTCCTGCTTTTCTCCCAGAACAACCTCTGGTTTTGTATTATCAGAAATTAGTTTCACCTATAAACAGTTTAGAAGTAATAAAGGTTTTGAGAGGAAACGATATCTCTTTAATAAGAAGGCATGCCTCAGTAGTGTTTAATCTTTAATAAAACAGTTAGACAAATTAAAGACTCTGAAATAAATGTCACTTCCCTTCTAATGATCTGACAAAACTTAATAGCAGACAGGGAAAGATTTTCTGGAAAAAAACAATCCAGACAAACAAACAACAAATCCCCAAAATACTCCTCAGTGCTGGCTGTCAGGGAAGTAGGTTTGTTGGGTTTTTTTTTAACCAAGGAAGTTGTGGGGTTTTTTTTTATTTTCCTGCCCAGAAAAAGAAGTCATTCTCCACATCTGAAAGAAATAAGGAGTAATATATTTTAAATGCCAAAGCTAGAAAATAGCTTTCTAGTTCTAATTCAATGTTATAACTGAATGTAATTATTCTTAGCACATATTTGAATTAATATGGATTAAATGGCTGTGGTACTTACCACTGTAAGCACAGAGAACCATGATCCCTTTTAATAAGCACGGAATATTTGTTTATACAAAATTTGGCTATTTTTATACAATTGAATTATTTTGCCTATAAGCTATTTTAAAAAGAAATGTTTTGCACTGTAGCACCCGAGCCTGTGATCCCTGTTCAGCTAAAACTACTAGTGAAATCTATCACTGGTATTAGTTCAAGTTTTCACTTGGATAAGGGCTGTAGGTTTCAGTTCAGAATTATTAATGCATTCCAAAATTACTGTCATTATAGTCCCATTATGGAAAGATTATACTCTGTGGCTCTGATTCTACTCTGACAATAGGGTAAATTAGGCATAAGGTCAATGAAAGTTACAGGTAATACATAAAATACTGGTGTAAAGCCTTTCGTACCATCTCTGAGGTGGGGAGAATCAACCTAGCAATGATCCTTCTTATGACTCAGTTGTGATGGCACATTTTATGTAAAATGGAAGGAAAGCATTACTGATGAAGGCCTAATGTCTTTGATCTTCATTCAGAGTCCACAGGCTGCAGAGCTGTTCTGTTAGTGAGTTAAATCCTTGGATATGAGAGGAATGCACACAGCACGATGATAATATGTCAACTATTTTTGCACTGTAAAAGTTAGAGACAAAACTTAGACTTTCAAAGTCCCCTAGAGAATGTGGACTGAAAATTAATGGAAAAAAATCCATTAATTCCCTGGGCTGCTTTCAAAATATCAGCCATTGTTTCTCTGGAAGCTGGTGCTCATTCAGGAGACCAGTGGGGGTAATGCATTAAAGAACATCCACTGAAACCTGTAGGGTTTCATTATCCGAAAGTTACATATAATCTGATATACAGAGCAAAGACTAACAAAATTCATTGTTTTAAAAAGGGGGGGAAAAAAAAATCAAAGCATTACAGAATCTCTTGGATCCTGCTTTTTAAATAAACATGCCCTGCTTTATTTCCAGAATATTAATAGGTACAAGGAACATGTTTGAAATAAATTAGGAAACAGTAATCTTTCCTTCTGCAGTTGTTTTATTGTGTAGTCTTATCCCTCATCAAGTTAAAATATGCTTTAACTTGTACAGTCAAATATCTGACTGCTTCATTACGAAGATGATCAAGACTTATTCTGTGACAGCAGGTGGCAAATTAGTTTTTAACAATCTTGCCTGCTGAAAAAAGTAATTAGTTCAGTGCCTTTTTTAAAGCTTTTGTTTTAAGCTGTTGCTTTTCATACTGTCTTTGTACTTCCCAGACTTAATACTCCTTTAGTTAACTGTAATCCATGATTGCCAAACTGCACACAGCCACTTAGTTGGACAACTAGAATTTAATGTTTCTAGGTTAGATATCCATTAAAAGGGAATTTGTCTATCCAAATGTTGTTCTTTATAGAGCACAAATAGACATTGCAGTTGAATTAAAAGAGAGTGCTTGTTGCTCACAGCAATTGCTGATTATTTTAAAACTATATTTTTCCTCAAATATATTTAAAATTTTTTAACAAAATGTCTAAACCTGTGTTAAGTCAGAGTTTAAGTGCACATCCAAGACCTTAGCTGCAAGAAACAATAATGCTTGATGGAAATTGAGTTGAGGAATAAAGGTATGTTGAATTTTAATTAAATAATCATCTAATTTATTACTCTGGCATAAATAGAAATATAAATACATACCTTTAACAAATTAGTAACCAACAAACTTCTCTGGTTGAAAAATACTGTTTGTCTAAAGTAAAGGAGTTGAGAGTCTGGGGTATCTGGGTTGCTTTCTGTTTATTCCAGTGTAAGACCTCTAGCAGTGAAATTCTCAGATAAATAACTAGAAATGTAACCCCTAAAAGGTCGGCATCCAAAGAATGCCATAGTACAAGACCTTAGAAGAGTAGCGTTTGCAAAATTTCAAACCTCTGCTGGATGTATTATGAGTGTTGAAATACTGATGGAAATATGAAAATACTTTTCATTATGAAAAATACACTCCATTTTTGGCAGAAAAAATTCTACCAAATATCACTTAAGAATTTTCTATGAACGTAGGTAAACGTAGTTGACATAGCTGGTGTTAAAGATCTTTCTGTTATGTACTGCTGACCCCTGTTGGCTTATTTCCACTATATGCTGATGTGTTGGTATTTTCTTCCCCTGAGAATTATGGATTTTTATAGCAGGGTAACAAAAATTTGAGTGTGTATGTTAGTTGTCACACATGAGCACACCCATTAAGTGACTTTCCAGTCTCAGGTAAGTCAAAATTCATTATGGTGAAAGAGTTATTTTGTAGGGGTTTCTCATGTCTATGAATTTAGAGATATGCTTACACAGTTTTATTGAGGTGCTACCCTAGATATAGAATGTTATAAAAATGAAAATGAATGCCATAGTTGCAGTTTTCCTTTGCCTCTGTTAGTCAAAAACTACTTTTGTTTTAGAAAAGATAATTTGGCAGATCACCAGACTGTAACACAGCCTAATTGGTTTTGAAGCCGCAACATAAAATTTAAATTGGAGAAGATATTTAAGTGTGAAAAATATTCTGTTGATTATCTTTTAGAAGTTGATGCCATAATGTTAGTTTCTGAGCGTTTACTCTAATCAGTTAAGTCCATTCCTAATACCTTGCACTGTCTTTCTGATACTTTTAGGCAGATGCATGCTTTTATTTGCATTTGTAATGACATTAATGTCTTGGAACAATTCTTACCCTAAGGTTTCCTGCACTGGCAAATGTGAGTATTAAGGGGATTCTAGCTCATGCTGCTCCCTCACCCCGCAAACCAGAATTTTTGTAAGGGCACTCAGCTGATGCCTTTTCGTCTTCAAGATGTGGAGATTAATGGCAATTCATTTTCCAAGTTTGTTTGATCAGAGTGAGAGACTATAGTAAGCTCTGTAACAATCAACTCAGCCCTATGAAGCACATGCAATAGATAAAGCAATAATCAGTGTGCATTTCTTGGAGGAAGCCTTGGTTTGGAGTAGTTTTTAAAAAGGAATAGTTGCTTTAAAAATCGGGTTTTAAAAGTATTGGTAGGATTTTTCTGGTAAGAATCCTGTACTGGGATTTCAGATCTAAATGACCTCACTGGCTTGAGGAGACAGTTCAAGGAAATAAATGTCTAAGAAGTAGGATTTTTATCATGACAGTGTGCATACTGGTTATAAGGGCAGTCTGTAAGATCGTGATGATTCTTCATGTGAACCCTCTATAATCACTTAAGCCACTGGGAGCAAATGTAAGAAGCAGGTTTCAGTGGCTCCACTATGTGCAAAATTTCAAAGAATAAGGTGAAAAATAGTTTGGGATTTTCTTCTATAATTCTCTTCAGGGAAACATAGGAAATAGCACAGAGAGTTTGAATAATAAGGCTTATGAAATGCTTAGGGAATGCTCTGGCCCTCTGGGAGAGTTATATGACACATGCACAAAAAAAAGAGATCATTTTACTTATTCAGTCTTAGAAAAAGACCAAGAAGTTTCTAGACCACTGGGATTCCTTCAGATCTAAAGCTGCCCTGTTGTCATGTAGTCCTAAAAGAAGTGGGCCCATCTCTTTGAAAAATAGAGGGAAACTGCTGTTCTGGCTGTTCCCTGCTGAAACTTCTTTTAGGGAGGAAGATTTCAAAGGTCAGTTCCTTTTAAGCCAAGACTTTAGAGACAAAGTCTGTTTCCAGGAAAATATTTCATAGTTCTTGGCTCTCCTATCAATCACAACTTCGGTAGTGCTTACACAGTCAAAAATATCCCATTGCATCAAGTTGGATTTAACTGTATCAAAATTCTTTATAGACTTCAGTTATTAGTGCTCTTGCTGTACACTGAAGATTCTTCCATCCAAGTATTCTTAACCAGTGAAACTGTGATGGTTGGACTATATCTCATCAAACCTAATGTTTTAGCTTTGAACACATACCCAGGATAATGAGGCACCAGGGATCAGAAAGATTTGCTAAAGGTGAGATGAGGTAGAACCAAAAGTCTTTCAAACAAAACATCCAGGTAGCAGAGTCAGGGAGGAAGCACAGGGACAGCTTTGAATAAGGCAGAGAACAACAATGGAAGAGACTCAGATATGGGTATCCAGACTGATATGGGTATCAAGAGCCAAAAATAAGCAGTACTGGCTCAATACTGAGCTGCCTGCCATTGCTTTGGAAAACCTATCCCTCAGTGGAAAGTGATAGCTACATCTCCAGCAATCGCTGAGGGTACTGCCTTTATGGAGCTTGCAGGAAATAAGTTTGGAATAAGAGTGACGAGAAGTCAGGGGAGACTCTAGTGTAAAAGACTCAGCGAGTGCCACCTGGTGTGGCTACATTAGAGTGAACGGAGTAATCTTTATTCACCAAACCACTATGGATGCAGCTAACCATATTTCAGCATTGTGAAATGGAGCTTCAATATATCTTATTTAATGTTATATCATATTGTATTCTGTGGCTTTGTTCGGCATATGCTAAGTATCTAAACACTCTTTTCTAAGGAGTTTGGTTTGGCTTTTTTCCCAAATGGTCCTTTCTATTATTAGAATCAATATTAGTTTCTAAAAAATACTAAAAACGTGCAAGAGAACTTGAAGACTTTCCACTGGAAATGTTATAAAATAAAGTCAAAACAAACCAGGCTTCCATTTCCTTTTCTTGTTTAAGTAATCAGCCTTGAAAAGCTTGAAATTAATAGAAAATGAAAATCTGAAAGATTGTATTTTCAACTCAGACTGGTTTATCTGATTCCTGCAAGAATTTTACAAATTAGATTTCACTGTGTCTGTGTGAGTATACAGTTTCATAATGATGATAGGAGTATTCCTGTATTCATTTCAAAATAAGATCAAACCTGGTATTAAAGACATCTGATAGACTGCTATAGCTGCTTTGCAGTTGGGGAGGAATCTTTTTTAAAAGGCTCTACCCATTTCTTAGTATTTTTCTGTAGGAAGGCAACGATCATGAGGGACCATAGAGAAACAGTATGATGTTGTTAAGGCAGTTTTAGAGAGCTTTAATTGTAGTTTTTCTTCGATATTACCTTCTTGTTCAGTTGTATTCCAGATGTGAAGAAAAACGATTGTGTGTTGAGTGTCTGTTAAGTCATTAACAGGAGTATTCGATGTTTTAATCTTGTAGACAGTAGTGAATGAATTGTGTTAATTATCACTACTGCCTCCATGGTAGCAAAAATGTGTCTTAAGAAAAATGTGGTTTAGAATATGTCTTTTAGACACTGTAAAACCTATCTCCTGTTTTTGAGATAGGCTTGTAAAGATGAATGAGCCCTGTACAGCAAGTAATTAGTCCACTGGTGGCACAGGGCAGAAGGCTTTTTATATGTTCCTATACAGATGATTCAAATGTTAAGGAAAAGTCTGCTGAATTCTGCAGGATTCAGTCTTGTGTATTTGATTAAATTTTAAGAGTGCATATCATAGCAATTGACTCTTATGAGCGTAAGAATTTAGGAATTCTGTCTCTCGGAAACTGAAGTATCCAAGTGTCAAATAATGCATACATCACTCTTTCCTAAGATCATTGCAATTGTTCAGTGTAGGGCTAAGTATCTCTTAACACCTATGTGGCAAGAGGTAAGTAGATCCATATTTTCTTCTGCGGATGGACTCGTAATCAATCAGAGAAGCTTCTGGCCAGGATGCCTGTTGCATCTAGGACACACATGCCCCATGAAAAGTTTCAGCGCTCTCTGTGTTTGCACTTTATGGTGGATGGGCTCTTTTCCTGGAGCTATGCAGAAGGCTACAAGAGTCTGACATTTTCTTGAAAAAGCACTGTTGGTCCAGAACTAGATTAAACAGCTGTATGTTCTCACCACCTTCAGAGCATTCACTCTACATACTGTACATAGTGACAGTTCCTCCTTCTTTCTTCTTCATCTGGTCATGGGTTATTAAGTGGTGACTGGGGAGCAGCAAGATGAAACGTGCAGAACACAGTTAATTGTCATTGAAAGTGCTGTTGTTAGAAGAACATCCAGCTGACTGGGTAAGAGCATGTCTAAATTCAGCTCGTATCATTTTTAAGTGCCACTAGACTGCATTTGTGCTAATGGAATAGTCGGCTGATAATATTCAGCCCAATGGCCTGCTTTACATTAGAAAAGTTTCAGGTTTCCTGTGTCTGAAAGTTTACTTTTTTAGCAATATTTGGAGCCACAGGCAGTGTCAGTGTCATGTGCATTAGACTTCTGGAACACACTCACATCTATTGACTATAGGAGTTGTTACCTTCATAATGTATGCAGAATTAGCCAGTAAGGGTAGAAAAATCTTAATATCTGAGATTAAAAAAAAAAAAAAAGGATGGGGAGATGGGGAATTTATTTGGCCTGCCAGACCAGAAAATGTAGCCAGCTATGTAGCCAAGGATGAAGAAATGACTCTCATTGTCTCTTTGCTGAATGGCAGCAGAGGTGGAAGCAAGGCTGAAATGCTCTCCCTGTTGTATTCTGTGATAAAAAGAAGACAGCTCCAATATTGAAAATAAACATCTCATTGCCTATTGCTATCTTGTTTACTTGTGTATTTCTACTACTGTTAATGTCTTTACAGAGGAAGGAATTCACAGTTCCCAAATTATATCATGGATTTTTAAGTAGTTGAATCAGTTTCCTTTAACTGTAATTTTTTAAGATTCTGTGATTCACACTGTTTATAATGTAATCCAAAAGAGTCACAATTTTTACTGTTGGTGATAAGACTTGGCAATGACATATAAAAGCTGGAATATCAGAAGAATTTATTGTGTGAAATTAAATGCAAAATCTGTTATTAAACAAAAAGCACATGCAAAATAGCATATCTGGGTATCATCCTTCCTGGCTAGGAGGGCAATACTGTATATGATATTGAGTTTTCTACATAAGCTACATTTTCTACATTTTCTACATTTTTCTACTCGTATTTTTCTCTCCCACAATCCCTCCTGTTGAAAAATCTTTCTGCTTGAAGAACATCTTTCTGTGTGAAGATTCTGTAAACCTTGTAAAAAAGAAAAGAATGTAACTGCAGTAGGTCCTGTTTTTTCTAAACCAGATAAAGATAAGGCAAGCTGCTGATTTGTATAAGATTGGTGAACATGAACTGTTCTTTAAAACACTGCTTGTTTTAACAAAATTGAAGATACTAGTTACTGCTTAAGTATCTGTGCTAGGATAATAATGATGGACAACTCTGTTAGCAGCAGTTTATACTCCTTTATAAGGGATTCTTTGTTGTTTTTATTGTGCCACATTTTCATTCTTATTATTGTTATATCTGACCAGAAGTTCTGTTGGAGATATTCTGTTCTGTGAAACAGTTATGAGAAAATGAAATATTTTGATGAGTATGTTTGAAATTTGAAGCAGAAATAAAGTAACCTTCCTTGAGATTGAAATATTTTGGCTTGGAAGTAAAAATAATTCAAGTGTGCTTTAAGTAAGGTTGAAGGAGTTTATTATGACAAAAATATTAATTATATCAGACTATTTTATAATAACAATTCAACTGCATTGTAAAACATAAACAGTCTTTTGAGCCTTACTGAAAAATAGAACCTCAGGAAGTCTTTTTTTTTAAATTTTCAAACAAAATGTTCCCTCCTATGACAATATTGGAACATTTTGTTAATGGAAAATTACCTTCCTGCTTCCTCATATTCTCAGGGATTTAAAGTCCCCTACCAAGTCTGTGTGTGACTAAGTGTATACCCTAATTTTTCCAGAAAAGGATGGAATTTTAGGTCATGTTAGGAATTTATTGCAATAGTTTCTACCAATTAATAATTAATACAACTTATATAAATACAAAATTCACTCTGTTGTCACACAATAGGGAACTTAAGTCAAACTTTTCTCCTGAGATGATTACTCTGCTTAATTTAGCCTTTAAAGATAAAAGAGCTTTGTGTGTTGGTCCTGTACTTAATTTTTGTTACAACTGCAGTAGAATCACAATGAAATAATATTTGAGAAGTTTATTGGTATAGTGAGCTCTTGATCACTTTTCCCACTGATTTTTTTTTGCTATAACACCAGGTTTCAATGTTCCAGTTTCAGGTGCTACCCTGCTTAAGCATCAGGTGAACAGAAGGGAACAGTAAAGAATCTCCTTACAGAAATTTTAATTTTATTTTTTTTCCATACAAACATGAAGAAATTATTTATTGAGGACTTTATGTGCAGATAGCAGACATTTGGTATTTGTGGGATTTCTCACTTGGGAAACTTCAGTAGTGTTATAGGCTGTTTGTATTTGTGTTTTGAAAGTTCACCCTTGCATTAAGTCAAAAATTGCCATTAAGATGTGTTATTCCCACTTACAGTGCAACCAGCTAAAGCTGCTTGCATATTATCCAAAACAGAGCAACCATTCAGCTCGGAATCTACAGGTAACAGTAATACTTCACTTTTAAGCACAGCAAAGAAGTGCTTTTGAGCCTATTGGGCATTGTTCTCACCCCATGCCTATCAGCTGCTGTAAAGAGGTACTCTGTGCCCTTCTGCTGTACATATGCAACATCTCCAGAAATAGTTTGCTATCACTGTCTCACATGAACAGTGGGAGGTGGAGTTACAGATCTTGAGGTAGCACCGTCAAGGATGATTGTGCCCGAGTTGGGAACAGAAAGTAGATCATGTGCCATCCCTCATATAATAACAGTTCTCACCAAGAAGAGGATTTGGTCCAGCAAACAGTCCAACAGAATGTTGCTGTCATCCTTCTATGTCCAATTTGTTGGTATTTCTACATGTCAGAAAATTCTCTGATACAATTAAATGTTCATTACTAAAACTATGGCAATACCTGCTATGGCAGCTGTAGGTAGAAGTATGGGAGATTTTTTTGTCTGTCCAGGAACTGTGTGATTTAGGAAAAGGGAACAAAAATATGTTTTAAGTCACCATTTGGTCCCTCCAGTAGTTATTTGTTTCCATAGTGAGTTGTAGAAAAGTGGCTGCTTCCTTGGCAGTTTTCACAAAGTGTAGAACAGTTGCAATGAAAGACTGTCTTTAAAGAGCTTGTTCCTACAGGTTTAGACTTTTATGTTAAGTTTTAAGATAAGAATAGCTTTGCATAGTTGCTTCAACAGGCCTTTCATCTGTAATAATAAAATATCTAGCACTTTCCAGCTTCAAAGTGCCTTACAAGTGATAATTCTACAACACCCCAATGACGCAGTATTTTATTTGCCCAAGGAAATGAAGAGAGTCACTGTCAGTACTAGGATTCAAGTAAAAATGAGAAGGGTATGTCTAGAGAGGAATGTTTTCAGGAAAACTTTACAATCAACCCTTATTTCATGCAAATTGATTTGGTTTTTATTTTCCAAAATGGACATTTTAATACTAATATGCTGAGAGCATCAGAACAAAACTGAGAGAGGATCTGAAGTTTTTGCTCAGAGACTTATCACCTTCTAATGCTCATTGTGCACATTGATTTGATTGTCTTCCATATGACTTCACCATCAGTCTTAAACAAACATACCTAGGTAAATGTGTCTTTTAGGGAGGGGAGAGTGAATTCTATTGAGTGAGATTGTTTAATGTGCTGTAAACACAATAACAATGTAATATTGCTCGCCCTTTAAGTCAAGGTGTAAATTAGAAAGAAAATGCAATTCAGATGTCAGTGTTCTGAATTTTCAGTTTTTGTTTGTATCTACAGAGGGCAGCAAAGAGCTTCAGTTTACAACATCTGCAGCAGGTAACCTGCAATGTCTGGTTCGTCTTTGATAATAGCTTTAATATAATACCATGAAAGTATTTTCAGAGTGTTCCTCAGTTTTCTGAATCCAAGTATAATGAAAGGGGTTTGGGGGTAGCTTTAAATTATGAGGCAGGATGGTCAGAATTAACAACCTGACCACAGGCAAGGGATGTTACCAAATCAAGACAAAGTCTCATAATCACAACCTAAGCTCAGTTTATCAGTCTCATTGCCTCCAGGTAATTTAGGATATTAGAAACAGGATTCTTATTAAACCTCTGGAAACCTATTCATCGTCAAATCCATTGCCCTGAAAGAGCAGGCTTGATGCATACCCCAGACAGCCCTAGCAGACTTTAAACTGAAATTCACTGCTTTCATTACTCTGCAAAAAGAAATCCTGCAGATATTGTGCAGATATTGTAGGAGGCTGATACACTGCTGGCAGAGGTGTGGAATGAAGAAAGGAAGATGGGCTGTGGGATATTTGGAGGGCAAACATCCCAACATTAAAGAAAGAGGAGAAAGAAGTGGATAGCATTCCACTTCCCAGTTGATTTAGTTCAGCTGATTCCTTTGGAGCAGAGATGTAAGAACAGTGGGACATTTCTGTGAAGTCCAGACTCTTAACATCATCTGAACCATCCCTCATACTGTTCATTATTCACAGCTGCCTGGCTTAAGTTCAAATTTTGGTCCCAAGTGATGTTAGTGGGAATTTTGCCACTAATTTCACTAAGACTGATATTTGAGATTAGCAGAAGTGTCCTTATTGAATTTCCTGTGTTTAGGTGTGCTCATCTACAGCACTGTTGCAATGTATCATGTTCACAACTAAGTCTGATCACTGGCATGTACATTTTTGTGATGTGTAACTGTGCCTGCCAGCCTGAGTGAACTGCAGGTTTACACCAGTTATGTTTTTCTCATGTTCTGGGACCTAAACAGGGCCTTATTTTCACTGTAGTGTGCCACTCACATACTTTGGTTTTTTGTATAGATGGAACAGGATAAGTGCTGGCCTTGACCTCATACATTGACTAGAATTGATTTCCATGGCAACCCTCTTGAATGCAGGAATTTATATCCTCCTTTTAATGGAAGTTCACCAAAGTAGTCATCAATGGGATCTTATCTGTGTGAAAGAATATCTGATTGAGGGGTGGAGGATAAAGAAGATGGAGCCAGGCTCTGCTCAGTGGCAGAAAGAGACAACAGGCACAAATGAATATGTAGGGAAGAACATTTATACATGAAAAATAACTTTTTTTAAAACTGTTGGTGTGAATGAACACTTGACACAGGTAGCTCAGAGAGACTGTAGAGTCACCATTCTTGGAGAAAGCCAAAAGTTGACATCTCCCCATAACATTCCCATAGGTAGTGGAATGGTTGGACTCAATGATCCTGTGGGTCTTTTCCAACCTAGTGATTCTGTGTGTGATTCTGTGTGTGATAGGTAGTATTAGGAAGTGTGGGTTAAATTAGTGGACGGTGAGGTGGATTGAGAATTGGCTGCATGGCATAGCTCAGAGATTCGTGATCAGAATCTGGTCAGAGGCCTGTAGCCAGTGGTTATTCTCAGGGGTCAGTACTGGGCTTAGTCTTGTTCAACATACTCATCACTGACCTGGATAAAGGGACTGAGGGTACCCTCAGCAAGTTTTCTAATGATACTAACTGGGAGAATTAGCTGATAAACCAGAATGTGGTGCTGCCATTCAAGAGATCTGGACAGACTAGAGAGTTGGGTGGAGAGAAACCTAATGAAATTCAACAAAGGCAAGTGCAGAGCCCTGCACCTAGGGAGCAATAACCCCGGATACTGGTACAGGTTAGGGGTCGACCTGTTGGAAAGCAGGACCTGGGAGACCTGGTGGACTTTCTAATCATGTGCCGGTAGGCCATGAAGTCCATTGGTGTCCTGGGGTGCATTAAGAAGAGTGTGGATAAGATGTCAAGGGAGGTCTTCCTCCCCCTCTACTCTACCCTAGTGAGGTTGCATCTCGAGTACTCTGTCCAGTTCTGGGCTTCCCCATTCAAGAAAGACAAGGAACTACTGGAGAGAGTCCAGCAGAAGACTGCAAAGGTGATCAGAGGACTGGAGCATCTCTCTTATGAGCAAAGGCTGAGAGATTTAAATCTGTTTATCCTGGAGAAGAAAAGTCTGAAAGGGGATCTTATCAATGCAAGGGCAGGTGTCAAGAAAATGGGACCAGACTCTTTTCAGTGATGTCCAGCATCAGGGCAAGGGACAATAGGTAGAAAATGGAACACAGGAAGATCCACCTGATCATGAGGAAAAACTTCTTTATTGTGAGGGTGATGGAGCACTCGAAAAGGCTGCTCAGGGAGGTCGTGAGGCCTCTTCTCTGGAGGTATTCCAAACCTGCCTAATGAAAATTAACGCTTGTTTTAAATGTGCTTGATTTTTTTCCCTAATAGTCTCAGCATATTTTTAATAAAAATGTAGTACTGTATCTGTTTAGAAGATGATCTCCTTATCCTGCTATCTGATTTACAAAAAGATTTTTTTCCTAGCGTCTGTGATACTGTATAAAGTCCCTTTAAATAAACCATTTGATAATCTTCTTCCCATCATACAGTTTTTGTACTTCAAATTCCATTTGAAAGTCCTAAGCACAAATAAAACTTGAATCATGAAAGAAAATGGGCATGCTATTTCTTACTCTATTTGTTTTATTAATGTTGTGACATTTCAACTAAGAAACAAAATACAACTTTTAACCAAACTGTGGAAAAGTACTGACTCAATTTTTTGCAATCTTAACAGGATATTCCTTAAAATCAACAAATGAAGCTCCTACATTGCTCTTAGAGCCTCAGTGCAGTTTTCTGAGGGCTTTCCTAGTTGTGAAACAATACCAAAAATAATAATGGAAAAAAATCAAAACAAACCAAAAAACACTGAAGTTGTGTTGAACATTTAAAGAACATCTGTCAGAAAGGAACAAAACCAGTTCAGAAAAAATTACACCATGCTGTTTGGCTTGCAAAAGAGAAAATTTTTAAGTGAGCTCTTTAGTAATTTCATGGCGTATTAATCATTCTTACATATTGAGTCTATCATTTGCTAATAATCTCTAGCAAACATTACTTTCTTACTATTGGCAGTAGCCCTTTGAGTAATTGTAGACTGTTTTCATGTTTGTCTCTTCATTAATCATCTTATATTTAGATTAACTTATCCTGATTGATTGTTGGTTTGGGGTTCCCCTTCATCTTTCTATTTATTCTTATTGCTGCCATGTGGACTCTATCCAGTGGTTATCATATCTATGTATGGACATGCACTAGTCATATTTTCTGCCAGCAAGCAGAGAGACTGCTACCAGCAATTTAGGGTTGTGGTTTTCAAGTAGATTTTTTTTTTTTTTTCTGAAACAGGGCTTTCTTAAGGGCTGCTCCCTATCTAAGCCTTCATACATTTGAAGCTTTTCAAGTTTTTAAGCTGAAAATCTGAGCCTGACCCTTGAGGTACACGTGTTTATTTGGTAGGGAGGAAAAGCTACTCTTTTGGCTCCCTAAGGAGTTAATGTACTGTATCAGATACTGTCTAATGCTGATCACAGCAGGTAAGTTGTGACAATTTTCTTCAGCTGAATGGACTGAAAGGAGATATGTCTAATGCTCTCTTCCTAGCAGGATGTTTGTCTCTTCTACAAGAACATGAGACAGTTAAAATATTTGACAGATGGATCATAGAACCATTGATATCCATGGGTCCTATTGTACTCTCAAGCTAGTTGTTTCTCATCCTTAAGAAAATATATAAGGAACTCAGTTCCTCATTACTCTTTATTTTCCTGCTTATGATTCCCTGTCTCCATCCCCTGTGATCATCTTGAGTAGCAGTGTATCTTTTTTTAATTTTTTTTTTCCAATTTGTCAGGATTTAATTGCACTCTTCAGGTCCTGATGATTCCTCCCAGGCTTGTGTCCTGCAAATTTATTATCTGTTCCTTTACCCGAGTCCTTGCTGCTTCTGATGAATGCTAATTTTATGTAAGGAATAGGCATGGTGTTGAGTAAGGAATATACACCCATCCATAATTTTTTATGTATGGAAAACATATAGTGATGGAAACCATCTGCTACCTGTGTAGCTGTCCTTTCTTATTCATCCATATTTCTATCTTAAATACTTTAAGAGCATCACTGTGAACCTCTTATTTATGTTAGAATCTATTACTGAAAGTGGAATATTCTAATTTGAAAGATGGTGGGTAGATCCAGCATTATATGATATGAAAGTTTTTACACGTGTCTTCTTGATCTGTAGAGCCTACATTGTTGTTGCTTGCTAGGAGTAGAGAAGACAGGAGATAATTGTCAGTCAGTGACCTTCTAGGTGCCTGCAAGGGCATGTCATCTTTCAATAGGGAAATGTTAGCCTGATCTCATTAACTCCAGTCTTAAATAGAAGAGCAAAGAAATTAGTAGAGAGAAGTAGGTGAAGGATACTAAACCTTAAAAGGAAACCTTTAAACACCAAGCTGGGAGCATAATTTGAGCTATGCATTGTTATGTTGTTAATTTGAAAGCAGTCAAGAGACAAAGACAAGTCAAGAAATGAGTGGGTTTGGTTTGCTAATATCAGTGTGTTTGTTTGTGTTGAAAGAGGTGTTTAAATCTTACATATTCACAGTTCCCTATGCTTGTTTTAGTTTGTTTGAAAATAGCTGAAAGTAATGAATTAGAACACCTGAAATATGCTTATAGGAAATAATTACAGATTGAAACACTGCATTAAGAAAACCAACCCAATTCTTCCTCTGTATTCTTACCATGCAGAATAAAAACAAAGATAAAGGATCCCAGAAGAAAGAAATTCAGAGGCCTTGGAGAAAGATAACTTCGTATGCTCTGTGTTTTGAATAAATGCTATTTTTCATGTCACCTCTAGACTCCCTCAAAAAATTGCTTTGACCCTTGTGATGAGCAGGAGGAAAGAATATGACAAAAAAACAACCAAGGAACCACAGGCGAACAGACATCAATGGAATAAGCATAGATCAAAGCTGCTTTTTTTTTTTTTTTTTTTAACTGCCTTGGTTAATGCTGCCTAAAGTACCATTAAATCTCCCTCTAGGTTTTAGGACACCTACTTTGTAGGTGATGGATCTTGGGCATTGGTAGGTAGTTAAGAACTGGTGAAAATGAGTATCATAGGAAAGTTCAGAGGAGGAATATACCCTGAGGACACATCAAGAAAAAGCTAGAGCCAGTCTGGAATCTACAGATTTGGAGTCAGATATGTTGCTGTGTTTCCATCATATTCAAACACATCTGTGGAATCATTGGTTTGCCAGCACTATTCTGGATGGTTCTGCTAGTGTTTCCTATGTTTTAATTTTGACTTTTTTTCTTCTTGAGGGGATGCTACAGAAGCACATATTTTGAAACATAATATTAAAAGCAAAAAATGTAGTCACTAAGTCTTCCAGTGCCTACTGTTGTGTAAATACTATCATGGTACAGCTGGATTTATTTTTAATTGTTAGATCAGCCTGGGGAAGTGCTGTCAGAGAGCAGTGATAGCCTGTCCATTGCTCGTTTGAGCATATCTAAGGGCTTGATTTGGAGCAAGTTGCAATGCAGATAAAGTATTGGCAGAGTATATTCTGCTGCTCTTGTTCTCAAGCAACTGAAATGTAATCTAGGGCTACAATGGAATTTGATAGTAGGGCAGATCCCTGTGGAGTAGTAGTTAAACTATACATTTCTCAAAGTAACCACAGCCTTCCATTTTACTGTTTTGGTATGGTTTTGATGAGTTAGGAAATCGTAATACTGCTTTATCAGAGGTGTTGATCACATTGTTCCCTTCTTTACTTAATATTTTTCTTAAATCAGTTTGTTTTCTTCTGAGGTCTCGTTAAATTCATATCAGCATTGGATCCAATAAAATGTTAAGATTTCTTTCCTATGTGGATTTGTTCACATTTTGTTGTTTCAGATTTTCAGGGTTTTTATGTATGTGAAAACACTGTTAAACCAGAATTGGAATAAACTGAGTGGGAATAAATAACTCACACAAAGCATACTTTATTGTCTTGTCTTACTCACAACATGTTGCCTTTTCTTACCCTTTACTTCAAGACTTCTGTTCTATTTTATAAACCCACTGCTCAGTCTGACTCGACATTTCTGCTTTTCAGAAGGAGGTGTACTAAGATGCTGGTTAATTTTTCTGTTGCAGAGTCGAGACAGACTGCTACAATTATAAAAGGAGTTTATTCTGTTTGAAGGCAACAATGACACACGGGGGTAGCTTATGTTCAGACAGTTTGATGTTTGGGGAGTTAAGACAACCTAAATAATTCTGCAAAATAAGAGATCGGTAAATAGCCAGGATGTGACATCTGGAGCAGGACTATATTGCGTGAACACCTAATGCTATTTTAGATTCCCTGGCATATCTGAGGCATGTGCAGAGGGTACACTGATGTGGCACAGGAGCTAAGAGAGTCTTGTGCTCTTCTGGATACACAACTTGGTGCCCAAGTGTCCAGAAACCCTCTAAAATAACCCCAGATGTCATCTTTGTGGTAGGCAATTGAAAACTGCCCCTGCATCAAAGTTAACACAACAGTCTTGCAATGAGAGATGGTTCTTAGATACTTTGCTGTTTTTCATTTCAGCTCATTCTGCCTGCATCGTACTACTCCTTTTTTGGGTAGGTTTTGTTTATTGCCATTGGGAAGGGATTGCTTTCAGAAAATGTGAAATATAGGCTGATTTTATGTATGTAGTTATATATAGATTATAATATGTTTTAGAAGCACAAATATGGTCTGTTAAACCCACAAGTTGAATCTTGTGCCAGTACTCTTCCTGCAGAATTGATGTATTGCTTTATGCAGGAGAATCCAGCACAGTGAATGCAGCAGTGCACTGCAGCAGCTGTGGATGCCAGGGTATTGAGACAGTGAAACTCATCTTGAGTTCATTGAATTCAGAGGATTACTGTGACATAAGCTGCATTTAGTGTCAAAAGGAGCTATGCTGTATTTCATTCAAATCTCTGTCAGATGGAATCTTCTTCTCAACTAGGCTTAAATGCATACATTTTAAATGCTTTGGATCAACAACAGCAACAAAACTCAAGAACTTATTCCTAGGGTCTAGATGAGGAACGAATGTCATGAAACCACACTGCGTGATGTCTCCTGCCTTTTGCACTAGAAGCAAGACATAAAAAGGATTGTGATTATTCTGGAGCCCACAAATAATATGTAATGTCTGGGTGGCAGAACTGTTTTGAGTGCACAAGGAAAGATTGCAAACACAGAAGAGACAGATACGCAGTATTATTTTAACTGTACCTTTTGAGTGTGGATTCTGCATGGGAACATAGCAAATAATGGCACTCAATCCTTGTAGGGCACCAGGATTTTCTCACAATGTAAAGGAGATCCCCATGCAGCTCTTAGAATATTAGAATTTAAAATGTTAGTGTGTTTAATTGCTGGAAATTCAAAAAGGTTGAAAATGTCATGTACAACTTAGTTTTCATTATTCCTAGGCAGAACTATCCAACTCATCATTGCAGCTGTTACGGACTGTCAGCTCTAAACTCCTTGAGAGAAGGCAGTTCTCATTTTATAAAGGAACAGAATGGTAGAAAGGATAAAATATTATTGTTCAGAGGATCAGGTGAGAAGGATTTGTTATGTGAGGCTCTGTATACATATAATAAGCGTATGTTCATGAAATGACAAATGATCAAGGTAGCTTCTCCCTAATCTGAGAACGTGTCATCTGAGAAATGGCTACTGCCTGTACTTCTCTTGTCATCTGGAAATAAGTAGCAAGACACATTAGCTAATCTGCTTTCATGGCTAAAGGAAGATACAGTATGTTTGTTTAAATTTTAGTGAAACCTCCTGTTTTTAGCTGGTTATAAACATATGTGCAGTGGCTTGAGCTGATAGACAATACATTGGTTAATCATGGTAACTTGATGGTGGGCTTCTTGCCCATAGAGAAAAATGCAGCTGTCAAACTGTAAGATTGTTAGAAGTAAGAAAAATATGTCGCTAAAATCAACGAAGACCTCTGCATCTCCGGAAACTTTCTCTACAGATACTTCTTCCTATGGGAACTGTTGTTCCCATATTGGAAAAGGTGGTGTGTCTGGAAGTCAAGAAGCCTGTAGTTTCTTCCAAGCACTGCACAGTGTATGAGGTGACCTGCTCGGTTCCTCCTAAGTGATTTTATTGTGCAGAGAGCTGCTGTGACATATTGAAGAGG
>WAAB01004763.1:221642-340686 GCA_013389865.1 Piaya cayana | reverse complement strand
TTCCCAGAAAGGGTGATTGGTCACTGTCAGAGGCTGCCCAGGGAGGGGGTTGAGTTGCCTTCCCTGGAGGTGTTTAAGGTGCGGGTGGACGAGGTGCTGAGGGACATGGGTTAGTGATTGATGGGAATGGTTGGACTCGATGATCCAGTGGGTCCTTTCCAACCTGGTGGTTCTATGATTCTATGATTCTATGAAACTGCTCTTCTGTATGGGGAGCTGAGGAAGCCTGTGGGAGAGCCTGAAGTGCAACCTCTGTCTGCTAGTTTCCACCCAAAGTCTCTGTCCACCAGAAATCTCTCATAGTCTTCACAAACTGAAGCATCACTTCAAGCTTCAGTAAAGAACTCAGTTTTCAACATTAGCAATGGAAATGCAAGGATGTGGTTTTGATAAAGTCTAGAACCTGAAGATCTTGCAGTAAGCATTAATGTATTTAAAATAAAAATACATTCTCTAATAAAACTAGTAATGTGGTCATAAGGTTTACTTTTTTATCTCCTAATTTTTTTTGTTTTAGTCTTTGATATAAGATGATTAAGTCTATGTGCACGATTCTGTTTAAGTAAACATTTTCATTCTGTGAGTGAGATTAGATTGAGCTATACATATGGGAATTCATTCCTGTGATGCAGTTGCATTTTCTGCAAAGACATTGTCACAGTCTTCTCAGAAGTTGTAGAGGATTTTGCATAAGAGGTTGGAAATATAAAGACAAATTCATGAGAAGAGCATGTGTGAGACCTAACGCTAACAGTTTGATCCCTTTATTTCCCACTTAGACCTGCTTTGTTCAGTGCTTTAGTCAAGCACCATTTTAAAAGTCTACTGTTTAATGATTTCTATTTGGACAAGAAGGTGGTATTAAGCATTTGCAGTAACTAGCATTTTTATATTGCTGACTGCAGTTGTAACAGCAGAAAGTTGGCACCTATCCACAGGTTTTTATCAGCAGCTATTTACAAGTTTCCTTCTATTCATAAAAGTGCTGGGAAAAATTCAAAGAAAATATTCACAGAAATTTTCTCAATTGAAAGTAGAGCCATGTCTCTGTTTTGATAATAGAATATAAATATTCTAGTGCAAATGTTAAACCTAGAGATGTGACTTCACTCAAGTTCTGGTCTTTATATTAATTAATTCTCAGAGAAAATGACCTAGCCTGGAGTCCTGTTACTCATCCCATTACTAGTCCACCACAGAAGATGTGAACTTCACAAGTTAAGATACACTGATTTGCATGCCAGCAACAGCCCATAATTCATTAAGTTAGAAATGTGTGCCCAACATGTAACTTAGGCAGCGCCCTCCACACTTAATCTTGTTTGCATTTGAATTTAAATACAGAGTAATTCAGCTGATATATTCTGAAAATTTAAACCAAATATTTGCTATTCCTCATAAAATCATCAGATACTCGTGCTTCTGACTGTGGGCAGGGGCTGCAGGAAACAGAGCAAAATTCTTTCCTGCTTACCTTGAAACTAATTCCAAATTAATTACATACACAAATTAAGTAAGTTTCCTTTCTCTTTCCTGGTCATTATTTTTATCGTTATATTGCACCTCTCTTGGCTCTGTAATCCCCCGAAACATTTCACAGTCCTGATTTTTCACATTCCAGTTCTAAATGTTTTCCTGTGCCCAGTCAGCCTCATGTTCTTCATAATCTTTCCTGCTTTCATGCACATGTTTTTATCTCTCTGTATCCTCTTATCTACTCCCTCTCAAATCTCCTTATCCTAGGTCTGGAATATACCCTACCCTCACTCATGCTCCAGTCTCCTTCCCTGTACTTTCATGATCCATATGTCTTTCAGTTGCCCAGCCCTATGTGTATTTCAGATGTTTATCCCTTTTGATTGCTATTTTTTGGCTACAACTCTTTCTGTTCCGCTTCAGTGTGGTATGGTCAAGAAAGCTTGAAAGAATATCTGTTAGTATCAGTGTGAAAATCCCTTTTTGGTGACTTCCTACTCAGTGATCAAACTAATGTGCTTTAAGTCATTGCAGGAAACTGAAGAAGGACCAGCTGCAGTATTTGTTGCAAGAAGTCTGCATTACTCCTAGTTTAAACTTCGGTCCATATAACCTAGGAAAAACTTCCATTATCTTTATAGAGCTTTTCATCAACCAGCACCCCCAAGTCCTCTGCAGAGCAGCTCTCAATCACATCATCCCCCATCCTGTATTGAAATCGGGGATTGCCCTGACCCAGGTGTAGGACTTTGCACTTGACCTTGTTGCACCTCATGAGGTTCTCACAGGCTCACTTCTCCAGCCTGTCCAGGTCCCTCTGGATGACATCCCATCCTTCTGCTTTGGCAACTGCACCACCTAGCTTGGTGTCATCTACGGACTTGCTGAGGGTGCACTCAATCTCGCTGCCAATACCATGGATGACCAGCACTGGTCCTAGTACGAACCCCTGAGGGACACAACTTGTCATGGATCTCCATCTGGACTTCAAGTCATTGACCACTACTCGCTGAATACAACCATCCAACCAATTTCTTATCCACCAAAGGGTCCACCTATCAAATCCATTTCTCTTCAATTTAAAGGGAAGGATGTTGTGGGAGACCATGTCAAAGGATTTACAGAAGTCCAGATAGATCACATCTGTTGGTTTACCCGCGTCCAGTGGTGCGGTCACCCCATCATAGAAAGCCACTAAGTTAGCCATACAGTACTTGCCCCTGGTGAAGCCGTGCTGGCTGCCATTAATCACCTCCATGTCCTCCATGTGCTTTAACACAGCTTCTAGGAGGATCTGTTCCATGATCTTCCCAGGCACAGAGGTGAGGCTGACAGGTCTGTAGTTCCCAGGGTCGTCTTTTCTACCCTTTTTGAAGACAGGCACAACATTACCCTTCTTCCAGTCACCAGGGACTTCTCCTGATTGCCATGACTTATGAAATATCATGGAGAATGGTTTAGCAACAAATCAGCCAACTTCCTCAGGACTCTGGGACACATCTGATCGCGTCCCATAGACATATATGTTCAGGTTCTTCAGGTGGTCACGAACCTGATCCTCCTCTACAGTGGGAGGGGGTTTAGCCCCCTTGTCACCATTTTGCTGTCCCATGACCCAGGAGGGGTGAGGAGAGCGATTGTCACTGAAGAATGAGGTAAAAAATTGTGAAGTACCTCAGCCTTCTCCTCGTCTGTTGATACAAGATCACCATTTCCAACCATCAGTGGGGGTACATTCTCTTTAACCTTCCTCTTCTGACTGGCATACCTATAGAAGCCCTTCTTGTCTGTCTTCACTTCCCACTGAATTCAGAGGCTTTACATATGTAGCCATTCACATACCTGGTGTCCTGGGATACCTTTATAATTGAATTTTTCTTCCTTTCTGTACTCATGTCCTCAGCAACTGATTTGTGGGTTTCTGCATCTCTTGCCTTTTATCATAGTGAATTTCAGCAACAGGCAAAATGATTCCTTTCCATTTATATATCATTTTTTGTGCTGTTATAGAATGCTGTACAAATACTCTTAAAAATAACCCCAACAAACAAACCAAATCACACCACTACTTTGTGTAACAGTAAGTGAAATATGTTGAGTTTACGTTTCTTCTTTTGACTGATTTGATTTGACGGTTAATTTTCTGAAAAATAATATTATATTTCCTAATATTTATGGAATTCTAAGGGATAAAAATAAGTAATTGGATTTACAAGGCTATTAACATTTTTCCACAAAGGGTCAAGATTGCATTGTGTTTTGTCAAATTTAGAAACAGAAAGAGAATTTTGTACAGAAAAGGCCAAACATGATGAAGATGTCACATATCAAATGGATGGGTTTGACCTCCTTCACTCTTTTGTCAAAAGCTGAAGAGCTTTTTATGAGTCACTGAGATGCAATGGGTTAAAGTTCTACCCAACAGCTTGTGAAAAGTTGCCAGTGGGAATATGATGATATTTGGGCAGCCAAAGCTGATTTGGAGTGCTGCAGAACTTGCTTCTAATTTTTTTTGGAGTGAGACTGGCTTTTTTTAACATTCAAGGGGACCGAAATTTTACATTAAGACTTAAAAGTCCCCAAATGGTCAAGTAATTAATTATTTAATGGAAGTCAGAATATTTCATTAATATAAAAAGGATTATGACTCATAGTATATACGAGGAAGAAAAGCGTGCAGCGAAGACCAGCAAAGGCTATGCTTGTCTCATGTAGGAGTATACAGTATTTGTAATATGCTGTAAGAATGAACTTCTGAGGTCTTCAGGGAAGATGTGAATGGGGAAGGGTTACAGGATACACCCTTTGTATTCTAGAGCCCTTATTCTGTAAGAATTAAAGGAGTATTAAAGAATGATAAGACTAATGGGGTAATTAACTGATTTTTCATTTTGTTTCCATCTTCACTTGGAAGGAGGATCTGCCTCAGTTGAGGTGGCAGTAAGCAAAATTATAGAGTAAGATCACACAAGAACGGGATAAGAGAGAACATGCTTGCATTGGTTAAAATGACCAGGAAACAGGACAGAAATAATGATTTTCATATTAGAGTATATTCATGGGTAGAGTTTAAAAAGAATTTGTTTTTCATCCTGGTCATGAATCATCTGGATAATGATGGTAAAACTTGCTGATGATAGTAAATTATTCTGAATAGCAAAGACAAAGGCCAACTTGAAGAGCTACACTGAATAACAGAGAAATCCAATGGCAGAAGATAGGATGTTTGGTACTGAAAACTGCAAAATGGTGCAGATGAAAGTAATATTCCCCACTTTTGCTTCAGCAATGAGCACTGGGATAGCATCATTCTCATTTCTGTGCCTTAATAGTTGAGATGTTTGGGGTTTTTTTAAAGTAATTTGCGAGCTGAAGTTGCCAGCTGGTGGCTTTCCCTAAAAATAGTTTTACTGTAAGCATAGTACATGCATTTCCTTTCACTGATTTTGTAAAGGTACATTACCAGTGATACAAAACAGCTATAATTTCCTCTCAGATACTGGAACTACACAAAAAGATGAATGGGGCGTGTACTTGCAATATAGACAGCTTTCCTTTTGTTGCTTTGGGCAACCATATAGTTAAGTGATAATGTTCCTGGAGATTGAGTCTATGAAGCAATAAATGGCTTTTATAGTTGATTAAATGCTGAAGTGCAGCTGGAGCTACAAAAGCCATCTCAAGCACTAAGTATGTTATTACCATTATGGAAAGATAAAATAAGAACGTCAGGGGAACAGGAGTATTTAATTTAAATTTTGAGGCAGGAGTAAGAACAGAAAGGATAATATTTTCATTAAAAATATTTGCAGGGTAGAAGTGAACCAGTACTATTAAACTATAACCTTTGCATTTTCCAGCAGATCCAGATCCATACTATGTAACTAAATGCTGTGAACGTAATAGTTAAAACTTTAAAACAATGAATGTGAAGATATTTAAATTCTGATTTGGATCTGAACTGGGCTGCTAATTTCTCAAAATAAGCATTGAGAGGGAAGACTAGTGATTTTTGCAGCAAGTGTAGTTTTGCACAATTTTCTTAAATCAAGGCTAGTTTCACATTATGCCGGGTTTGGAGGCTGGCCTATTAATTTGCATCTTTATAATCTCTGGCCTCCCAAGACATCTCCCTCCTACTGGAAAATATCTTTTATCTATGCAGAAGGAAAGAAACCATGAGCTGAGGACTTTCTGACCCTGCCTGTAGTTAAGCAGACAAAATGCTGCAAGACCAAATGTATCCATTCCTGGTTCAAATCCATAACAGAAGTGAGGTTGTGGCTCCTTTTACTTCAAGGGGACCGCCAAGCTCAATCAGTCTGTGACTGAAGTGAACAGAAGCTTCTAGCTTCGGTGCTGTAACTAGGATCCTGGGGACCAAGTGACAATTCCGGCTGCATAATTTTGGGCTTCCAGGAGAAAATCACGATGGATTATGCCAAAAACATAATGTAATGAAACAGCATGCTTTACCCTAGATACTCAAAGTGATTCATTTTCTCACCCTCTCTGACCAAGTGAAATATATAAGAAAAGTTGTACAAAACAAAACAGTCCATAACTAGTGTTGAAAATTATGAGAAGTATTCAAATCATATGAAATAAATCTTCCCAGGTAATTACCTGAAAATCATATCTTCAATTTTGAACCATCTCTTTAGGGATGGGGGACAAATATATCAGTACCTAAGTGTATGAACTGAATGATGAACACACTTTCTCTGTCCTAGACCACTTCAGTCATCAGCATTATTTTGTCCAGAAATGGACTACAGGTTTAAAACTGTGGGCATAAAATGGAGCACCTGGAGGACTGACTTAAATTTACATTTAGCCAACTGTGTTCTGATCTCAGGCCGTGTAATCAGAAATAAATCTCCAACAAATACAGTGCAGTATATGTGTCGCTGAATTCAGGGCCTAAAGATGAGTCAACAAACAGGTAATGTGCTGAGCAGAGCTGCCTTTTTATACGTCTTTCCAGGTATAAACTGGAGAGGGGCAGATTTAGGCTAGATATAAGGGAGAATTTCTTCACCATGAGAGCGGTGAGGCACTGGCACAGGTTGCCCAGGGAAGTTGTCGCTGCCCCATCCCTGGAGGTGTTCAAGGCCAGGTTGGATGCAGCCTTGGGCAAACTTATCTAGTAGGAGGAGTCCCTGCCCATGGCAGGGGGGTTGGAACTGGATGATCTTTAAGGTCCCTTCCAACCCAAACTATTCTGTGATTCTATGTTTCATGGCTTCTGCATTGCCCAAGATGCTTAGAGGTCTCTAGGGCTGAAGCTCCTGAATCATGCATTTAGATTAACAGATGCAAGTCTTTTCCACTCATTTTAAGATTCATGAAAAATGGTTCAGTTGTGAGGTCCCAATCTGTTCCCATTAAGTCAACAAGACTTTTGTTGGTGATTTAAATGGAAACAAACCTGAGTCCAACAGGAAAACATCCTGTCGCTAGAAAAGCAAACAGAAGCAGCTCAATTTAATCAGGCTTATTATGGGTATTGTGGTGTTCAGATTGGGTTGTCTGCAAGCAAATGTTTCTTTTGGATACTATAGCTTAACTTTAGCTATTCATTGACTATCCTTACAAATAATGTTAGAAACCTTTTATTTTTACTAGATCTAGTACATAGATCGGTAATGCAGTGTGTGATGATAGGAACACCACCATTCACGAACACTATCCTTTGTTAATGTGATCCTGATGAACAAAAACTCCCAGGGACTGAAAGCTAGTCTTTATTCTGAACTACAGTTTACTGCATATCTCTTATTTTCAGCCATTTGTCTAAATCCTTGCCTTGTTTCATTTACTTGTCTCTGGGGGAAAATTCATTATAACATTATTTTTTTATATATAAAATAGAATACTTGTTATTTTATTTTGCTTTTATTAAAAAAAAACAAAAGAGAGGAAAAACATTCCTTTACTTTTCTCCTGTACGTGTATTCTTTTGGTCAGCCCTTGAATGGGTTACAGGTCTTAACTGGAAACTTCAACTTTATCAGGTAATTAAAGCAGGTTATATTCACCCAAGTGAGAAGGATCTCAGGAGACCATCTGCTCAAAGCAGAAGCAACACTGAAGTCAGAGCAGCCTGCTCAGTGCTTTGTCCAAATGGGGTTTGGAAATCTCCAAGTGTGGAGATCCCACTGCCTCTGTGAAACATATTCCAGTGCTAAATTACTCTCTAGAGCACTTCTTTTCTTATACCCAGCATGATCCCTGTCTTTCAAGTTATGCCTATCATCTCTCTTTCTTTACGCTTCAGTAGTGTTGCTCTATCTTCTTGGTGACCCTTTTGTTAGGCATTGCAGCCTGTGGCAGTTACGCCCGAAGCTGCCTTTTCATGGGGCTAAAAAGCCCAGTCCCTTAGACTGTCTTCACATGCCCATGTATGTTCCGTTACACCTGCAGTGTCTTGAGCTGCAAAGCACATAATTGCATATTCCACTATGTTTTTCCTGAGGTCAGATAACTTCTAGTATTATCCATTACAAATGTGAATATCTTTTCAAAGTGGCAACCAGACAAATCACTTATAGCTATTAAAGATTAGTCATCAACAACATCTGTCTGAAATTATTTGAAGCCATAATTGCATTTTCAGTCAATAGAGCCCATTATGATTATGTCTTTATCTCAAAAAATGTTGATGCATACCTTTATACTTCATGTGCTTTAATCCTTAAACATCAAAACAGTTCTCTGTCTAGGGAACTATGCATTACTTCAGGCTTCTTTCACTTAGATGTATCAATGTAGGGCGCATACAAATGCATATTTTTCAGGCCAAGACAAGAGCTGAATATCTACCTCGTGATGCACACACCAGGGACCTTATCTTGCTTCACTTGAACTTTGTGGTCAGGCTTATGGTCAGCTTAAGATGCAAGAGCTCTACTGTGACATTCATACAAAGGCATCCTGCTTTTATTACTAGATAATTACCTGCTTCACCCAAATGAGTTACTACATTAGTAACAGAAAACTCAAGAGAAAATCCTGAAGATTTTAGTGGTTTTTAGGAAAAGAAAATGAAACAAATGACAATGCTTCTTTTCCAGAAAGGTTGACATCTCACTCCTAGAAAAATAGGGGGTGTTTTTGCTTTTGTTTCACCCATGAAAGCAACTGTTAGGCTGGTGAGGCTGTTATAGATGAACTGTGCAAGGTAAATGGGATTTTATAAACCACTGCATTGGTAGGAATAGGATCATTCAGATTCCTCATTCATTGGAGCACAAGATGATCAATAGACATATGAACAAGATAGCCCTAGTTGCACAAAATATTTGTAGACATACTGCTGTATGTGGAACATGAATAAAATGATAGAGGCCCTCTATAGTTCTGACACATAGGTTAGATGTTTCTTGTGAAACTTACAATTTGCATTTATGCAAGGAAGGGAAATGCCTGTGGAGTGCATATTTGTAGTACTTAATAACCTTTCTCAATGCACTTAATACAGGAAATAATTTTCTGACTTGATGCATGCATGATTATTTTTCTCCATTATTTTTTCCAATGGTCACATAGCCAGTCATTCTGGAACTAGATGCAATATTTCTGTCTAGTAAACACAGTCATGTTTAGAGAGGAGGTTACCAGCAGGGAGAAACGAGCAAGTATTATTTATTATTTTTATGGCCCCCAAATATGCACTAGGCACATGGATGAATCCTTTAAAAATGTAATTCTTCTTGTAATCCCAGTAACTAGGGATTTTTTTACATATATATTTACCTTTATGCAGATAATTTTACAATATATGCTGCAAGCAATCACCTATCAGCTTCTTGTGTCACCGTCTGTGATGATGACCAATCATGATGACTGGGCTCTGCTGATTTTTCCTTCTCACTTGCTCCTTCAGTTTCACAAGGGAGGCTGTGATTCTGGCTTGTATTGTCACGGTGCTTTACATCTGTGTTAATGAGTTTGCATTAATTACAATGTAATTTTGTATTCTGCTTATCCTTAGTCGACACTTGTATATATGAAACCTATGGACATAGCTCGAGAGACCAGCTAATGTCGACGGATATTCTTACGAGTCTATGCTGACTTGCTTGAGTTGTAATCTGAGGAAGAGTTTGTTGTAAGGGAAAGTGAAGGTGCCTCTTTCTTTTTTCCTTAAAGGTCGCTCTCATTCCTTTATAGCCAAATCTCTACACATTCATTTACATTTGGAGCTATTGCCAGTTTACTGCAAGGGTTTGCAACCTGAAATGTTCTGTTGTATCATGCCTTAGCGCCTCTGGCTTATGTGTGCAGCTGCTCAGTGCTTCAGGCATGGTCTGGGTGAGTACTTGTATGTAGTTTTTTTTGTGTGTTCATCCCTGATGGCATAAATGCAGAATACTTCTTGCCTACAACAATTCAGAATTTAGTACTCATATGATACAATTCCACTGCACTTGACACTACCACCCAGATAAATTTGTTTTAGTTTAATTTATATTTTATAAAAAATATTTTTTAAATATAATATCCGTATCTTATATATTTCATTTGTATGTTGTAATGCTTGGAACAATCTCACAAACATTTCTTTCTACATAATTTTTGATTCATTATCATGTTGTTAAATGAGGATGCTTTTACGTATAATATTGAATCATGCAAGTTTTTCTGTAGCCATCAAGAATGTGCGAAACAAATGGACTGTGACCACCTCTTGTCATTCTTAAGCAATCCTAAATCACTTCATCTTGATTAAAATTTAACTTTTTCTTTCATTTACATTGATTATGAATAAAATGGAATGAAGAGCAAACACTGCTAGGCTTAACAGGAACAGAAGTTGTGCTGAACATTCAAAAAGAGTGCTGGAAGCCCAGCTTGTTAATCAGATTGAGAGTATTATATTTGACACTCTAAATGGATGCAGTAGCAACAGATCCTAAGCTGTAAGTGCTGTTTGGAATAGAAGTGTACTATTTCTATTTGTATATGAGTTTTTAGAAGCACGTAAATACTAGAAGCGAACAAATTTAAGCTGCAAAAAATATGCTTCTGTATTTAAAAGGTAGAAAGGATACATCAGCTATAGGAACCAGCCTATTAATTTGAGACAGTTCCATTATCTAAAAAAAAAAAGGAGAGAGAAAAAAGGAAAAAAGGCGTTCAGTGAAGTGTAACATTCTATTTATGGGCTGAAATAAAATCACAGTGATAGATATTTTTTTCAAACAACAGCTCAAGGAAGACTGAAAGTTGTTCTAGAAACAAGTATGTGGTTTTTAGCGTAGTTTTTTAATGGTAGAGGTGTCATGTTATTATTTTTTATTTCAATTAGAGAAAGTGTATTATGAATGCATACATCCATCCTCTTGTCATGTGGCAGCATTTCCCTGGAGTGGGAACTACAGCATTTTGTATAAAAGATCTGTAAGACAAAGGCAGTACTTTGGGAAGATCCAGACAGTAGAAAGTGTTTCACTATCTGTTTATAATAAAAAAATATCTTATAGAACCCGTTATCATAACACATCCCAGATTGCTCTGCAGGTCGCAACACAGATCTGCATACCTGCAGGTATTCGTTACGGCCACCTGCTAACTTGCAGGTGAAATAGAAAATGCATATTAGCATTTTGCACTTGCACCAGTGAGGAAAAGGGAAATTTCTTATAAGATCATCTGCCTATCTTTAAGTTTTGCTGAATTTTATATTTTAGTATCTAAGTTCTCCTTGGGTTTATCAGACTTACATAAAAAAAAAAAATGAGGGTTTGTTTTAATACCATATGTCTTACATGGTGTGAGCTGCTCTTCCTGTTTATGGGAGACCTGTTTGAACCACATACACATAAGTAAAAGCTCTTTCAGAACCCTCAGCAGTGTAGACTTTATTTTGAGCTTGGTTCAGAGTATTAAGTGGGGCAACTGGAGTTAGAGAATGACCCAGACATGATTGAACTAATGTAGCAAATTCAAAAACATGCCGGTATGTTCTGCCAGTAGTTAATTTATTTGTCCATAAAATCTTACTGTGGAAATGGGGAGAGCTTTGACACTGACCTACAGGAGCTGTATAGCAGTGTCAAATGCCCCAGATCTGCCAGCTCTACCGTTGCAGTGATCCAGCCAGACACCGAGCCCCAAACCCACACCAATCACACCAAGCATCATCACTGCCTTCACAGGCAAACAGGGTATTGTTTTCCAGAATTAATAACAGCTATGGGAATGTTGTTCTGCCTTTGGAGGGCAAATGTCTTTCCATAGTAAAAACCTTGGGGGTTTTTTGCCTTGGTTTTTTTTTCCATTTTGTTTCTGTCAGAAATAGACAAAAACCCCTTGTTGAAATCCATTAAATTAAATCCTTGAATTAAAAAGGTCTTGAGATTAGTTTTGTAATTGAAGCTTTCAGAATATCCTTATTCGGGTTTTTTTTATGCGCCATTCAAAATGCTGGGGCTTAGGAGTTGTTTGCACTTTCAAGTGTAAAGATTGCCCTGAGTGATTTGAAGCTTCGGAAAGAAATTGCTACATATTTATTGCTGTAAAGATAATCTTCCAAACATGAATTGCTGATGCTCTGACTTCCTGAGGGTTCAGCACTTCTACTGTAGAAAACCTTCCCAATCAACACAAAAGTGAAACTGCCAGTACCTAGGTAAGATTCATTATTGCTACCTGGAAGCCTGAAGGACAAAGAGGATATGACCTGCAAATATAAGTACTAAAATATTCATGGGGTGGAGAAAAAAAAATCACGTAGATAGTTAGTGGCCAAGAAATGTTTCTGAGCATTCTGAGTATAAGTACTTTTTGATTGTAAAATCACATTGTCAGTTATGCACTTTTTGTACACCTTTAGTAGATCTAATAGCTGGAATTCTTCAACTGAGACTATAACATCACTCCTAGTTTTGTTTAAGTTAACTCCATGAAATATAAAAAATGGGATTGCTTAATTGATGCATAAGTTTTTACTCTGAATGTACCATTCCACTTACGTAGAATTTTCTTTTGCCCCATTTCCTTTTGAGATTCTGTGTAAACAGGGACAGCACAAATGGTGGAAGATAATCCTTTCTTATAATAAAATATTTTTGTCTTCCGATTGTTTAAGGTTTCCATGAGTGCATCTTGGATAAGGCAACTGTTATATGCAATATATATATTATATTTTTCTTTAAGCAACAATGGTAATAAAGATTTTTAAATATTAGGAATTTTAGACAATGTGGTTGCTGAACCAACAAATTCAGAGATTGTGCAAGTCAAAAATGTCTAAAAGATGAATGACTAAGGGAGCAGAGTTGGGATGTACTAGTCAAGATTGATAGTTCATTTTACCTTACCTTTTCTAGAACTGCAACTTGGGGAATGTGAAGGTAGAGGTAGAGATAATGAATATGCTTGGAGGAAAAAATTGGGAAGACTGGATCAAAGCATTTTACAAGTGCCATCTCATTTTTAAGCAGAAAAATATAGCAGCATTAGGCTAGACTAAAACCCCTTAATGTTTTTTATTGAATGAACACATGATATTTGAATGATAAAATCATTACTTTGTTGATGTGCTAGGCAAGGATTTATGCATATCAAGATTGTTCCTCATGGATTATTTTTTAGAATAGAAGTGGCACTCCTTGGCACTGTTTGAAATGCTTTCAAATGGCTGAAATCACTCCCTTTGGAAGAAGGGGGGAAAAAAAAAAGAAAACCATATTTCCTGTGAATACACATGTGCATTATATTCTTTCCCACACCTTTCACATCTGTAATTGCATGTTATTGTCTATTCAGTGTCTCTGTTAACCCTGAAAAAAAACAAACTTTCATTCTGTTAAAGATGTGATCTGCTGCTGAAGTAAATGGTGAGAGTCCATTAGATTTTAACGGGCTTTAGGGTGACATTGGCAGTGAGAGAGGATATTCTGGAATTGTAGCCTTGTTGCCTGCTGGACATTCCAATTTAAATTTAGGAATCAGAAAAGATGAATCATGTAAATTCCGCACATAATCAGAGATTGTATTTCATTGTAGTTATTCAGCACAACAGAAGTACACACCATAATTTCATGTCTTATGTTCAGACTTACAAGATGATCCAGTACTAAATAACTTATAGAAGTGAATAAGCCACGAGTTTCTTTTCTTTTGTGAGTTCTGTAATCCAATCTAATCCATTTTAAAGATGTTCAGGATACTGGTGATGTGTGTGCTCTTCAGAACTCCTTAGGATCAGTCATCTTTTCTGTTGCTAAAAGGTATCTCATCTAATAACATCAGGATTAACATAAATGATTCATACTTTTTTGTTATATCAAACAGTTAGATATTTAGATCAAATGACAAGGTCTAAATGGCATATTTTGATGTTTCTATGCCATGTCTTTTTATATGTTGTGCACATATTTTCTACTGTGCAAAACTTGTTGAAAAAGCACCTCAGTGAAGTGTCAGAACAGCTTACTGCCAACTTGAAACTGAAGTATAAGAATTTAGAAGCATCGAGTGATTTGATGGTACTGTTATTAGATCTTTTCAACACTTGTACAGCTTTATTAAAAAATAATCTGATGCTGCACAGCTATGAGGACAAAAGAAGCAAAAAGATAGTATTAAAGTATAATACATGGCACATCTACATAGTCCCTAACTTAAAAGTGAATTATTATATTTACAGGGCTTACTGGGGTGCGTATCCACAATTATAAAATACAAGACTAAAACTGTATAAATATTTTCTGCTGTTGATCAAATTCCCTGGTAAAGCCACTTCACAGCGGCACTGAGAGTGAAGCATGAGACTACTTCTATTCTATTTAATAACGTGAAGTTAAGTCTGTACTTTGGCCCCTGGAGCAGGTGGCATGGTCTGGCTCACATCCGTATTGCTTTACTCTTTTCCAGTCAAATACAGTGTCAGTAGCCATACTGCTGGAAACTTGATTATTCTTTGTCCACTTAAAAATATCTTCAGTGTAGATATGTTTTCCATAAATTAAATCCTTTTTTGGGGGCTTCAGAAGATTTTCAAGTCAATCATTGAAATCTTCTGATGTGTTATGTTTGCAGAGTTTTAGGAGTGGTTTATAAAATTCCTTTCGATAATTATCAGTTGAATTTCCATTCTTGTTTATTTTGTAATCCACTTTGTTCCCAAGATATTAGTCTGCTATTTAAAGATCAGAGCCGTGCATGTTTTTCTAAATGCCACCATGAGCTGCATCTAATATGTTTTTATGAATAATCTAGTCACCTCTGAGTGCTTTCTACTGTACAAGGCCAACAAATACTTAAACTGAATAAGCTTGGAATCAGAACTAGAAACAGAACTATGGTAGGGAGTGCTCTGGTTTTCTATTCATAAATCAGTGGCATAAAAGGCAACACAGGGAACAAATATGTTGGGACTTGCAGCGGCCAGTGAGGTGAAAATGACAGGCTTGAATTCCATATTGAGAGTAGATAAGGTGATGGGGCTTATGACTTTGACTCAATTCCAGCAACGTACCAACTATGCCAAAGCATAGTCCCTTTGCATAAATCTATTTATACAGGTAGATACATTCCTTCATTAATAAATGCATGCAGCTCATTAGCATTAGTAGAATTTATCAGTTAGCAGTAAGGAGAAAAGGTCGCTATTGGTGTAAACAACAATTCTCTTTTTTTGGTCATAAAATCTAACCTTTGTCCACTGAAAAAAAAAAATCAACATTAGGTTTGTTCACAAAATACCTCTGAGAGTCAGATAGGTTTAGCACACAGCAATTATTGGTGAAAGGCCAGAAGATTAATGTGTAGAGGTTCAAATAAGCTTGAATGATATATAGTCAAGTTCTTGGGCTGGGAGGAGAAGGAGTAAAGAGTTTATTTGATATAGAGGAAGAAAGAGCTACAGGCTATTAAAGTTTAGACAATATATATGTTTTAATTACATTAGAAATTAAGTTTGAAGCAGTGAAATATTAACTGTCTGCTTTGGGTTCAGGTACAGGTCATGTTCAGCCTAGTGCTGCCTAGTATCAGCAAATTGAAGGGGGTGATTCTCCCACTCTCCTCTGCTCTCATAAGACCTCACCTGAAGTACTGTGTTCAGTTGTGGAGTCCTCAGCACAGGAAGGACATGGATCTGTTGGTGCGAGTCCAAGGGAGGGCCAGGAAGATAATCAGAGGGAAGGAGCCCCCTATGAGTTGGGCTTGTTTAGCCTAGAAAAGAGAACACACTTGGGAGACCTCATAACAGCCTTCCAGTACTTAAAGGGGGGCTACAGGAAAGCTCGGGAGAGTTTATTTATCAGGGAGTGCAGGATGAGGTTTTAGATATTAGGGAGAATATTTTTTTTACTGTGAGGGTTGTGAGGCACTGGAACATAATGGCCTGAGAATTCCTGGAAGCCTCATCCCCAGAGTTATTCAAGGCCAGATTGGATGAGGCTTTTAGTAAACTGATCTAGTGGACTGTGTCCCTGCCTATGGCAAGAGGGTTGGAACTAGATAATCTTTAAAGTCTTTTCCAACTTAAACCATTCTATGATTCTATGATTCAATTACAGAACCACTTTTTGTTGCTGAAACCTTAATAATGTTTTCAGATTTGAACCATTGGGACCTCTGGGTCTGTGGGGAAATGATCGGGATTTGGCAGACAGCAGTGAAGGCAGGAGAAGACATGGCAGAAGACATAACAGAAGTTCGAAGGATTTCTTCAAGATAGGATGAAATGTTTGGTAGAAATGTAAAAGAAAAGCAGGATCCAAAACAGAGCTAAAGAAGTTAAATGGGAATACGACTGGAAGGCTTACAAGGATTGGACAAGGAATGAAGGGGGACTGGAAAAGCCAGGGATGATACGGTGAAATTGTGTGTTGTTGATAAGGCAGGCTTACTGCCAGCCCCAAAGCCTGGATCTGTTATTTCTCAGCACTACTTCGTAATGAAAAGTGTTCATCATCAGAACCAGCTCAATGCTGCTTGGCAGTTTAGACAAGACTCAGTACTTTGGCCCTAAGTAAAAGAGAAAACAAACTAGCCAGCTCTGGCTGCTGCAGTGTGGGGTGGGAGTGGGAGCAGTTCTTCTGTCCTCACCCATGTGCTCAGCCTACTGCAGCTGGCAGTAAGAGCAGCACAGTCATCCCCTCAGGACTGTACCACTAAAGGAGAGCTGACAGCATGGACACCTCATAGTAGGACAGTCTACCACCAAAGATATCTACTTATTTTGTCTCTTCCTGAAACTGGCCCTATGTTGTTCCTCTCCAGGTGGTAAGTCCACATAGAAAGAATGTCTTTTTACTGCCAGCCACAACTCTTTCTCCATGGCCAGATTATCTTAGTCTGGATCATGTCCCAGAATGGTAACGTAAGAATTTTTCTTTTCATTTTTAACTTTTTTTTTTTTAATACAGAAAATTGCATACAGTTGGTAATCTCCTCCTTTCTCCCTCAGTGCCTCCCAAACACTGGTTTTCTCCACAAATTTCTTGTCTCAGTCTGAGCAAAGGATAAGTGGTGATCACTGAACCAGTACCCACTCAATATTTCTTTTTAACATCAGCCATATGGTAAGTCTGTGATCATTGCCTAACTCGGTCAGGGGCTTAGAAATGTAAAGCTTCTTATGCCCTTGTTAGACCAGCTGTTTCTATTGGGAAGCTGAAGATCAAGCATCCACACTGCTGAACTTCTCTGAAAAATCTTACTGTGTAAATCTCAAAAAGGGAGGATTTTAAAAAATCTGATTCTAATATATGCTGAGAGTTCTTACCTAAATGAACTATCCAAGGCTAGTCAGAAAGTTACATTGCTTCTTTCCTCTCCTTCTTACTGGTTTTCTCCAGTTCTTAATCACACTATCAACTATCCATTTCTTTTACTGTTTAACCAATTTCAGCAATATGTCAGAAGGGGAATAAGAGTATTTTATTTCCAGTTTTATTTTAAGAACAGTTTAAAAGTTTCCACAACAGCTGGTAGCAAAGTAAGAAACATTTTCTGTCATACTGATTTTTCTAGCACTAACCCAAGGCAGTAGCATTACAATTGAAACAATTATTTGTATATGGCATTACAATTACAAGACAGATTTCCATTAGCTTCTCACTTTGCTACAGATTATAATGAGATGGGCTTTAGATGCACCTTGTCCAGTAACTCTGTCTTGCATGCTCTTTAGGACATGAATAAACTTCCTGTTGGTGTTGTTTCTGAGAGCAGGAAGGAAAAGGGCTGCTACTTGGAAAAATAAGAAAAAAAAATCTGTGATTTTCTTATACAAATACTGGTTTCACACTGAGAACAGAACTGGCCACTGAGTTGGCTGTGTACGTACAACCAGAGCACACCCAGCTCTCACCTTTGGATTTCCCCAAAGCTGTCCCATCAGCTCAGGCACTGGTATTGCTGATCCCAGTCCTACAGTTATGTTTCTTGCTATTTTAAGTTGAAACAATTGGAAAGACAAAAAATAAACTCGTCTTTCTAAGCTGTATACTTAAAAGGGGAAGAGAATTTGGTGGAGAGGATCTGAAAACGTCCCCTGGAAATAACCTGTCATCAAACAGGTGAAGCACTTCCCCATCTGCAGAAGGGTGGTTGCTTCTGCCTCTCCTCCACAGCTGAGGAACTGGTAGAACAGAAGAATTTGTCAATCAAAAAGTCCTGTCCTTGAGTCCAAAACCACAATGAAGAATTCTCAAATGGATTCTTTGAGATCAGTGTCGCAGAAACATTTCTGCTGCAGTCTGCACAGCAGGAAAGAGGAGTTTGTGCCTCTTTGAAGAGGAGGAGTAACAATACAATAAATAGAGCAGTGGTATCTGAACAAGTACGGCTACTCCTTGTTCTGATTTTCCATAGGAGCTCACAACGCTTGCTTCAATAACACTGCTGGCAGGTATTGACTTTGGGAACACTAATCTCACTGCCAACTTGTACAAGGCACCAATGAGTAGCTGTTATAGTGTGTCAACAATTGTGGTTACTGCCCTTTCCATTTCTGCCTCTAGGTTAAGAGGCATTTTCCCTTGCTCTGTAATTACCAGACAAACACCGAAGAATTAACATTGTCCATCTGACAGATTCAGTGATCGTGTGCAATTGCTCCTACTGAAGCAATAACCATTCTCTGGCCTACTGATTCTTGCAGGAGGCTTGTTTTATAGTTCCATGCAAACACATTTAAAAAACAGGAATCTGAAGAAAGACTCTATGGGCTGGTATAAGTAAAGCGAAGACATTGTAGCTTACACACTGACATATTCAGACAACAAATGGCACAGTCATTGAGGCAATCGATTTAGAATGACAGAAAACATTTAGGTAAACACAAATGCATCTACAACCTAAATAGATACAAGAAGAGGGTGAAGAGAGGAGTTTTCTAATGGAAGAAAACAAATTAAAAGTTTGCTTGTAGCAGATAAATTAAATAAAAATGGAGTAATGGAAATGGTGTTACCAAAAACCTCTTTACTAATGTATAGTCATTTCAGTTTATTACCAGGCAGACTGAACAGTGTAAGCCAAGCCATCTGAGCATTGTGGGCTTCTGGACAGATCTATTGTGATGATTATCAGCAAATGATGAAAATTCTGTTAAATTAGCAAAAATGTTCGCTGTCTGTTCACACCAAAAACAGTGATGGTGTGGCCTTTGATTCTCTGGCAGTGTTAGCTTGAGACAAGGTAGCCCTGCTGACTGGAAAAGTTGTAGGCCAATAAGAAAACCTCATGAGCAGAGCTGCAGCCATGACTTGACCGAGTGCACATTGAAAAGTGATGTCTGATCGGTTCTGAAGAGAACAGTGTGAGCCTAAGGTCTGGAAAAGGAAGGGAAAACTTATTTCCCTGGTTATTGTTATCACTGGGAAATGCAGCTAAGTCATCCCCTCTGTAGAAGGACTGAGACAAAAGGAGGCAGTGGATCCCAGGTAGAGATTAATGATTTTTCATTATCCATGTAATGTTTCAGGCAGGTATATGCAGTCTATACTTTGGCTCTGAGATGCAGAGCAGAATTCCCACTTTGATCCTTGTAAGAAGATGTTGCCAAGGATTATTTGGGAAACGTAGATGTAGAATTATACTCCTTCTGTTTAGGAAAATGGCTTCATAGGCATTAGGGTAAAATCTGATCTTGATTGTGTAACTATAAACTGCTGACTTCAGTAGTGAGCATAGCTCAGAGCAGAAACTGATCTATAAAAGTCAGTCGTAAAACTTAAAGTAGAGAGAGGTATTAAGAGTTTGTTAAAGTGGAAAAGGATATGAACAGAGCGTGCAAAAGCCAAACCCTTTATCTGGAGATTCAGATATGGACCTGATCATCATAAAGTTAAGATCATGCAGCGACAAGATCCTTACAAGAAATTAAACTGTACAATGCAAAAATAAACCAAAGACTTCGAACTCTGGCCACCTTTTGCTTTGAATTGCAGTAAATGGGAAGGAATATCTCATGACCTTGTTCTCTGAAGTTTTCAGTTTGTTGAGTTCAACAATAAAAACTGACATCAACAGCATAAAGTTTAAAGTAGCAAATTGATTTTTAAGCTTGGACAGCCAAAGGCGAAGTTCTCAGTAACATAAAACCGTTAAGCCAGGGGGTTCTAAGTCTGAATGCTGCCATAGATCATTTCCACTTATAAAGCAATATGTATAGGATGAATGCAGATCTTGGTAAATGCCTTGCTTTAAATCCCTCTAGCACAAATACATTAAAATCATTCATAGGTACTTAGAGCAGCAGGGTCTGAATGAAAGGTCTGAATGGAAATGAATTTTCTGCATCCCTATAGGACATTGTCAGTGAAAATTCCTTGTGACTAGAAGTGAAAGCAGTTGCTAATGGGCACCCAATAGTGAACTATGCTGTTGAATAATATAAGAAAAGAAAATCCAGCTGATTAGTCAGTACACTGCTTGTAAATGTTAGAAGTACTACTGTCCGATGATCACATCTTTTAAACTGCAAGGTTCTGTGTTGCTGTCCTGCTTGCAGTTTTGTCAGAGCTGAGCCTTTTTCTGACACAAGCATCCTACACTGCATAGCATAATATTGTGCTCTTCTCATTGGGCACAATTACTGGTACTGAAGTAGTGGAGTATAATAATGCATGTTGCATATGCCTATTCAGTGCATTTCAGATCTTATAGAAAAATCAGGGTTTTTTTTTTATTATTATTTGGAAAACAGAAAGATGATACTTAAGCTAATTTGAGTTAACAACAAAACCTGAAATCACTGCTAGTATTAGCAAATGTGTGGTATATGTTTGCATGCATTTTGCCTCTGTGATTCCACTGATAATTTTCAGGCTACTGAGCAATGTTTATTAAATTGTTCTTAACATTCCTTGTTGCCTACTTGTGTGTGTGTGTGACTAAAATTGCAATCCCTTTTCACACCTGTAGGCATTTATGTAATATAGAAGACTTCAGGGAAATAGATGTGGCCCTCAAACAGGATCTGGTTTCTAGAGTACATCTCACTGTGCATCTTCTAGCTTTAACCTGTGGACATGTTCTGCAATCAGGAATTTGGGGAGAGTTGGGGGCTTCTTGAAAGTATTGACAATGTTAGCACCTAATCAATGTTTGTACTGGATGGAGAACCATGTGAACTTCCCGGTTTCAAAACGCAGAGGTTACTAGCCCTTTCTGCCATCAACCTTTCTTGTATACCAACACATAAACACTGCAGATTGTGGGGTGCAACAATTTACAAAATTATTGTTTGTTTGGATTTATTTTTCCTTTGATATTGAGGAGTAAAACAGCAAGGGAGGTGGTATCACTTCTGTTAATGCTTTGGTTGCAAAAGTGGTAGAATGATTTCCTTCCTGCATCTGACATTTTGTGCAGTTTCAATGGGAGGCTTAGGTCAGTGTTTCTTACAGCAATTATCATTCACGCAGTTATGAATTTTCCTTAAACTGCTTGAGCTTGTCATAGGTTGGAAGAAGTTAATGTGCTCCTCACCTCTGTCCCTTGCAAGCCATCCTATCCCAGACTTGCTTTTCACCGTGCAGTTTCTTTCACTGTGTAGGCAAACATAGGAGGACTCTCTTGAGAGAATATATGAGAAATCTAGTATAAAAATATTGCAATAAACAAGCTAAAGAAATTTTAAGCCACTGGAGAAAGAAAAGCATCCAAACTAAAACTAATTCTTGGAGAGGATCAGTGAAATTAAGGGCTTTAAAAATCATGCTTTATTTCTCCACTGAGTGTGTGTAAAGTGCAGGTAAACAGTTACAAAGCAGAATGTTACCATGTTAACCTCTAGTTCCTGGTTTTAATTTGCACAATCCAAAAACAGCCACTGCACAGAAACACAGATAGTTCTGTAAGACAGTTATTCAACCAGAAGAAACATTAATCTTTAAATACAAGATTGTTCCGTTTGTATTTTGTAACGGATTATTTAGTGCTTTTCATATACTATAGCTCAAAGCATTTTACTAAGGAATGAATTATAGTAGAGATGTGTCATGAATACAGAATTCACCAGAGCTAGGGATACAAATGCATTATAGTTACTCTTTGTTTCTGAATACTGTCTTTTGCACCTATACAAATGATGGATAGGAATAAACCCTGTGCAAAATAGATGTTTGCTTTTATGGACTAACCAGAAAATATGAATCCAAGAGTAATATTTGCAAATGGGAAAGCTGTCTTTGAAATAATGGGATTTTGCCACCCAGTGAAAACACAACAGAATATGTGTGAAAAATGAAGGCAGGAAAAATGTTAGTAAATATGATGCAGTATTCTATCGTTTTTCTTTCTTTAATACATTTTTTATTTCACCAGCAGCTAGAATTCCACAAAGTAATCAAATGCCACATTTTCCCCTGCATTGCAAAAGTCCACAGTAGAAGACAGTTCTTCCCAGAAGACCTTGCAGTCTCGGTAGATGACAGGAAAAGGTTTGCAGTGCAACTAAAGGATGAGGATTGATGTTTGCAAGCAAAAGACTTGCAGTTGTATAACAAATTAATGCTGAGCAGCTGCAGAACAATGCAACTATTTTTAGCTTGTTTAGTCATGAGGTTACAATTATTTGCCTTATCGTCCTTCACTGATGTTCTGGTTTGGGTTGTGATAGAGTTAATTTTCTTCATAGTATATAGTATGAGAAAATTATTTGGATTTTTTTGTGGAAACTGTTGGTACTATAGTCATGTGTTTTCGTTTCTGCTGAGCAGTGTTTGCACAGAACCAAGGCTTTTTCTGCCTCTTGCACCAACTCCACCAGTGAGTAGGCTGGGAGCGCACAAAAAGCTGGGAGAGGACACAGCTGGGACAGCTGATCCCAACAGAACAAAGAGATATCCCACACTATATGATTTCATGCTCAGTATTTAAAGTTGTAGGAAGAAGGGATCACATTCAGGGTGATGGCATTTGTCTTCCCAAGTAACTATTACATGTGATATAGCCCTGCTTTCCTGGAGATGGCTGAACAGCTGCCTACTGATAAGAAAGAAGGAATGAGTTCCTTGTTTTGCATTGCTTGCATCTGCTGCTTTTGCTTTATCTATTAACCTGTTTTTATCTCAACTCGTGAGTTTTCTCACTTGTACTCTTTCAATTCTGTCCCCCATCCCACTGAGGGGTGAGCAGCTGTTCGGGGCTTAGTTACTGGCTGGGGTTAAACCATGACAAGTAGAAAGCCAGGAGGGGCCTTGCAACTGATGATACTTCATTGGCTCCTCTGAGGTGACTTTATTCACCACTCTAAATAGACCTTGTTCAATCATTTGTTTACATCCTCAGCCACATAGATTGGAGTAGTCTTTGATATTTGAATCTTGATGTTTCTGGTCCTCTTTCCAGTATCTTATTTTCCTTAGAAGTCCTTTGTCTTTTACTGAATTTAGTGAGGCTTATAAGAAGACAAAAAGTGAGGATAGAATTCAAAAAGTTCAGAGTATATTACAGCTACTGTGTGGGTTTTCAGAGGTGTTTGCTTTAAGATTCATTCTTCTGTATCACAAAACTGTGAAAAGCAGCGGTAATTAACTCTGGGAATAAAAAAGAATAGTATCTTGAAAATGAAGGATTCCGGTACAGTGAGTATCTTCAGTCACTTGGTATAATGTTATAGCATTTCTTAATGGATCCCTTGTGCAAAGTGATTATCTTCACCAATTGCTGTTCTTACTGGTTATCACAGAAAGGAAACTAATCTGGAAATTGTTTCCAGTAAGAGGAACAACATTACACTGAAGCAAATACATTAGGTTTTTCTGTCTCTTTCTTTTTTTCCCATTCCTTTTCTTCAGATGAATTAAGAGGGTAACAAAAATCAAGTTTTAATGATTTCTAGTACTAATAGGTTTTTCTTATTGTAGGAGAGCATCACCTCCATTTTTTCACTGTATCTCATGTGATGTATATGATATATGTATATGTATATGTATATGATATTGTACAAAAATCACAACCTGATAAATATGTCAGCAGCAGAAAAGCATGAGAACGTTGCCTTTTGGAAGATCAAACAGACCAGACCCATTTCTTTTGAAGTCTTTCCTGTGTTATTCTCTGCAACCAAGGGAGGTCAGCTATGATGCCCTACATAATGTTCACGGAAAGTCATTAAAAACACACACATTTTTTTCTGTGGTTATATTGTTTTTGCTGAGTGGGTTTAACAGTCACTCTGTTCTTTATTATGAATTGGTTGTTTCTTGCTACAAGCACAACAGTTCATTATTTTGTAGAAAAATCAGTGGCTTTTTAACATTAAATAAGTGTAGCAGGATTTTTTTTTTTATAGTTGAAGATTGTCTATGGCTTAAAATAACAAGATCTGTGTTCTACCCCTTACTCTCTAACAGCTTCTTTACTACCTCTGAGCACGTCACTTAAACTTTAATTTTTTTCTCTGAAAACTGTGTATAAAAATGAATATTTTGATATCTTACGGTGTGCTGAAAAAATAGAAACAACTTCTACTGGATAGTCCACAGAGAGAAGGCAGTACGGCAAAGATTCATTATTAGTCATATTTTAAAAGCAAGCGGTATTAAAAATAGCATAAAAATAATGTGTTTCAGGAAAATGCACCTTCCAAGTAGCTAGTAAGAATCAGTATCTATTATATTTAGGGAGGGGAGAAGAAAAATGACAAATATGCCATGCTTTGTCACAGTTCTGGACACACCCGTCGTGCTCTAGCTCTCAGATCGCCTTGGTGTCCCTTGCTGTGCTTTCTCAGTATGTGGAAGTGTCTCCTATGAGGGAGCCCAAGCAGAACATACTCCAGGGCTCCAGCTGTAGCCTCATCAGTGCCAAAGAAGGATGGGAATGACTTCCCATGGGAAAGTCAGCTGTAGTGCAGTAATAGCTACTCTCTTCTCCATTAATTCTCTTCCAGAGCTTTGCACATTATTTCCCTCTTTAAAACCACTGAAGGGGGTTCAAACACTTTAAGATTGGAGCTGTATTAATCTTTTGACCTAAAGATCCTGCAGTGCAGGGAGGAATCCTTAATATTTTCTGTGTAGAAAAGCCAGGATGGGATTCTTTGCTCTTAATGGCTATGACCCAGTCTCTCTGTGGAGCAATTTTGTTTATGTTCTTTCATTTGATGTTCAGCACATCCAATAGACTACTTGCCACAGGAATAAAAATTTCTGGCTCTTCGGTTGCATAACTTTTATTACGAAGATTGTAAGGTTACTAGCAGAGATGAGACCGCTGTCAGGTATGGTGGGAGGGAGAGAGATATAGAGCTTCACTTGAGAATTGTACAGGAAAAACACTTTGAGAGAAGTCACCTATAAAACAAATGATATTGCTTGGCACTGATAAATACCGTGGCAACTATAGAATCATAGAATTGTAGAATGGTTTGGATTGGAAGGGGCCTTAAAGATTGTCCAGTTCCAACCTCCCTGCCATGGACAGGGACACTTCCCACTAGACCCGGCTGCTCAAGTCCCCATCCAACCTGACCTTGAACACCTCCAGGGATGGGGCATCCACAACTTACCTGGGCAACCTGTGCCAGTGTCTCACCACCCTCATCATGGGTGGTGTCGAATCTAAATCTTTCCCCTTCCAATTTAAAGCCATTCCCTCTTTGCTTTATTGCTACCTGCCTTTGTAAAAAATCCTTCCCCAGCTTTCCTGTGGGCCCCTTCATGTACTGGAAGGCTGCTACATGGTCTCCGTGGAGCCTACCCTTCTCTGGGCTGAACAGCCCCAACTCTCCTAGCCTGTCCTCATATGCGAGGTGCTCCAGCCCCCCAATCATCTTTGTTACTCTAAAAGTAATAATAAATGGGAAAACATGGAACTTTCTTTACTGAAGTGCATAGGTATTCCAGCCAAAAGAGTTATTAAGACCCTGTTTGTCGTTGCTATAATGCATGGTACAAAAAAGCTGGGCAATATTCCTGTGTTTGATGTGCCAAATGCAGCATAATGAAATAAAGTCTATTACTTTGTAACTTGTCAAACAGCTCTGTAAAATGTGAAACTCATCTAACTGGTTACACTTTCATTTTGATCACCCAGCTCAACTGATTTAAAAACTGCACATTTATGTAAATAAGACTTTAGTCACCTTAGCAGAATAACTATAAAGCTAGAGTTCTTATTTCTCTGATTATGCTGTGGTTTGGTGAAAAACTGTTTTCATGGAAGGGGCAGTAGTCAGTCCTTAAAGTACATAAGCAATCTCCTGTACTTCACTAACATTTAAAGCTGTCTTATGGAATCTGTTTCTTGCCTTGCTCTTAGCCATTTGAACTTTCCTGTTGTCAGTAAAATCTATAAAAAATGACAAGGGGGTTCTGTTATATATGCAAGTGAACTTTGAGCCCTTATAAGACAGTGGTCACAAGCAAAACCTGAACATCTCTGAATCATTATTATTTCAGAAACCAGCAATGTCTGATTGTTAAGTGTATTTGATGTTCAGGTCATCCAGCAAGATTCCAAAACTGAAGAAGCATTCCTGCAGTGCTGCAAAACTTACCCTCAAGTAACTGCTGTCTAGTATGGGAGATAGAATGTTTCTTAAGTTTAATGCTTATTTGGATAGCAAACTATTTGAATATATCAGTTATAGCTGTTCTCTGGCAGTGCCCTGTATCAAATGTGTTCACTGTTCCTGTGGTCTTCAGCTATAGAGACTGTTAAAATATTCCAATAGGAAAAAAACAGAATAAATGTGTCATGGCTCCACCTTTTAACCACAGCAATATGTTTTTCCTTAGTCAATAGAATACTGAAGTCTGAATAAATATTGTTTGGTTTGTGGTTATCTGCATTCATCTAAAATGCATAGCTGTATTTCTATATTATTTAAATGTTATGAACTTTTGGGAGATGATTTAGATTTTTTTTAATTTGTATTTTAATTACGTTTATTTCCTTAGGAAAGTATCAGCCAAGGTATTGGTCCAGGAAACAGATATTCTGGGAATGCCTAAATGAACATTGCATTGGGATTTTAGGTCAAATTCTAGACTTTATTATATATTTGTAAGAAACTACTTTCAAACTGCATATGACACATCTTGCAATTCTTAATAATATAGGAAGCAACGTACAAGAGGAAATATATTCAGAGACCTTAGGTACAAGATTTGTAATAAAATTGCTTTCCTGATTCCATGGTATGCTTTAGAGAAGCTTTATGAAAAAGCAGACTTCAGGTTTCCTGTGCTTTGAGGACTGCCTTTTGGCATTTGGCAATTCTTTTATCTAAACATTCATTTGTAGCACTATCGCAACAGGTAGTATTTGCTTAGAAACTATGTACCACTCTCACAAATGTGCAATTTTTATTAGGTAGGCTGTAGCTTTCACTGTAGGTGACTGAAGATACTGTTTAGAGAGGTAAAACAAAGAGTAGTTTCTGTATTTTACGTATCATTTTTCAATATGTATAATACAGCAGTATTATGTTTAAGTTGAAATTTTAAGACTAAAATAATGTATTTACTTGTATTGTATTGTATAGTATAACGTAATGTAACGTAACATAACATAACATAACATAACATAACATAACATAACATAACATAACATAACATAACATAACATATAAAATGCTTCTTTACATATAAATAGGAATAAACAAGACCTGTAAGGTAAAAATCTGAGAACCAGTCTGCTGATACTAAAATTCCTCTTAAGCTTGGCATGGCAGAGTTTCATAATCAGCCTTGCTGAGCCTCAGAAATGTTATTTCTTTCTGGCAATGTCATCAGATGATGCAGTTAGCCTCATGTCACTTTGAGTACTCCCCGAATGCCGCTAACAGGTCCTGGCAGCATACTTGCAGGATGCTTTGCCTTCTGCTTTCACACCTAGACAAGTGCCACCAGTGTTTTGTGTAATATCTTGAACATAAACTACAAAAGAACACCCTTCAAATAATAGAACTGAAAAAATCTTTCCCCTGTGAATATTGTTTGTCCTTCAAAATGTACCTGCAGTATGTTGTGCTTCTTGCAGTCTAACTTCACCTTGCTGTGCAAAGGGCTCTGAAGGTGTAAAAACTGATGGATGTCAAGTAGTTTAATATCTTTAATAAGGAGGTACCCCAGTAGATGGAAGGATGTAAGAATGCTTTAATAAAATTTGGGAAATCCGTCTGTATTTTCCTGGAGGGAAAAATCACGGATATTTTGCTCTATTATAACTAGGTTCTAAGTCACCCTTGACTTCAAGAGTTAGCTCAAAAGGCTAGCCAGGGCAAAACCAAGAAAGCCTATTTAAATCAGATAAAAGAATTTCTCTTTCAATTTGTTTTATATTGTTAAACATACTTTTAAGATTTTGTGTTCATGCTGAAGAAATAAAAATTCATGAACCAAATATTGCCACTCACAGGTCCTGTTTTACAAAAGCACATTTATTTTTCTTGTTGGTCATGTTACTCATTATAACAACTGCAGTCCTTGCGACAGTTACACATCTTTTTTGATCCTCTTTCTCAAAGAGCTTTCTTTGTGTTCCACAGCAATGCTTTTGAAAAACATAAGCAATGCAATATAAAAAACCCCAACTTTATCTCTTTCAAAGACCTATGTTAGTACCCATGAAAAGTTGTATTGTACAGACAGCTGTAAAATTGTAAGGCTGGGAGAGACATAATACAAAAAAAAAAAAGGTTTGTTAAACCAGAGGTACTACAAGATACCTCTGATTTAAATTTAAGACTATCTTGAGAGAAAAATCTTTAAATCTTAATGCCAGTGTAGAGATGTGACTAAGCAAACTTTAACTTCATGTTAAAGCTAGTTACTCTTACAGATGAATACTTCATCTTATGGTATCCAGGTAGTTTGTTTTACAGTGACTTCTTTATAGATTTTGCAGTATTCTTTAATATCAGATATGTCAGCTTTGCTTTTTCATAGCTGTATTTCTGAGTGTGTAAATAAATCCCAGTTTAAACATATGTGGACAATATAAAATAACAAAGTAATGGAACTGAACTGAGCTACAGGAATCACCAAAGTCCTCTGTAAAAAAACACATTGTGAATTCATAGAATCATAGAATAACCAGGTTGGAAGAGACCCACCAGATCATCGAGTCCAACCATTCCTATCAAACACTAAACCATGCCCCTTAGCATCTGTACTTCTCTGGTCTCAGCAGTTCAAATAATAAAGCAGTTCAAATTATTCAAACTGTATTATTAAAAAGTTTTTATGGATGTGTTCAGACAATTTTTACTGAATACGATTGATGAAAAAATTTATTGAGCTAGACAGAACACTGTAACTATGATAAGTAATATTTTATGTCCTTGCTAATTAAGAAATGCAGCAAGAAAATATTTCACTTCTTTTTCTGTAGTAATGAGGATAGGGTAATTAAATTTTTAATAGAAAACACATTTAAGAAAATGACAAGAAAAAAATCCACTCTTTTACCCTCAGAAATACTTTGTTATTGAAAAATTGACTTTCTTTAAAAGTAAAATGAATTGTTAAGCAAATTGGTAGCTACCTTGCCACAATCCAGTTATCAGAATACATTTGGAAGATGTAAACTGATAATAAAATATATATCATGACTCTTTGCAAAGGCAAAAAAGAGTTCATAATGATAAATATATTAAAAGGTATACTTAGAAAAGCAATAGAAAAATACAAATTAAAAAATAATACTGTTTTCTTGTTTCCTTTCTTGACTTTTTAAGCAAAGAATGAGTTACAGTATCTTTTACTAGGTCCAGTTCTGAACTATTTACTCACTTAATACACTTATAATTACTTTAAATCAACTGCCCCCAATTAAAGCTCAAAATGGTACTGTTGAAGTGAAGGCCTTTGCATAACCTGCAACTGATAGCAAGCCAAATAAAATTAGATCAAATAAAGAAGAGAGTGGTTAATACTCTGAAAAAAATTGACTCAGTACTAATAATTTTCTCTCAAAAAGCAGTAAATAAATAAGAGGAGTTTCATAGAAAAGCAATGGAAATGATGAGTGTCTTTTAGGAAGAAATTCTCATGTAAAAGAAGCATGAAAAAGACTTGAAGTTGAATTTTTTTGGAAGGCATTAATAATAAATATATGTTGGAATTGAAGACCTAGTAATGTGAAAAATTATGTATTGATCTTCAGGATACTTAATCATTATTAATTTCAACTTTTTTAATAAAGCTGTGAAGATTTACATCTCAAGATTTATACTAATCTCTGCTGTTAGATATACATATTGATCAAATGTAGAGAATAGACTAGCACACATATGTAAGCTACAAGATTCTTGCACCTTTTTCTGAAGCACCTGTTACTATAAGGAACAAGAACAGAGTAAATTTGAAATTTGTGTAGAAACAGCCTTGAATTTCCTTCTGGTTTTGATAAGCTCAAGTCAATCAATGGCTCACTGCTGTGTCCAAACGAAAACGATCAATCTGTGAGCAGTTTTCAGTATCTACAGTTTTGACTTTCCTGTTCTTAAAAATAAATGTGTTCAATTAGATAATACTAGTTTCAGTCTGCCTGGTTCATTTCCAAGGGATTAATCTTCCTATCCTAGAGTCTTACAATTCGAAAGGGTCTCCTTAGAAATGTGCTGATTTTTTTTAATGTGGTAGCTCAATACAGTCCACTTGAAAGGTAGCAATGACCATGAGTATTTGTAAGACTTTATTAATCTTACTTTATTTATTTAAAGTCTTCATTGGTGGGATCAGTGGGTATTTGCTATTTAACTTGCATTGTAAAATGGCTCTTTCACTTTGTATTATAGTAGGAAATATTATTAGTGTATTGTTCCCTAGAAAAGAAAAAAAACAAAGGAAATGGAGCTTTCAATGTTTTTCATTTTGAAGTTTCCATTTCAACCTTACTCGCATGCTGAGGACTACATTGGTGGAGGAGGCAAACAGCTAAGATCAATCAATCTATTGTCTACTTTGCAGACCTGGACAGAAAACTGATTTTGGAGGCCCTGTATCCTTGGAGGCTTATGGCTCATTTTGCACCTACCAACAGGTTTTTTCTGAAGTGCATTAGCTCCCTGCTATGTCAGTGGAAACAGAGGGAGGCAATTCCAGGTGGAAATTCAGACCTTACTGATCTGTCTGCTGAAGTTGCCTATTTCTTTTGTTGACTGTAGAGGCTGTTTACAGTAATTATGGTGTGATTAGGTTCACCTAAATTTAGATAGCTGCAGGCATTTGTAGATTGCAGTTTGTGTGGCATATACGGAACAGCTGCTTTAGGATGAGATGAATCATGTCTAAAAATGAACATTTCTCCCCGTCTACTGTATGGGAAGTCTGTATAACTACCTCATGAGTAAATGTCTCCATTTTCTGTGTAGGAGAATAATTAGTCCATCAGCAAATCATCAGATGAGGAATTTATTCTGAATTCCTTTTGTAACGGCTGCTCCACTGGGCCTAAACAATTTAGATCTACTAGCTAAAAAGAAAGAACATTAATGAATGTTAACATAAAAAAGAATGTGGTTGTCACAGTTAATTAGCCATACCAGTGATGAACACACAAGTTCTAGTTTCGGGAAGTGCTGAATGAAAAGGTACAACAAAGACTGGAAGCCAGAACAACCATCACTGATAAATACCTTAAAACTAAACCATGTGCTGAATCTGTCTTTTACCCAACAAATATTTATGCAAAATGGAAAGCAGGTGTGACTGAAAGTTGCCTGCAGTCCCTCCTAAAATCCCCTATGCGTTTGTGCTTGGCATAGTGTGTTAGTTGGGCTGATCGTGGATGAGTTTGAGTCACCTGCAGAAATGGGATTTGAACACAGCTCTCCTAAAACATTTCTGAGTACATTTCTTAAAAGCTGAAAGGCAGAGAAGTGCCACTGGAATAACAATCGCTGTTTCCTTCAGACATGTTTTAAAGGAAAGCATTAATTTCTACATGGCTTCTAGAATTCCAGGCTCATGCACGTAACTGCTAGGATTGGACCAGTTGCTTCTGTGCCTGGATGCCTTTCCTGTACATTGCACAGAACAGGCTGAGGTCAAGGTTGGAGTTTCCTATTCCTTACTTTGTGTAATTTCACATGAAGCTTATTTGTTGCAAAACCTGTACTTTTGTGGCATCCAGCTCTTCTCAGCATTGTCCGTACCATGGACGTGAACCTGACTCAGGACTATAGAGGCTAAGTGGGGAAAAGGAAAAATCTTTGTGCTCCTTCATTCCTTTTGCAGTGAATCAAACTGAACCTTTCAAACCATACTCCTATATGACCCATCTTCTTGTACAGCAGAGGACATACCTTCTGTCAGCTTGGGGAAGCATTTTAATATCAACTGAGTGTTTTAAAATAAATGCAAATAAAATATACATATGTGCAAATTACTTTTTTTTCAAAGAGCAAAAAATGGCTCAGCATTTACTTCTTCCTTATAGACTTTTCATTTCTTAGTATAATGTGTGGAATTTTGTTAATCTCTCTGTGATATTGTCTACACTAAAAGTAGGACAGTAGGATGAAGAGGACATTATCCTGTAGGGTAGCGCTAACCTAAGCACTTCCAAGGTTCCTTGACTAAACAGTAGCATAATCTTATTGGGTTCAGTCTAGAATATGCTCGATAGTGGAAATTTACAATTATGTAGAAGTTTTTGAATAATCCATATGTACTCTGTAAAGAATCAGAGTTCATGTGCCATCATTGAGCTCATAAGCAGTGACTGGCAGTGCACTGTAGAACTAAGAATGAGTAGGAGTCACCTAAGCAGAAACAGAATTTGGCCAGACTCAGGAAATAATTTCTTCAATATTACTTCTTGCTGGCTTTTGACCTTTATTTAATCTGAATGAATGGACTAATAAAGTAGCACATCAGTTTTAAATGTTGTCATTGTTCTCTTGCTTTACTACCCAGTTTTCCATGTGAAAGAATGTACTTTCATTATCAGACATTACTGTTTAATTTTTTTAATGGCAATATTTATGATAAAAATAAAAATTCACATGCTATAGTACAATTACTAAATTAGATACTTTTATTTATGGATGGAATGAACCAAAGAGCAGTAAAATAACCCAAATAGGATCAAGGATGACACTGAAGATGAAGCTAGAATGTTCAGGTTCATCAGTAATTCAATGATGTAAATTTTAAGCTTTTTTTTTTTCAAATTAAGTCTTTTTTTTGCTTAAAAAATGCAGAATTGTCCTACCATTGTTTTAATTTCTTTTCAAAAGGAATTGCAATTTACCGTACTTCAATGTGTGAAATATGCAATTACCAATTGGTATGCGATTACCAATTGGTATGCAATTATGCAATTTAAACAGAAATAAAGTCATGTAATCTCATAATATCTCTGCTGACTTTTTTTACTTTTCTCTGAAGCATCTAGATTACCTCCAGCTAGGAGTTCATTGGACTAGATGGACCTCCAAAGCAACCCCACCTGTTGATTTCTGAGAGGAATTCCTTTTCTTATTATAATTGTTGAGTATGAGCTGAAAAAATGAGAATAATAAAAAGAAACAAGAAAAAAAATCATTCTTTAGAGTGCCTTGGTGGAGCCTCTATAGTTTTTCTGTAGTCCTGGAGAGGAGAGGCGAGGCAATCATTTTAATTATGTGCATTAAAAAATAAAATAATGGGGAGGATGTCGAGGCGTAGGGGAAATGATTGCATTTCTTACTTGAGGTGATCATTATGGATCATTTGTAATAGCTGAATATATAAAAACCTTTATTTCTTGTTAAATTACTCATGACATGTGCTTTGTCCTAAGAGCCCATCTTTGTCCTTTCAAATGGCCCAGGGCCAAGCCAGACTCATAGGTAACTCTCAGCAGACAAGCTGGATGATGGATCTCAGTACTTCAGGTTGCTCAAGTGGTAAGGCTGCATACCCACCTCTGTGTGCACTGGTGGGTCTGCAAGGGCTTTTCTGCCCTCAGCAGGGGCCATCCTGACCTTGATGTACAACCTCAAGACACTGCACATACAGGGCTTTATCCTCCTGAAGCTCTCAGTTTGTGTGATAGAGCACAGAAGAAAAGGGCTTTGATAGTAGTCACTAATTATAGACTGCACAGGTCTTTGTCAGCATAGTTTGCAATGAACCATCACTGAACTGTCTTATTTTGCTAGAGTGTTATGAAGCTGCACAGAAAAAAGGAAATTTTTCTTACTACTTTGGGACCTAATAGGGCAAACATTTTAGTATTCATGACAAAGATCATATAACTTACTGAGCTATACTTAAAGACACTGTTGACTATCCGGTGGGTTTTAACTGTGTGAAGCTTTATTGGCTTCTGGAAAAGTACTTTGGAAGAGTCCCTGTTCTGCACCGCAGAAAAATGAATCATTTTTCACATGTATGTGATTACAATGGAAATCTATAAAATATCAATCTGATTAAACTTAAATTTAAATAATGTGTATATAATTGAACATTTTTTATGTGCAAATATTTATTTCTTCTGTCAAAAGAACAAAGACCAAATATTGGCCTGAGACTCAGATTAGAGGACACGAGTCAATGACATGCCACAAGAATATCCAGTTGTCAAATCAAATTTATCATTTGTGTTAGCAGACTTGTTAAACTACAAATAATTATTTCACATTGGGCTTCAGAGAATTAGGTCAAAACTTTATTTACAAATCAGAATAAAAATAAGCTGCCATTCTATTTTATTATAACTTTAGTTCCCACTATAGTGTTTTGATCTTACCTGTCTTGGTAAGATCACGCACTGTTTTCTAAATCAATCTATAAGTAAATAAGAAATTACCAGATTCTTAGGCAAGCAAATACCTTAAAAGCATGTACGATGTGGAAAATGAAAATATTCTTACTGGAAGTCGTGAGAGTTCATTCATGTACATAATACACAGATATCTCACAGTTTGGGTGGACCTATCACAAGCAGAAATATATCTGCACTGGTGTTTGAACATTTAAAGTGAGTATATTTTTTTTCCCCAGGGGAAATAGGCCCCTATTTTATGATTCCTGAAACCAAACCAATATATTAAAAAATCAAACTAAACCAAAAGCAAAACCCAACAGCAATCAGGTAGAGAATTATTAAATCAGACTGAACCTACCATTTTGCACTGCAACTGGTGGAGGAGCGGCTGAGAGAGCTGGGGTTGTTTAGCCTGGAGAAGAGGAGGCTGAGAGGAGACCNGTGATTCTGTGATTCTGTGGTGGCTGTAGAAAACCCCTTACTTCACCATTTCAATGTGGTCCTTCCTAGGTTAGATTCAAATGCAAATCCAGGTGGTTGTTTTTTTTCTGGAAGACAGCAAAGAGGTGTTCCAGTGGCTCAGACTTCTTGCACAAATTTTCCATCTCTGTTGAAGGTTTTGTGCCCGTGGTGGATGTACTTGGTGCCTTACAGTGAGTGATGTGGGCCTTGATGGTTAGCGGGCAAAGAAGGGAGAAATGAGTTGGTCTGTGCAATGTCCAAACTGATTCCAGTTTATTAGCTCTAATAAATAGTCTTTAGAATTGGCTCTTATACCTTTCTCAGATATCTTTTGACTCAGGTATAAAGATAAAACTGAAACCATCTCCTGAGAAAAGCTAAACAACTGCCATCCAGAGCTGTGAATAAACTGCTTAGCTGATATCAGCTTTTTAGCTTTTCTGAGCAGCTGCTTTGATCTTCAGTAATTACAAACCTCTACAAAAGACCGAGACTTTAATGTGTTGTAAGGGTAAGTCTAAATTCAGTTCATTTACACTCATTGGCTAATCCACAGCTGAGATGCTAACCTATCCCATCTCTTTGTGTCTCTGTTTAATGTATAATTATGATTTCTTAATAGCATTTTAATATCACCTGTTTTTTAATTCTCCATGTTCCCTCTAGGTACACTTTTATTCATGCATAAGATGAACAAATACTTTTATTCTAACATTTTTGCAAATGGGTCATTTTGTTTGTTCCTTAGTTACTAAATTTATTTGAAGCAGTAAAAAAATGCCTAGATCTTTCAGACCTGTTTCGGCATTGTCATTAAAACTACCTGATTCAGAAGAAAAAAAAAAATTACAAATTCCTGCTTTTAGATGGCAGCTCATCTAGTGACTGAAAATCTCACAATCTCACCTTGAAAGTTATCAACTTCTGCAGAACTTACTGCTGTCAAGAAAATTCACAGAGAATATCTTAAAACTTAAACAACTGCTAGTCAATTCTAACTCAACTCCTAGTGAAAATGTCTGAGAAAAAAACAACCGTTCATGCTATATTGCCCAGGTACATTACCAACCTGAAAGCATGACGCAGTACCTATCTGAGTTTTTCTTTTCAAAAGGTACAGACCTGAAGGCAATACTCATATTTGCCAGTTCTCATCACCTACATATGCAGCATCTGTGCAGTTCAATAGGCTTCAATTGAATTATTTTTGATTAAAAGTGAACAGTGTGGCTGTCCTGGATACAACAAGCCCATTATGTGAGTTCATTGCTCTTTGTGCTAGAATTCAAATGAGACCTTTCCAGCTCTGCACAAACTTTTGAGAGTAAAATATTGTCAGCAGAATCTCTTCTAAGGAGAAGTGAGGAATCCAATCAAATAGACCTTCCTTTCAGGCGAAATAATTGGTAGAAATTTAAGCACACAACAGAATTAGAAACCTTGCTGCTTCTTGTTGATGACAGAATGATGGTGAGTAGTGTCTGTTGTTCTGTATTCGGGAGACAATTAGTTGTGGAAGTGGAGCACTGAAATAGAATTAGCCCATTGGTAATGTGTCAGGGACAGAGGGAGGAAAGGAAGTTGTTCATAAGCAGGTGGTTGAAGGACTTACAGATGCAACATAAGAAGTTACTGGAAAATCTGAATAGATCTGTATTTCTCTTGCAAGAGAAAACTTGATTAGACTTGTTTAGAATCAGATTCATTAAAGGCTTTATGTGCTTGCAGGTTAAGAACTGTAATCACATTTTAGGCCCAATCCCAAGAGAGGACTCTGAAGACAGACTTAGTAAAGTTTTCTCTGTGAAGTGTAAGGAGGGAGAACTAATTCAAGCAGTAATCATTTTAAACTCTAAAAAGTGTTAGACAAAGAATTGTATTAGGAATGCCTGAACAAGGTATTTTTGTGTTCTTTTGATTTCTAGATCCAGGTGCAGTTTTGTTAGGATCTTGGGCTCCTTCTCCTCAGCATTAGCCACACTGATTGTGAACCAAATTTATGTGCCTTAGAAATTTTCAAACTGTGAACTAAGTGTTTCTGAGCTATAGACACTGTTTGGCTTTGCGAATCTCATACTTATTTTTTTTGCACCTAAAGTACACCACACTGAAGTATGGTAAATTTGTGGAATTATTTTGTTTTGTTTTAACTGAGCTCAAAGCACATAATCATAGAATCATAGAATGGTTTGGATTGGAAGGGACCTTAAAGGTCATCTAGTTCCACCCGACTTGNCATCGGATGTCACTGTCTCCCTTCGTCAACAGATAGGGAGGGACGCCTCCCACTAGATCAGGCTGCTCATGGCCCTGTCCAACCTGGCCTTGAACACTTCCAGAGATGGGACATCCACAGCCTCTTTAGCCAACCTGTTCCAGTGCCTCACCACCCTTATTGTGAGGAATTTCTTCCTAATGCCTAATCTAAATCTTCCCCCTTCCAATTTAAATCCATTCCTTCTCATCCTATCACTACATGCTCATGTAAAAAGTCCCTCCTCAGCTTTCACATAGACCCCTACAGATACTGGAATGATGCTATAAGGTCTTCCAGGAGCCTTCTCTTCTCTTCTCCAGGCTGAACAAGCCCAACTCTCTTAACTTGACCTCGTACAGCAGGTGCTTCGACCTTGGTTCATCTTTGTAGCCCTCCTCTGGATGCATTCCAAGAGCTCCATATCCTTTTTATGTTGGAGATTCCAGAACTGGACACAATACTTCATTCAGGTGGGGTCTCACAAGAGCAGAGCAGAAAGGCAGAATCCCCTCCCCCGACCTGCTGACCATGCTTCTTTACATGCAGCCCAGGGTATGGTTGGCCTTAAGGGCTGCAAGCGTGCATTGCCGACTCATGTTGAGCTTCTCATCACCCACTACCTCCGAGTCCTTCTCTGCAGGGCCGCTCTCAATCACATTATCCCCTATCCTGCATTGAAATCAGGGATTGCCCCAACCCTAGTGTAGGACCTTGCACTTGGAGTTGTTGAACCTCATGAGGTTCTCACAGGCCCACTTCTCTAGCCTGTCCAGGTCCCTCAGGATGACATCCCGTCCTCCTTCCAGTGTGGCAACTGCATCACTCATCTTGGCATCATCTGCAAACTTGCTGAGGATGCACTCAATCCCACTGTCAATACCATTGATGAAGATATTAAACAGCACTGGTCCCAGTACAGACCTCTGAGGGACACGACTTGTCACAGATCTCCATCTGGACTTCAAGCCATTGACCACTACTCTCTGAATACAACCATCCAACGAATTTCTCATCCACCAAACAGTCCACCCATCAAATCCATATCTCTCCAAATTAGAGAGAAGGATATTGTGGGGGATCGTGTCAAAGGCTTTACAGAAGTCCAGACAGATCACATCTGTTGGTTTTCCCATGTCTGCTGCTGTGGTTACCGCATTATAGAAAGCTACATCATCAAGTGATGACTGATGAATCAGATGCTGAACTAGTATGTTTTAACTTTATTCACAGGTGCCTTGTTTTATGCTTGTGTAGTCTCATGTTCTTTCTGGCTTGGAAATCTTTGCAAGTAGTCACTCCTGTTTTGACACTTTAAGGAAGGTCTTTCATTTATCAGTGTTTTGTGCTTGTGCCTCAGGCATTAAGATATTTTTAGGACATATTCAGTTTAAGGTGTTTTGTATTGTAAGGACACACTGAAAGAAAGAATTATAATGTATTTCAAGCACTGGACAGGTCATACTATGTAGCCTTAAATGGTTCAAGTCCATGGATATGGCTTTCATAAGTGTTTCTGTATTTGAAAAGTAGAAAGCAACAAAACAGCCAGGGATTTTAGTAAACCTTCAATAAGTTCTTTTATCTGTACTGATATGTACAGTAATCTTAATATGTCTCCTAGTGCAACAGACCATGAACTGAAGTTTATAATATAACTTGTACTGTGTCATCTATATCACCATACTCCTGCCAGAAGCGCACTGCAAAAATAGTTTTGCAGTAAAAGGCAAAGAATAATGATTGAGTCATGCACAGGTCACTACAGAAACAATTTTTAAAAAAAAATGTTACCAGCTAATGGTTGCAGTGTAGAACACCTCAATCTGAAAGTCATTCTTTCTGCCAGAAACTTCTGTGGGAAAATAACAGGGTTTAAGGTTTACAGAAGAGGTTAGGAGTTAAGGAACTGGAAAGATGACTTACTAGTCCTCATACATATTTTATTTCTATTAATACCTCACTTTCTGCCCCTCGAAAACAGCTTCTAATGGATTCTCAAGTGACCCTTGAGTCTTTACTCTAGAGAAAATTTTTAACATTTTTTTTAATAGGAAAATTGCATCCGTATGTCTGCTTTATTGAATGTTCCCAGTGCTCTCTGGAAAAAGAGTGCTTCTATCAATAGCAATACTTTTTGCTTTGAGTTTCTTCAATTAAAACTTTGGAAGACTACTCTGGACAAATTTAGGATGAAGTTCTGAGTTTGGCCACACTGCTATATAGCGTGGTGTAAGCATGTTTAACATTTCAATAGATGCCTGATAAATGAATGAAAATATCCCAGTTTCAATGTCATTTCACTACTGTTGTGTCCTAATTCAGGTAAGGAATAAAAGTAATATTCTCAGTACAATACAAGAAAAATTTTAACAGCTTATTACATTCTTGCATAGTATTCTAAAATGAAATTTATTATGAAGCTAGATGGATAGTCTGGCAAATTTTTCATTGATAGTTTGGCTAGGAAAATAACTGTCTTAACATGAAATCTAATTAGGAATTATAGCAGAATGTTGAGGGTGACAGAAATGCATTGGAAGGAATGGTTACACAATTGATAGAAGGTTTGGAACTGAGAAGAACAAAATTTCCACTATGGTCAGTCTTACAACACTTTGGTTTCTAAATGCTAGTGTCATGTTTTCCTTCATTAGCCTAGGATAGAATCCTTTTTTTTTTTTTTTCTCCTTACTGTTCCTGCTTCTCTTTTGCTCTGTCTAAAGGCATGTCTTCAGCCAGGCCTTGTAACTTACCCTGCATAGCTGCAGTTCTCCTAGCCAAGGCTGTAGACGCAATACACCACTGTCATAGCACTGAGTTGGGCTGAAGCAAAACAGCCTTGTTGGGAAGCAGGACTTGCAAGGTAAGCACAGGTTTGTGCTGCTTGTAACTGCATTGAGCTTTGGTCCATTGTGCACTGCAGAGGTGCTGAGCAGTATTTCTCCTTAGTTTAAGCATGTAAAAGTTAGATGCATAAATTTCAGCCCTTCTGTTCATATTAGAAACAGGCTGTCCAAAACAGTCATTTTCCCATCTCAGACATCTACTTCAGTATTGGATGATGGTAACCATCTTGCTGTATTAGCTGCAGAGGGAGACCAGATGATAGTTCAGACTGAGTCTGACTCTTAGATAACTAAAGATGAATGATGCTTGTTCCAGGTTACCATTTAATTTATCCCCAGTAAGTGAAGAATGGAAGATGAGTGGGGCCATGAGAGTCATGACTCCCTCAGCTTCAGTGGTTCAGAATGTTTTCAATTTTAATCTTCCTTTTCCAATATCTGTTGCATTCATTCCCTGACAATTCAAAGTGACATCAGGGAAGCCTTTAAGAAATTAAAGGCTGAAAAAGAATGAAAGAAATTACTGTGTGATAGTGAAAAAAGGAAGGCAGATAAGGACCTCTGAAACAATTGGGAATAGCCCAGGCAGTGCCAAGCCAAGCATCAGCCATCTTTCTGTCTCTATGGTAGGTTTGGAGTTTGTAACTTCAGCCAGTTAGACACAAGTTATCTTCTTTTGCATCAAAAATATATGCCTTCAGTTCAGTAACTAACCTAAAGGTACTTTGAGGGAAATCTGGAATTTATACCCTTACAGATAACAGAACCACAGAGTGTTCCTTTTTATTTTTTTTTTTTTTTTTTTACTGTTAATACAGAAGTAAAAGATGAGGAGTATAGAAAATGGAGCCAAAAAAAAGGAAAGCAAGTAGAATAAAAAGAATACCTGTATAACTGTAACTGTTATTCCTCTGTTTTATAAATGTGATGTTTTTATTCAGGATGATGCAGTGTGTGTGCTGCCTTACATTGGGAGAAAAGAGCATGGAGAGAAGCAAACCAATTGATGAGAACAAGTGTTAACAGCCTAATACCTCTTCTTTTACACAACTGAATCTGTGAGGTTGTAAAACAATAGCATTAAAGAATGCCAAAGATTGTATTTCTGTAGGTATGGTACAAATCCTATTGCAAGGAATCCCCAAGACTTTTCTGACACTCTTCAGAACATTTTAAGAATCTGTAACAACAAAACAATTTTCTTTTTGATGAAGTATAGCATGCTGTGGCTGAAGCCTACTAATGTGAAAACACCACTGAGGTATTAAGCTGCAAAGGTGTTTACATGCAAATTGCGGAATATGAAGCAGAGCAGCAGATTATCTGTGTAATTTGATTTTACCCATTTTCTTTACTAATGTGTAGAGTTAGAATTTCCAAACACAGTAAATTTAGCAGTTATGTCGTCCAGTATGCAACTTCATAAACATGCTGGTTTTACAAATTGTTTTTAAATGGTGGTTTCAAATGCAGAGGCTGGTGAATGATCTTCTCAGATAGCATCCCAGCAGGAAGTTATTGGACAGCCCAGGAGGTATGTACTTAAACGGATTTCATTCTGTGGATGGAAGGACAGCATCATTCTAATTGACCTTCAGCACATAAAATACAAGTAGTTTTTTGACCACCTGATACACGAGGGAAGGAGCACGGTTTTATTTTAAGAGTATGTACTTTAACAGATGCTTCATCTTTCTGGTGCACCTACCATTTTAAAGGTAGTCTTACTATTGAGTAAAGAGCTATGTTGGTCTTTTGATAGGCTTTTATCACTTATTAGCTGTTCATTCTTGCAGAGAAATTTCTTTTATACTACTAAGAGGTAAGGAAAGTTCCATTGATTTTCAGTACATCTCTTCTACCTCTAATGCACTCACCAGGAGCAGACACGACGCCTGTAACAAATCTGCCTCCATTCCAGGAATCCCTGTTTAAACAATTGTTTTCAAAGCCCAGCATAGGCTAGAGCACTGCAATATGTGAAATCCTATTTTTAGGAAGGTGGTTATACATTGATGTTCTCTGTCTTTTAATGAAAATATGTTCTAAGGGAATGTTTTGTTTCAAGTAAAGCACCCTCCAAAGTAATTTCTTTAAGGCAAATGTAATGTTCTAATAAATGGCAGAACTGTGTTGAGTAATAATACCATTTATATTCCAAACTTAAATTGCTTTTGAAATAAAATCTGTAACATTTTCAAATAATTAAAGCAAGCTGTATTTACAGCTTTCCTTGAGACTTTTAAATAAAACAGCTGCAAATAGAATTTGGTACTCTCTTTCTTAACCATAGCAGCACTGGAAGCAAGCTACCAGAAATTCCTTGTTGGAAGACTTAGAAAGTCAAAAATATTTTATTTCTTATAAACTTTTTCTAAAGGAACAATAATTCATATTTCTTGGAGGAAAAAACAGCTAAAATGCCTTTCTTTAAAATGCATAAAATTATTTACAGCAAGAAGTATTATATGTCATATCTGGTTCGGAATGTTAAAAATGACCATGCCAGTCAGAAAGGGGCATACCTGCTTGTGCAGGCCAGGGCATTTTGAAAGCAGTGATTCTCCTGAATTATGAAGGAAGGTGTCTTAAGGCCTTGAGTGATGAAATCTTTTAATTACAGTGCTCACAAATAAGATAAAAAGAAAAATAGCCATGGCAAAACTGCTGAGGCTAGAGTTTCATTAATTTTCCATGTCCTCTTGTGCCACAGGAGCAACTTAGAAAAGTGGCATTTTAGTTGACCAGGCCAGCAGTCCTTCAGGAGCGAGAAGTTATCAAAACTCCCATTGCTTCTAGAAGAGCTTCATTATGGAAAAGATACAAGTAATGTATTATACCTGTCATTATATGCATGTGTCATGCCTATAGAGCAAGGTGTAGGAAAAGCAGAGAAAGCTACTGTAGGCTGTATAATTTTACCTTTTTCTTCTGTGGCCTCAGATCTCTTTTATTACATATGGTTAGTAATAACAGAAACATTAAAAAATGCAAAGGAGTTGCTTTTCTTTTGGCCTTTCCATTGCATGTAAAAAGTGAATAAGACTTAATGTTTTTATACTCATTTTAAATTTGTGCAAATATCAACTAGAGAAGAAACCAAAGGGTAAGGAATCTCAGTGATTAGCACAGCCCAAAACATCTGTTTTCTCATCAAATTCAAGCTTTTTATTTTCTTAGATTTAAAATATTTAAGAAAATACTTTTTCAGTAAAAATGAGAAATATGCTTCTACCATAGTATTTCTGTGCTATAAAGTACAGAGGGATTTTTGCATCATAAACAACTTCACTACTTAGGCACATCAATACCTATAAACTTTAGGCAAGTGGGTGAAAATTATGGGAATATATAAGTAAATGGAAACTAGATTCTTTAGAAATATTTGTGTAGAAATGTGAAAGTCAAGTTTTCATAGAGCAAATAACGTTTAAGACTTTATTCTTCCTTCTTGCAATCATTTTTCTGTTTGTTTTATCTCACTCGACCTTTTCTCCTTTGTTTTTTTATCTTGTGGTGCTGCAGTTTTCCAGGTCCAGATCAGACATCAGAGATAAGATATCCACCTCCTGTTTTAGTGCCTGACTTTGAAATCACACTAAAAACCTTTATCTTTTCAAACACCACCTTAAAAGATACTTCTTACTAGTATCCTGTGCCATTGAATAGCGTGATTGTTACCATTAATAAAATATTTCCTGCCTTGTATTGTAATTTTTCAACATTTTCTTTTGCTTAAATAGTTGCCTTGCATCTTCTCTTTTTCTAAGCCCTGTAACTATCTATTAGAAGAGCATTACCATTGAAAGGTTTCTTCTTCTGATACTGAAATATACTTAAATATACAGCATTCATTTAGCATGTAAACTTTTTTTCCCATGGAGCTGTTCTGGATGTTTCACTGTTGCTGGGAGAGAAACTTTAGCCAAGGAATGGAAGCAGAAGGGAGAGACATTAAAATGAACATGTGAATTTTTAAGAGTAAAACCAATGAAACTGCCAAAGGAAGAGGGCAGGGTGTCCATCTTCTCTCATCTTCAAGCCTGTAGATGTTTCTGGAAAGTGCTGTAGCAAGATAAATTAATAGGCTTACTAGAGGGGTCACTGACTGAAATAGCATGTCCTGCAGCATGTGGGAGGTCACAGTCAGTGGTCTAATGTGGGATTTTTTCTGACTTTGAACGTCAAATATATGTAATCTTAAAATATAACTCATGTCTTTGCCTAGCTTCAGAGTAGTTTTTGATCTTGCAAAATCTGCAGCCATCAAATGATAAATGTAACTTCTCCATGTGTTGCTTTTGAGTTCCCCACATTTGTGATGCAGAAATTCAGAAAAAAGTAATTTGCCTTAAAACATAATATAAAGTGATACTAAGTCTATCTCATGCTCAGTTCCATATTTACAGACACACAAATTGCTCAGTGACATTTTTGTAACCCAATCATTGTTTCAGTAGCCTTTGGCAGCCTAGCTACTTTGAATCTGAAACTCTGAATAAATTATTTATAGTATCCAGTATTTTCCAGTAACATATTTCTTTATTGTGGTTTAGTAGTTGGCTGCTATCCCCAAATATATCTTTTTTTCCTTTTGTGGTATTGTGGGCACAAATTAATACATAGATTAATAACAATAGAAATAGCAATAAACTGAGAATAGCAACAACCTGAAAATAGCAACAGTATTGAGTATCTCTTCAGGTATTTGTTAGGGTCATTGATAACCTTTTTGTTTTGCCTAGAGAACAGAAGGAAAAACAAGAGGCATAGGATATATTAGCAAAGCACAAAAAGAGAAAGAATTTAGAACAGGAGAAACCTACTTGCAATCACAAGTACATTTTATATTATTACCAGAACAATTCTAATTTACTAATGAACAGTGATTTATTCCCAGCACAATTTAATCAAATTTGTATACTGATCATAATCTAAATTCCTCAGAACTGTTACTGAAAAAGTTATAATATAATCAAAACCTACTTTAGTCACTGCTTTTGTCAAAACACTCTGTGAAATATGCATTACATCTTCATAGCTGTTGGATGGGGAGATGAAATCTACGGTCATTGCAAAGTTTCTTTCTTCAGAATTCAGTGTACAGATGGCAATAAGCAAGAAAACAAATAAGGGTTTATATGCGTTAGCATTTCAGGTCAGATCAGGAATGTTCTTCTGAAGCAAATAAATATCCCAATGGTCCCTACTTTGATGTATTTTCATTCATCCTGCAAATCAGTCTCACAGCATGTGGACTGGATTCATTTTGCGTGAAGATGACCCAGCTATGAGTGGCCACTGAGTCCATGGGATTAGACTAGAACAAGTGCTAAGCACCCTAAAACATGTACAACCTCTCTGCAGTTCACTCTGCCAGTTGCTGCCATTATACCACAGTGTTTGCTGATATGCATATATCCTCTCTTTAACCATTCACAAAAGCATGCAATATGACTTGATAATTCTTAGGAGATACCATAATGCTGGCAGTATGCTCAGATGTTAGCTTTCCTTTTGGTTTTTTCTTGATGTACAGCATTCCCTTTATTGTTGAAATATCTCCAACCAAAAAGCTGTTAACTCCATACATTGACTGTTCCCTTTCTGAATTAGGACATCTGCCAGCTTGTCCTTGACAGCTGGTGAATTAGTATGTCTTTTATGTGCTCCTTAAGAACAAAAAACAGATCTTTTTTTTCCCTGGTGTCTTTGGTCTTTTCACTGATTTGAAAGATGCCTGTAGACTGAAGTACAGTAAAGACTACTCTACTCAATTTTCTTTGAAATGTCTCTCCTCCATTTGTTTAATTAAAACATAAAACATCAAATTCCTTTATGGAATACCTCTGAATTCATCTCTTGGTAAGATCATAGCTTCAACTGAAGTCTGTCTTGAAACAGCCAGCTAGTCTTTCTGATTATTTGCTCCGAGCTTCAACCAACATTACACCTTTAGAAACTTCTTGAAATGTTTTAGGGGGTTTTGTGTTTGTTTGTTTGTTTCTTCTGGGGCAAACGTGATTCATACTTTCCTCACCTTCTCAGTTAAAACAGAAATTCACCAGCTTTAAATATTCCCTATCAGAAGTTCCCTATTTTTAATAACTGAATCTGAGTTAAACTGGCAAGCTAACACTATTGTAATTTGCTTTAGATTTCTGCCAAAAATATTTGATTGTTAACAGGGTTTCTAAATGATATTCTGCATTTGTTGTTCTTTAGCTGACAGCAAAAGCACTTTTTCCTCCTTGATATTACAGAGTCTGAAAGTCTTCAGGCTGGTTGGCTTGTATTCTACTGACATAGACACATATACATCTTTCCTTTTTTATAAGGTATTTTCTTAGCTCTCACATCTATTTTATGAAATAGGTACATGGATACAGATCCATTAGATTCATGCATATATATAAAGATCTGCCTAATAGTTGCACATGCTTGCATCAAGAGCTTTGGACCTTCAGAGATCGCTTCCTCTGGGGCAGACTCAGTGTGACTGGCATGGCTGGTGTTAAGTCCAGAACTCACTATCTTAAGGCAGACTTGTGCTAACACTCTAGAAAGTAACCAGGTATTGAAAGCATCAAAAAAAGAGGAAGGAAAAACGAACTAGTTATAGACAGCCTGATGTTATCCCACTCCCCCTTCACATCTATTTTAAAGCCCTGTCTACAAGTCCTGCAAACTCGTGGAGAAGGGCAGATGGACATTAGGAAGAACTTCTTCACCATGAGAGTGGTGAGACACTGGAACAGGTTGCCAAGGGATGTTGTGGATGCCCCGTCCCTGGAGGTGTTCCAAGGCCAGGTTGGATGGGCCCTTGGGCAGCCTGATCTAGCAAGATGTCCCTACCCATGGCAGAGGGGTTGGAACTAGATGATCTTTAAGGTCCCTTCCAACCCCAATTACTCTGTGATTCTATGATTCTATGTTGATTTAAATAGCACTGCTGGAAAATGTAAATGACTGAAAGAAATTATGCATTGTGCAAAATTACACTGTGCAAAATATGAGTGCTTACATAATATGTTTCAACAAAGAAATAAAATGCTCCTGTTCCCAGGAGCTCTAGGCAGGCAGATGGTGGATACTCCAGCAAGATCGTGCACTTTGCCAGCAGAGAAGCGATGCCCTCAGCCTCGGGAAAAGACTGCTGCTGCACTTCTGTAATACCCCATTTTTTTGATCACAGAACAAAACGCAGGATTGCAGCTGGACTAAAATTGCCAGCTCTGCATCCTCAGAAGTGGGAAAGTGTCACAACAGGGGACAAAAATGAGATGACAGAGTTCTAGGTTCACTTTTTTACCCTTCAGGCACATTGTTCCCATGGCTATGATCTACTGGACTGAAATCAATACAGGAATTGTTTAATACAAAATTTATTATGTTTTCACAGTTGTTACTTAATTAAAAGAGAAAAATAGTGGGCATAAATCATGGGATAATAAAGAATTTGGCAAGCCACTGAGGTGTGGATTAATAGCTACACATTTCCAGCTTTATCTGTGCATGTTAAGGTCAGTATCAGTGTGCATATTGTACAAAGCCATAAAAGTGCCTCAAATATGAATATTGTCAAGGAGAATGTCCCTGTAATATCACCTGCCTTTATCTGTTGAGATATTGATGCACACCCCATAAAATATTAGATTTGTACTTTCCCAGTGCCATTTCATTCTTCTGGTGCTACAGACCCAATATAGTGTAAGCAAGCTTTACACCACAAAATGCCAACAATCAAATTGCTTTCTTTTGTTCCTTTTTCTTTTTAACAGTTGGACAGCATTAAACCAGTGTGCAGAGATAATGGAGAGATTTACGTTTTTATATTGAGAAACTAGTAAAAATGGTGTATTTATATGACTGCAATAAAGAAGGAAATTAAAATAATAGCGAGGCAGATTCTTGGATCCTTATGTAGCTTTACTAAAGAAAAACTGTTCATGCCACGGATGCACACAGAGTCTGAAAGGAACTAGAACAAATTCAGCAGCCGGCTCTTTTTACCTATATCCATTTTAAAATACAACTGTGAGGCTTTCTGGGACACACGCTAGTGGACTTCGGCCTCATATGCAGAGTAGTACTAGTGTGCAAGGCGGTTTGTTTACTCATGACAAACTATGCTTATAATATGTTCAAAGTAATGCTTATTCCAGAGTGGGTCTGCATTCACATTTTTGGGTGTAAGGTGTCAGAGCAGAGTTAACACCCAGAGTGTTAGATATAGGGACTCTGCAAGTCTCTGTTGCTTTAGGAGTATAGAAAACAAAGGATGACAACACAGGAAGAAACAATGATTTTTCTATGCATATTTCATGCAATAAATAAACCATACTATTTACTGCAAGTCAGGAAGGAGCTTTTTTCTTTCAGAATTCACTCCAGACCTAAATGTGCTAAGCTTTCGATACGAATATTGAGGTTGCTTCCTGAAGGCTCCTTGAGCTGCCGAGCGATTGCCCAGAATCATAAGTAAGTATAGATGACAGAAGAAGGGAAAGACTGCAACAGACTTTTTCTATTTGAAGTTCTTGGGAACTACATGTATATCTGAAAAGATGATGTGGTAACTAGATCATAGTTCTCTAGTAGCACAGTAGCTTCCAGCATCTCCTGCTTGTTATCCAAGCTTTGTGTGTTAGTGTAAAGGCATTTCAGCTGGGCTGCCAGTCGCATCACCTTCCCAGTGGACTCTTACCTACAAGGTGTTTTAGAGAAGTATCTGCTCTGACACCTGACCCCTGACCCCTGTCCTCCCACTGCTTGTTGCAGGCTAGCCTGATGTAGTACCGCTCCTAATGAAAAAAGAAAAATACAGATATTTAATCATGTGATATTGTATCTAAGAGAGAATGGTTCAGAGGCTGAAATAGAGGATGTTAGTCCTTCCACACTGCAGCAGCTGGAGCACTCAGGCTCTGGTGGGTACTTTGGTTATTCATTTGCCTTGGAAAAATGCTTGCCAGAGGTAGACTACTGAGCATAACAACCTAGAGCTTGATTCAGAGCAATAGTTCCTCTGATCTGAAATGTCCTGGTACCTGTAGCTGAGTGATTTTATGACAACTGTTGCTGGATATAATTAATGCATATGTAGGGCAGAATGCTAAAGTTCTTCTAAAGCAACTCTGTAGCAAATACATAAAACAGTGCTATTGAGGCCTCAACAACTTCATTTTAATTTTTCATATTGAAATACGACTCAATCTTTTACCAAAATTTACACTGCTTTGATTTTACTTTTCCTGTGCATCTTCAAAGCTTGCCTAGTGTGATGGATTGTGCCAGAAAATACTTTGAATGAGTCTTAATGTAACAGATACTATCTGTCATGCTGCTGTGCTGCAAAAGCGAATAAGTTTGTCACAATAAAGGATGCTTCACTGAAAAATTAGTACTTTTTTCAACACCGTGTCAAAACCAAACTTCTTGATTTATTTGTGCCTTCACTTTTCTCTCCCAAACTCAAATTTATTACATGTCAGTCTTTTAATTATTAGCATTAATAATTAATTATTCTTGTAAGATTATTAACCACTTTATAAGACTTCACAAACAATGAATAATGAAGTTTTACATGTTTTCAGGAAAGAAAATAGGATTACTTATGCTTGTTCTGCAGTAATTTTAAATAGTACATTTTTTCTTGTTATAGGTTTTTCTAGCTGTACCTAGCTTTAAAAAAAAGTTTCAGAGTGAAATCATACGCTATTTCCAAATTTTTACATACATTTAACAAGACTTTTTTTTTCATGAAAGTCACCTCTATAATATTTAGCCATCTCAGATGCCTTAGAGATAGTGGACCCATCTGCCCCAGCAGGGAAAGAAAACTATTTGGTTCAAAGGCCCTAATTCTCAAGCCAACACAAAATGAAAACCTGAATAATATATAGTCTTGGAAATACTTCTGCTAAAATTTCAGTGGAATTAACAGTGCAGTCTTCCTTTGAAGTTCTAGATAGTATGTCCACTTCTAGTCTAATTATTTCTTGATTGATTTGTTTGTAAGCCTAATAATGACTTTTTCAATTAGTACTGCAACTTTTGTTCCGGTGAGTCCCAGGCACTCCACTAACTTCATCTACTCTTCAGTCTTGCATGAAATGTGGGTTTCTTAGCATGTAACATGTATTGCCACTTCGACTGTGTCCTACAAGGACAAAATAGTGCATCCACTGATCCTGTGGCCTCAGCATGCTGAGGTGCTCACCCATACTTGGCTTAGAAAGAAGAGCGTCACTTGCTCAGTTTCCAGTGTGACTTTCATTGTGTAACAATTTAGGACAAATATAAGCATATTCATTTAAGTTCTACATTTGCTTGAATGATAAAACTTGTATCATATTCTTCTTGAAGACCAACTATCTATTTATGAAACTCTCAGTACAGGCCTTTAAGAGCAGGCAGCCCACAAGACAGAGGAGCACGCAGAGGACTGTGGAGACTCTGAATGTAGAAATCAGAGGTGGCTTTGGGTACAGCGAGATGTGTGAAGGTAGATCCTGAGGAACACTGTTTGAAGATGTCCTCTTACAAGGCTTCTAGGCATTAAAGTTGATGCTCTACTAGATGACTCCAAGAGAGATTGAAGCATTTTAATGTTAGATGACTCACCACTATGGCACAGAAAATTAAACTGACACACTGAGGCATAATTTGCACCCATCCAGAATGAATGAGGCCCACATTATCGCTATTGGTATGTATCAAAAGATTAAAGCTGCATTTGAGCTTTTCCAGAGAATCCAATTTGTGTGTTTATTTTCTAATGAGCATGTCAGTAAGCAGCAGGCAGAGAAAAGTATGGATTTGTTGGGGTTTTTTTTCCAAGAATATACACAAAAAAATATTCTGCTATACTTTGATTAAAAAGTGAATTTCTTACATCTTTATGACTTTTATTTTCCCCATGGTTAACTTGTCTACTGGACATTGGTGGTTAATGTGAATTTTTCTAGAATTCAAAACAGCTTCCTGGCACTATGTCCAGCCCAAATAACAATATAAATGTTTTTCTGAAGATAGACCTGCCCTACAGTTGGTTCCCTACAAATGTTTTTAGTATGCTACAGTCAAACTCTTGTTAAACTTACTCTATGAGTTTTCATCTTTATGTGTCTCTATTTTCAAAGAGGTTTTGTCTGTAGAATACCAATAAGATATTTTATTCCTCTTTTCTAGCTATTCTTGTTGAAGTCACTTGGGACCTTCCTATCATTGTCTTTGGGAGCTGCGTCTGGGAGCTAGGTCACATAACAAACATTAACCTTAACAGTTTTCAAGCTTTGTTGTGGCACCATTTGTCTAAATAAAAGGAGATTTCTATGAGTGGGAGCATCTATATGCCAGGTAGTATTGGAAGGAAGGCTTCTGTAAATAGAGGCAAAGTCTGTCCTTGCAGATAGGCCTGGCCAGTATGAACAGGCTGAGTGTAATTTTTGACATTCTCTTTTTGTAAGTAAATGTGTAACCCCTTACAGTTTAGTGTTTGCCAAAAACATCTGTAAAGGTAGTTATTTCCCTTGCAGTAAGTCGCGTGGGAACAGTCACAGTCTTTTAAATATAGTTGCAGCAATTGTTAGTGTTTAAGTTATCAGTCAAATCGATGATATACTGGAGGCACCTACAAACAGCTGGTTCATAATTAGCTTAATTGAATTTCAAAACTTGGAGTAAAAGGCAGTTCATTTCCAGATGGCTGTGTAGAGAAGCAGCAGAACTATTCAAACATGATTTTTACTTTATTTGTGCATCCACAAACTAGAACACCAAATAGAACATAATTATTCCGAAAGCAAAGTGCTACAACTGTCCTTTCTGCTGCATGAAGTACAGCTGGACTTTTTTCTTTTTTTAACCAATCAATTAACTCATGGTATTTACCAGGAACTCCAGTCAAGAACTGTACTGGGTGTTCAAGTAACTGAAGAGAACTTAACAAAGTACCTCTAAATAACAAAGCTGCAAAGCGGTTTTATGACTTAGATGGCTGTTTTGTGAGGTTAACTTGAGAGTGTCTGTCTCAAAGTCAATGTTGCATGCTGCCAGCAGGCTCTCAAAGATGCTGCAACTGACTTCACAATGGAAGGCTGTTTCTGTAGCCACAAGGACTGGAGATCTATGACTGTAATAAGAGCCAAAGTTCAGTAACCCAAGATAAATTACAAAAAGCAGATGTGTTTGGCTCAGCTGACTCTCCTGCAGACACAGTCTCCCTGTATTGTTACAAACCACAATTTTACTTCCTGCACAAGTGCACTCTTAGAAATACAGGATCATAGAATGGTTTGGGTTGGAAAGGACCTTAAAAATCATCTAGTTACAACCCCCCTGCCATGGGCAGGGACACCTTCCACTTGGGTCTGTCAGAGGTTTATGTTTAGCCACAAAACTAAGAAAACAAAGCCAGGGCATGATATGCTTTCATAGTATTCCATGTGTCAGCCTACTCTTTGCAGAGACTTTGCAGATAAGTCTGGTGGCAGACTCGGCTGACAGTAGTACTGGAAGGCAGCCATAAGTTCAGAGATGACCCACACAGTTTAATCTAGGGGTAGAAAGGCTTTAAAAATAAACTGTGTAATTTTAAGCTGATGACTAGAATGTAGTAAATTATTTTATAATTTACTAAAGTTATGTTTTACTGGTTTTAGACTACTGTTATGGAGGTTACTTAATTTACATGGTAACCTGAAGCAATTTCCAGGGCTGAATGTGCCCAATATACAATAATTAGTGAAATACCAGCGTTCTTCTTTATACTCCTGTGAGCACTGGATAGGTGTGTTGAGAATAATTTCCTTTAAATAATAGCCTTAGCTTCAGGCTTTATTTTAATAACAAGTGCTTATAAACTCCAACCAAAAGTTTTGATATTACTTGAAATTCTCATATTCTGTTTTAAAACTGGGGGGGGTTGTTAGTCTTGCCAGTTTAAGGAACTACTAAAGGAAATTATCTCGTGCTACTTCATAAATGTTAAATATATGCCATCTTTAATAACCAAATACTAAGGTAAGAAATACTTCATTTGTTTAACAAGTGTTGTTTGTACTGCAAACACTAGCAATTCATATGACTAATGGTAAGCTTCAATTCCTCTTTAATGAATGCTTTCTTAAAGACTTTTTTTTCCAGTTTATTACAATAAAACTGCTTTCTTGCGGCTGTATAGTGGCAGGCCCTTATTACTGCTCAAGCTTGCATTCCCGATTTTTAAGCATACGCCATCCTAGAGCTGTGTGGATCTGGAGAACAGGACTAGACAAGGGGAGCTAAACATAACCTTAGCTTAGGTCTTATATGCCAGAATGAGAAAGTCATAGAAATTTTTATAGGTAGGTGAGGATGGTGTCACTGAGCTGATGGAAATGATTGAGAGTGGTTATATATGATGATTTCTGGTATTCTGAATTCTTACTGGGCCATTTCCAAAAATATTCAGAAATGAACAATTAAACCATATGCACAGGGGGGGTTATTTATAATGGTTATTATTTTCTTGATAGATCCCACAATAAGTCACAAAAAAAATCCTTGCAACAACTTTCATGGGCAAAAGACTTTTTTATCTCATCAGCAGAGAATATAACTAATAAATCAGATTTTCCTGTTATCTGCTTTAATGAAGTCAGGCCATCATTTAGGCTGTTAATTGAAAGGTCTGTTAGATCATCCATTAATGATGAAAGAGAAGTTATTCTTGCATGCAACAAACTGTATGTCTTCTACAGAAGGGATACAGAAGAAACTTGAGCTCTTGTCCAGTGACCATGGAAGTACTCCATAGTATTAATATAAAGATCCAGGTGACACTGAGTAAATATTTGGGGTGAGATTCTCCAGCAGAAGAGTCCTATAAAAGCCTGTGAAAGCCTGTTCAGCCATGGCATTTGACTGTGTTAAATATGCATCTTATATTTCAGTCAGAAATGGGAGATCATTGAAAACATGGAAGAACACAGATTGGTGCAGGTAGGGCACTAGAACAGAGGAGGTAGATACTAAATGCTTATAAGCTTGTTTGTTTTCACAAGACCAGATCCTCAGACATTTATTTTTCTCAGACACAGGTAATGTATAGATGCAAATCTAAGTGCAAGAGACTTGCTTACTTATATATTTTTCTGACAAGGAGTATTTATAGGACTCAGAGAAACTGAAATCTTTCAAATTCTACTCTGGGCAAGTAAAATATCTCAGGCAAATTATTCTTGGTCGAGAACTGGTTTTACGCAAAAATGTTTGTTAACAAGTTTTGTCCATAAAAATTGCATTAAGTATAAGAAATAAATTATGTAGAGCTAACTTTGTGGGGAAAATAAGAATGTTTGTGTTTTGCAAGCAGTCCTCTGTAAAATAAAATACAAGAGTAGGCTGCAGATGCAGCATTGATGGGTTATCAAATAGGAAGTTACAAAAAACCCACTTACAATAATTAGAGAATGCTAAAACTTTATCCCTGTCATTTTCTTGGAAATGGTAATTATCTTTTTCAGTTTTGAATTTTTTAATGAGCTACAAACTATTCAATGCCCTCTTGTATATGTGTTCTTTGTTGTATTTCTTTTTTGATTGGGCTTTGCTAATAGATTTTGAGAAGGGAAGGAAACCTGACAGAAATGCATTAAAACACTGTACAAGGATATACTTTGCTCATTAAATTCATAAGTAAAACATGCAAACAGAACATTCTTTAGTTCAGTCAAGGGTATCTAATTTTATAATCTATGTAATCAAATTCAGTTGTGGTTATGAGTTTGCCATCATGATTGGTAGATGTACCTAAACTGGACATTCATTATGCAAGAGATCATTACTGGAAGTATTTAATTCATGTCCTATATTTCCCAACTAGCAAAGCAAAGGGATTCATTGGAGTGAAATGAAACTGAAAGAGAGTATAGGCCTCAAGCCAGGGGGAAAAAAAAAAAAAGCCCTGCATGACTGCAAGCCAGTGCATGCTCTGTCACCCAGTTATCAGCCTCCTCCTGTGGTACTGGCCAAAGAACAATTTAATTATGCTCTCTGGGTTGTATTTCTAAGGCTTTTGGAATATAATGCCTCTGACACTCAACGTCTCTTGCTTTTCCTGTCATGAATGGTGAGCAGGATGTGACCATTTTCAGCTCCTTCTTTCTGAGCTCCTCCTTGTGTGCAGCTGCAGCAGGGCTGTTAGGGTGCAATGGGCAGCAGCAGCCCCTGAGCATCCTTCCAAGGTCCTCCACTGTGGGCTGGCTCTTAATAATAGAAAACTAGAGAATTGGGTTCGATTCTGAATTTTTGAGCATCTCAATGGTTTTCATTGAGATTAAAAAAAAAAAGAAAATTAAGCTGAATTTTATAGAAACTAAGTCAGTCCTGGGTACCAGATAATTGTCTAACTGGGTTGGATGGGACCACTAAATAGGGGAGTTTTTTACTGCCTGTAAAAACAATTTCTGATTGTTTCTCTTTCTATGAATATATTTACAAGTAATGAATTTTATTTTCTCCGTCTGGAGTAAACCAAATGATGATATTTTTGGCCTCTTATTTAAGCCTTTTGGAGGACATAGTCCTATTATTATTATTACTCATGTTACTCTTGATTTATGTAGTCTCTAACAAGACATCTAATTCACTGATTCTAAATCAAGGCTAAATTCTTCCAAATCACTATAGTTTCTTGCGAAACATCTTGTAGCTCCCTACTAACACACTCAAGATTTTATTCTGCATCAACTTTAAGAGGATCAGGCTGCTCAAGACCTCAGGTATTATAAATACCTGGAAAGCACATTTGGAGTCAAGTGTACTTTTGACAAGCACCGGGTAAAACAACAAAGCTTTATAGAGGAGAAAAGTAGAAGAATGAGATTTGGAAGGATGAATTAAAAATATTGCATATGCTTTTCAAGGCTCTTGCACAGTTTTGTTTTTTACACTTTCCAGGGTTTAAAATTCCTTGTTGGATTCAACAAAAAAAAAAAAAAAAAAAGAAGCNAAAAAAAAAAAAAAAGGTAGCTTATGCCCAATTAAGAAAAATATCAGTTAGGTCAGAAAACAGAATGACTTTTAAAGAGGGAAGTTTGAGTTTGTCAATTGGACATGTGCTGTCTGTAGTTCATTGGACTGCTCTTTAAAATAGACTTTGCTAACTTTACAGTCAGATTTGAGGAAAAAAAATATGTCTTTCCCATGGTTTTGGAAGCTGGTTAGTTTTTTCTTCCTCTGTACCATGTACAGGTTTTATTTCTTTTACAAAGGTTTGCTTTTGAACCTATATCTAACAAATACAAGGCTGTAGGTATCTCCTTTTGCAAATATATATTTTTTGTCACTCCAGTTTGGAATATGCAGTGTGCCAAAAATATCAAGTGACTCTCCTTATGATGTGCTTAGGAGGTTTTAGTGCATCCGTTAACACATGGTGAAGTAAATGTCTGTGTTTGAAGCAAAAGGCTGTAAATAAAAAATGCACTTTGAGGGTCAGAAATCTGTGTAGGGTCCTAAACTTACTTATGTAACAAGTTGAATGATTCAGGTTTATGTCAGTGGGCAGGCTACAGCTGTTGTTCTCGAGCTGGCATTTTCTCAGGCTGCCAGAACGCATCTGCATCACTGGGTATGTTCTGTATATTAGAGCGAGAAGAGCAAGAGCTGCAGGACCTTTACTCTCTGCAGCCAATCAGAAAGGACAGCTGATTCCAATCAGGAGCACAGCAGCTCACTGCAACCTCCTCTAGCCCTTGGCTCCTCTAGTATTCATAAGAAATTAGCAGGGATGAGGATGGCCTGGTCTGCAAACAGAGCCCATTTCTGGGAACAGGGTTAGTGGTACCAGAGGAGTAGACTCAGTGGTTCAGCTGGGATCGTGGAAAAACACAGAGCTAGATGGAAGTTCTCAGCACCTGGGAGCTGGGCACACAGGTATTTCTTTGGATCTGTTATTTCTTGGGGCTTTTTTTCTTTTGATTGTGAAAGTATGCTGTTTTTTCCCCTTTAGCTAAAGTAGAAAGAAATTATGTATAAGCTTTTTGTAAACTTGGAATAAAAGGTTTTGAAGTTATTGACGAAACCCAGCAATAATAAGATTATGGAGTTGTAATTGGCATTTTAATATGAATAGTTGTAAGGAGAAATATACTTTAATTTATGGCCATTTGTGCTCTGCAGTGACTTTCAGGTAATTAGGCAGGAATATTATTTGTTCCTTTTTATAAGAAAATCTTTAGATACTCAAAGTCAATAAATCTTTTGGCAAAAGTTCAATAGCAAATGCCATTTAAAAAAACATTTTAAGGTTGAATATGTGAAGCAACAAGTTAGGGGTATATCTTGCTTGCAATGCTTAATTTTGGGAATTGATGTCAGAACTCAGTATAGTAATGCTTCTCTATATTTTCTTATGACATAATTTCAGAGAAGGAAGAAACACACTTACATATGGACTTTCTCTGCATAATTGTAACTGGGATTTGTACTCCAGTTTAAAAGAAATGGAGAGGAACTATACTGGGAAATATTGACCTTGTTCCATTAGATTTATAAGTATGACTTTAATAGAAGAACATGATACACCAGCCAGTGGCTAAACAATACTTTAAATTCTTTTGTCCTAAAGTTAGTTATACTAAAAGTGGCAAATGTCAAGTTTTAAGCTTAATTATTTTCCACATTTATAGTGTTGTGCTGAGATGTTGTATTCCTAATGACTCTTTTTCAGAGGTGGAAATAAAGTATGTATAGTTTGCTATAGCATCTTTTTCAGATGTAAGTTGTATTAGAAATAAATAACACAAAATACTGTATTTATATGGTCATTAGGTACAGCTGCATTTTATTCTGGTTAACACTTGGACTGAATACACCAAACATTACGGAGACTCTTTGACCCAAGATTTTTTTGTTTAGTAAGCAAGTGGGAAATTGGTACAAGGTCACGGGGTGCATTATACCTAAAAAGATGTTAGAAACGAACATATATAGGTAGTTGAATAATAACAATACATTCCTATTTTTTGCAGAAAAAAAAATAATGACTCTGTTTATAATTCTATATGTATTTTCTGAACTGTGCAGATTTAGCCAGTTAACTGTTATTAACTGGTTTTAATCTTTACAATTATAAATACTAAATAATATCATACCAACTGCATACCTTAACCAGAAAGCTCATTGTGCTTCTGTTGCTCATCATGACAGAAACATACGGTAAAATGAGCCACTGGGACTTTAAAAGTGATTCATTGTTTCTGTCAAAGCAATGTATTTTTAAATCATGCTTTCATTTGTCTTTTCCTTGACAGGAGGCATTGTTGATAAGGACCTTCGTCACTACCTCAATTTACGGTTCCAGAAAGGTTCGGTAGACCATGAGCTCCAGCAGATCATAAGAGACAATCTCTACCTCCGCACAGTACCATGTGAGTAGTGTGGAGATAAACAAATCTGTTTTGTTAGTGGCGACAGACTATCTGACTTAATGTTGTTGAGGCCAGTTGCAACGTGTGAAGGGGTGGGCTGTAGTTGAAACAGTCTTCCTTTAAATAAATTAATGGCTTGGTTGATGTGTTCCATGTTATTGCTGAGGAACTGGACTGTCTAATGCTGAATTAATGTCCAAAAATGCACAGTGTTTTTGAAGTTGTAGTTCTCATAAACTGTAGCTCTTGATCAATAATCTTTTTTCTTCTGCAGTTTTAGAAAGTACAGATTTATAGGAAACAAAAAAGACTTTCTGAGCTGGTTGAATTTACATCCAATACAGTTTGATCTGGCTTGTGTTAGGAGGAAAAATCTAAACTAGAAATTTTGTTTAGGTGCAGCAGACACAATGAAAGTTTGTACTGCCGTGCATATATGTTCTTTTGGTGCCACATAAATCAATGGAATCAATGGTATCTATATCTGCAATATTCTGAAACCTGTGATATAATTTTTGTAGCTACTGACTTGATTAATTTATTTCTGCAGTAGACATGAAATTAAGCAGAGTAACATAAGCTGCATCTGTCTCGGCTGTGCCTTTCAGAACAGATCTACTTGGCTGACAGACAATGTATCATTTTAAATGGACTGAAGTTCCATTATTCTTTCCTTGTAAAATAATTGCTTAGTAAACAAAAAATAGGCCTTCATATTTTGGCAAAAAAAGGATTTACCTCTGAACTCCTAGGCTTGACAGTGGGAGAGGAATGTATATGGAGTAAGTAAGTGTGCTATTCATATTTTGAGTGGGTTCTCTTTGAAAGCTATGTTGTTGTGAATGCCACTGTAAGTTTTTTCTTTTATTATGTTAAAATAAAACTTTGACAAGCTCCACCAAAAAAAAAAAGCTCAAGCATTTCCCTTTGCTTTTGGAAGCTGATGATAAATAAATAAAATGTCTTAATTTCAGGAGTTTTATTCATCCTTGATTAGAATGGAAGTTAGAGGAAAACATTAAAAAATTATTACTGCGATGCGGAAAATCAAAGCTATTACATTTTTATGAGATTTGTGATTAATTAGGTTTTTCTTAAGGTGCTATGAAACATTACAGCTGAAGCACAGATACAAGTACAAACATGGTTTGAGATTAAATCCTTTAGGATGTCGGGGAGGGTCATTAGTGTAAGAGTATACTTATTATAGCCCCAGCACGTGCTTCTTAATGGCACAGATCTGGATTAAAAAGAAGGAAAACCCGTCATTATTACAACTACTGCACACCTGTATCAGATAGTGTCTGTTGGCAGTATGAGCACAATATGTAGTTTGGAGGTCTGTTTTGTTTTTAATCAAGGCAATAATAAAATGTTCTCATTTGTCAAGTGAAATATAGTGATCTCAGAAGCAAATTTATCAATCAAAAAGTAACACTACAGCCACAAAGACCACTAAACCTCTGAGCATTTAATATCGTTTTTGCTGTGATTTATACATATTATGTGTGATTTTATGTGATTAGGTTCTTGGGTCATTGTCATATTACATTTTGAGAATCTTTAAGTAAGTACCAGATTTTCAAAAGTAGTATGGTGTTGTGGATGGCGGCTAGTGAATTGCTAGGTAGAAAGGCATGTTCTTGGATAGACTGGAAGATACTCATCAATAGTGATGACAGAAAAAAATGGAAAAAAACAATAGTGCCCAAGTGAATGTTGTTCTCCTGAGATGTGAGTATTTTAAAATAAAGAAATTAACAAGTGCAAACAGGATGATAAGTAGTTAGCTAAAGAAGATTCCGTAATAAGGTAACTGAAACAGTTTTCCCCTCCATAATAACTAAGGCAAATCTTTTTCAATTCAGTTTTATTCTACCCCTATCATTCATGTTTAAGAGGGAAAATATTTTAAACTGTTTCCTTTTTTCAAATACCTTACTTTTCAAGGGTGCTTGTATTCAAAATTTTCTACTTTGAGCAGTCTTTTTGGTTTGGTTTTTTGGGGGGTTTTGGTTTTGTTCTTTTTTTAAGTAATGGTTAGCTATGCAGAAAGTGCATTTTACAACTGGTAGGGAGATTTCTTTAGTATGNAGAAATGAACAAGTGCAAACAGGATGATAAGTGGTTAGCTAAAGAAGATTCCATAATAAGGTAACTGAAAAGGGCACCATCCCATAGACTGCAACACAGTTTTCCCCTCCATAATAACTAAGGCAAATCTTTTTCAATTCAGTTTTATTCTACCGCCATCATTCATGTTTAAGAGGGAAAATATTTTCAACTGTTTCCTTTTTTTTCAAATACCTTACTTTTCAAGGGTGCTTGTATTCAAAATTTTCTACTTTGAGCAGTCTTTTTGGTTTGGGTTTTTTTGGGTTTTTGGTTTTGTTCTTTTTTTAAGTAATGGTTAGCTATGCAGAAAGTGCATTTTACAACTGGTAGGGAGATTTCTTTAGTATGCAAAAGTAATACTTAACTGGCTATACCATTGCCCAGAATCTCACTTAATGAGTCCAGACAAAACATATATACTTAAATTTTTTTCAACAGATGCTAAAATAACAAAAACAATGCTTAATTTGGTCAAGTTCTTGTGCCGAAAAGTAAAGAGAGAAAGCCAACTGCAGGCATCATAGTATTTATTTCCAATGACAAGGTTATAACATAACGTGAAAAAAATCTGAAAAATTGGTGGCAACCTTTTCCCTTTGAAAATGCACCCATAATCTTTCCTCGGTTATAGAGGTATAATTGCTAGTAAAACCAGGGAAGTCTTTATAAGGGACTCCTTGACCTTGAGTTTTTACTATTCATTGCTTTTGGCTCATACTCTGGCCCTAGCAGTGCAGTGGCCGTAACCACTGGTTTGTCAGCCTTCCATATCAGAGTAAGTAATCTATCATTTAAGTGAAATGAGTGAATTTTGTCTGAGAAACTAGGAAGCAGATAGCTAATTCCATACCCAGTTTAAATCAGGATAAGCCAAATGTAGAAAGAACAGGCACGCCAGTGTTTATTGGGTAGGAATTTGAGTTGTACAAGTGTATATCCCTGTGTGCACCAAGGATGGATGGGCCAGGAAATCACAACGTAAGAATAATGGATCAATTCTGCCTTCTAAAACTGTGCCCCTGTGGGTGCGATGAATTGGTTGGGTTTGTGATCCTTGCATTTCTCTATTCATAATAATGCAGTACCGCTTTCTACCAAATTACAAATGATCCTGTAACCCTAAAAGTCAAATGCTGCATTCCATAAGTGGCTGCACTTCTCGGTACCATAGGAAATTGATTTTCACTGCATTGTCAACAGGAATTACATGCATATATCCCAGGGCAGCACATGTGATTGTGGCCAAGATGCATTCGTTAACTAGCTCTGTCTCCAGAGCTGTGTGACAGCAGTAATGAAACTGATGCATAAGCAAGAAAATGAAGAAAAAATTCCGTTAATTTGGAGCTGAGTTAGAAAAGCAATAACTTTTTCAATGGACAAGGTCAAGAATATGAAACTTTTTTAAAGATACAGTATTGCAAATAATACAAAAGAAAATATGCCCTCTTTAGAAGGAGGACTGGAAAGTGGTCTTCTGTCGGGGCACAGGTTCTGTTATATTATAATGCAACCAGGAGGACTGAATTTCAGGTGTTGGGAAACCAGAAATAATACAGATGAGAAGCATGCCAAACATGTCAGCAAAACAAAAAAACAACAAAATGCATTTTGGAGGGGAGAAATGTTCACGGCTCTCCAAGTTCAGAAGACCTAACTGAAGTTTATATCATGCATTTTCTTCCCTTTTTCAGTTGTATGGGGTTGTTAGCATTGTTTTCATACTCTAAACTTATTCCTGAAGTTATTTAGTAGCACTAACTATTGAGGTTGTTCTACAATATAGAAAAATGGCCATGGTAAGAAGTGGTAGTTGTTAAACACAGGTAAGCAGTGTCTTACAATCTCTGTCCAAGTCCAGAAATCTGGAGAAAGGCCACAAAGCACATCTAGGACTGTGAATGCTGCAGGCAGACAGCAAATGAAGTCATGCTGCACCTTGTGCTTGGTAGCGCTGTCGGCAAACTGCAGTTGCTGTGTGGGCAAGTAGCTTTCCAGTCTTCACTAACGTGAGAAGAGATAGCTCTAATTTTGTGTCACTGCAAGGATAAAGCTTTGGGGAGAGTAAGTGACAGGAAAGAACTTTTGGTAGTGACAGTCATGGTCAGACCTGTCTCCTTTGATATGTCCTTCCAAGCAATTGCAAATTCCATTTCTTTAAGAGCTGACAAAATAGTAGAGCTGAGGTTGAAAATAGAACCTGCATGCTTCCTTCCCAGACAGGAAATATGAAATGAGAGTGGAAGATGTTGTGATTAAACAGCACTGGAAAAAGTCAAACGATGACAAGCTGATTCACAGAAGTAAAAAAAAAAAAAATCATTTATTAATTTGAAGAGATTCCTGTTGATATCCCCTGGGATATAACCTCAGATCCACAGTAGCTCAAGTGAATTAATCTATCCCTCTGCACTTATTTACACCGCTGGAGGATGCAGCCCAGAACTGCATCCCACAGTGGCCATGTGTCAGAAGTGATAATGNGTTATAATGCAACCAGGAGGACTGAATTTCAGGTGTTGGGAAACCAGAAGTAATACAGATGAGAAACATGCCGAACATGTCAGCAAAACAAAAAAACAACAAAATGCATTTTGGAGGGGAGAAATGTTCATGGCTCTCCAAGTTCAGAAGACCTAACTGAAGTTTATATCATGCATTTTCTTCCCTTTTTCAGTTGTATGGGGTTGTTAGCATTGTTTTCATACTCTAAACTTATTCCTGAAGTTATTTAGTAGCACTAACTATTGAGGTTGTTCTACAATATAGAAAAATGGCCATGGTAAGAAGTGGTAGTTGTTAAACACAGGTAAGCAGTGTCTTACAATCTCTGTCCAAGTCCAGAAATCTGGAGAAAGGCCACAAAGCACATCTAGGACTGTGAATGCTGCAGGCAGACAGCAAATGAAGTCATGCTGCACCTTGTGCTTGGTAGCGCTGTCGGCAAACTGCAGTTGCTGTGTGGGCAAGTAGCTTTCCAGTCTTCACTAACGTGAGAAGAGATAGCTCTAACTTTGTGTCACTGCAGGGATAAAGCTTTGGGGAGAGTAAGTGACAGGAAAGAACTTTTGGTAGTGACAGTCATGGTCAGACCTGTCTCCTTTGATATGTCCTTCCAAGCAATTGCAAATTCCATTTCTTTAAGAGCTGACAAAATAGTAGAGCTGAGGTTGAAAATAGAACCTGCATGCTTCCTTCCCAGACAGGAAATATGAAATGAGAGTGGAAGATGTTGTGATTAAACAGCACTGGAAAAAGTCAAACGATGACAAGCTGATTCACAGAAGTAAAAAAAAAAAAAATCATTTATTAATTTGAAGAGATTCCTGTTGATATCCCCTGGGATATAACCTCAGATCCACAGTAGCTCAAGTGAATTAATCTATCCCTCTGCACTTATTTACACCGCTGGAGGATGCAGCCCAGAACTGCATCCCACAGTGGCCATGTGTCAGAAGTGATAATGTGTTTTATTATTTCTTTTTTTTTAAAAAAAAAGGGACAGGAGAAAGAAGATTCATGGGGATGAGGAAGTTTCCTTCCTAGTTTTTGCAATTAGAAAAACAATGACGAAAGTATGGAGGCCATAGCTGTTTGTAGTCCTCTTGATGGTTACTAATCAGAAGTAAGGCACCTTTGGGTGTGTATGTTATGAGTTATGATGAGACTTTCCTCTCCTGCCCCTCCTAGCTAATAGATGTAAATATTGAAGGAAATACCAATTACATATCCAGGTTTTCACCGGAAGTTTCTAAATTTAAAGGCGAGAAAAGAGTAGCAGATCTCAAGTAGGCAATAAATATATATTGGGTGAGGCTACACTCCACTTAGAAACTGTGTGTATAGTTCTGATGCTCTGAATAAGGATGTGGGATATGTTTGATTAATCTATATCTCAACAAAAAGGCCTTTTGAAATTTCTTTTTTTTGTCCTCTAAATAGCATATAGCCAACAGTATTCAAAGGGTAAAGTGTGAAACAGACTTACCAGTGGTTTCATGTATTTTTTCTTATAAGTTTGTTCCATGTTAAAAGTATCTTTCAAATATCTTTCAAGAGTGGAAATTGAGTGCACAACTTTGTTCTTAAAACAAACAAATTTGGAAGTCCAGATATTGTCAGTTAAAAGATCTGCCAGGTTGACGTCATATAGAACTATTCTTAGGATAAAATAACCTGTGCTTAGTGTACCGTTCTGCCAAGAAATCTCTGCATCACTGGAAATAACAGTACCTAACTTTAATGACTACTTTATTCCGTCAGACAAGCATTAGTTATTGCTTAGACTTGACTTTGATGGCTCAGAATAAAGCAATTCAGAGCTCTAGGGAAATGTTCTTATTGTTGTGTATCTAATGGAGCACACCTCCAAGTTGTATTTAAAGCAGAGTTGTTGGCAAGCATATTCAGCCTTTTTTGTGTCTCAAGAAAAATTAAACTAAACTTAATTTGTGAGATGAGGACCCCACTGTGCTATGTGCAGCACAGCCAGGTGTACCGGAAGATGAGGAGGAGGTCATTGCTGACAGTGTAAATAGAAGAGGCAAGGAACGATTGACAAACCCATAGCACAAACAAGCCTGAACTGACTTGCTTGAGATGGAGTGGTGGTTAAACTGGTGCTCATGGACCTTGCTTTCTTTTCCAATGCTACATTTAGTATTCCTAATTACCTCCTGGAAATGCACAAGTACACTAACCTGTTTCTCCGAAGACACTAAGGATGTCTAAATAAAAGATTGGCTTATGCATCTTTGTATCGACTTTTCCATGTGATTGTATGGTTGGGTTTTTTCCGGTTTCAGAGCAGTGTGGTAAAGTTTACAGTGATTACTGCACAGCCTCTCAGCCAGTGCGTACAAAATGCCCACAAAATACCACTCATGCTCAGAGTGTTCAGTCTGCAGGCACTGCACTGTCATCAGTGGGAAGTACTGGATAAATAGAAAACCCAGCAAAAAAGTAGTTTTGTTTTGTTTTTAAAGTATCAAAGTGAATTATGATTTTGTCTTAATTAAGTTTTAGTGTAAACACATGTCCAAACTGTCTAAAATAGCAAAGCTGATGACAAAAAATACTGTACTGCTTGTCAGTCATGGGAGGCAACACACAAAGAATTTGTTGCATTTTCTCAGGAATTTCTCAACTCTACATAATGAGGACATGAATTCTCAGCTATTCAGTGACTAGTAGATCTTTTAAATAATCACCTTAAAATAACAGGTATCTGAAAAAAATAAATACTGTTGAAGAGAAATGGGAGATGGAACGTGTCTGGTGTGTTGTAACTGCAGTATGAACTGAGAAGCGCAGCAGTTGTGTACTGCTTATGATATTGCTGCTTGAATGTCACCTAAAAGACAGTGTGAAGACACTAGGATGATTTCATTGCCTGTTCAGTTCAACAGCTTGAGCTTCCCTGAGTTCCTTATATCTTTAAGACAGTGAGAGTGATGGTTCTGGCCCCACTCCCACTCTCACTCTTTCCACTCCTTCATTCCTTCCTTTCTGCTTCCCTAAACACTGTGCTTTTCTCTTCCATTTTGGCATCAAATGATTCAAAATAACTAAATCTTTTTAATAGTTGTAGTGCCAGTATAAATTACTTCTATAACAGATAATCTGATGCACTTCCAGCTGGAGAGATCATATAATTCCACTGAAGTCACTAAGTTTATGCAACAAAAAAAGGCAAGAAAAAGTTCTGAAATTACAAAACTGACCCTTTTTAACAGCTTTCATCAAACAAGTATTTCATATCTTCTCTAAGTGATGTTAACCAGCCCATGATTTCAAGATTAATGTCTCTGGCACACAGCTTGGGTTGCTACTGGTGTCTGTCTATAATTATTTGTATGTGATAAAACAAATGCATAATGCCAGCTGAGAAGTTGAGTTAGCATATTTGCACTGATTGCCCCCCAGAACTGAACCATTTTTCTTTTAACTTTAAGGAAGCTTTTTAGTGTTACAAAATGAGTTCTTGGGTTCACCTGATACCAAGAGAATAATGGATAGTGGGAATTCTAAATGAATTCTGATGATAGCACTAATCTTATTGATTACTTGCGAATTAGAAGGAAACTGAAGGGGCAATAGCTTGAAATGTGGTAAAGTACCTTGTCTCTTTGCAGAACAAGAACAGCAAATAATAGAAAAGGCCACAATTAACTTACCTTACAAATTCAAGTCATGGCTCTTGACTCACCTAAAGCAGCTTGAAGTTTGCATAGAGACTGTATCTCGCTATGACAGCAGGCTTTTTCAGCCTGAAGGTCTTAAATGTACTATTGACCTCTTTCCTGAAATAACAAAACTGTCTTTGAAATTGCAGGAATTACAGAAATTATTTTTAAAAGTTGCAGCATTATTGAATGTAAGCATTCATATGATTCCTAAACCATTTTCTTTTTCATACATGGTCTTTCTGAATTGCTTTCTTGATACGGAAATATTTAAAAATATATCTTTTAGATAAATTTAGCTTCCATACAGTCGAATATTTTGTTTGCTTGTTTTCTTGAAGGAAGCAGAGGTACTTTATATAAAGGTAGAAGTGCATGCCAGATTGTACAAATTTTGTGGTAAAATGAGTAATGCAGTTCACATTAGAACTGCTTAGACTGAAGTTGCCTCCAAAAGCTTCTTCATCTTGAAACTTTTCATGTCTTTGGATGACCTTGGGATTTGTGGTCCTTCTTAGTATGATTTACAACCTGGGTTTTTTTTTTCTTTCTTGTTTTTGTTTTTATAGTCTGTCTTCTTTTAGTCTGTAGAAAATAAACTGTCAGAGATGGTTGATAATTTTTACTTTGTGATTTTCATCTCAAAAGCAATTGTATAGTGAACATGGAGCACCAACAGCTCCTCTTAGAAATTCAGAAAACTAACAGCAAAAGAAAAATAATTAGAATTGTGTATAAGAATCAACATGCAGAAGTGGATGACCAAATTAAGCTGTTAAAAACGTATTTTGATCACTGAATAAAAAGGTGGTATGAATTTTGGCAGAATGTGCTTCTATGGTTTTTATCTTCTGGGGCTTTCACCTACAAGTGCGATATAAAAAAATCACTTACAGTGGGGATGGACTTTATTGTGAATAGATCATCTTGTGCATATCAAGCAATTTATTTGAATTGCTGAGCAGTTGGCCAAGTTCACCAAATAACCAGTTTGCTAACATCTATGTTTCTGGAGTGCACTTTGTAGTTCAGTAGCCTTCTCGCACCAACTGGAGTCCAGATTCTTGCTGTTACTTTTGGATGCCACACTTTGTGTCACTGCTCTCTTCTTTTTAAGAGATCATGAATACATTGCATTAATGAGATTATACAACTGACACTGCTTTAAAGTTTTTCTCAGGCTTTGAGATTTTTGTCATACACCCACCTTCAGAGAATAAGGTACCCCTCATTTTTTCTGGGTCTTTAAAAAACAAACCAAACAAATAAAAACAAAAAAAGCCCCGCCTAAACAAATAAGACTTTAAAACCTTTTTTATGCAGTAAACCTGTATGCCAAGGTCAATAGACTAGTACCTCTAGTGGCATCATGGTTTAGAGTCAAAAGTGGTCTGGTTAGAATAAAACCTTTTGAGGAAAAAAACCAAAAGACACTGAATGCTTCCTAACATCTGAAGAGTGAATTAAGCTTTGGTTTCACCAGTAGGAGTGAGACTAATTTGTAATTTACTGGTGGAAGACTGTTTTCTGCAAGCCCTGTCCTTTTTATTTCATTTTATCCTGAGGGTACCACTGTCCTGGTTTTGTTCCATGACATTTTCTCACAACTTTGTATTTCTCTTGTATCTCCAGGTTTTGATTCCACTTTTCATTTTTCAATGTATTACTGTTAATAACACATCAACTTCTTGACTAAGTATCAATCTAATATGGATAACTCAGATCACTCCGTCAAGTTTATTTCAATGATTCTGAATAGGAAAATGTTCTTACTGTGAAGATGGCAGAAGTATATTTTGGTTCAAAGAAAATTACAATAATGCAGCAGTTCCAGATTGTGTTTCAAATGAAAGCAGCAATCTGGATTTAAATGCAGAACAGTTATAATTTCAACTTTAAAATTTTTGTCTTCAGATTTTGAAAGGTTGGTATGGATATACATAAGAGGCTTTAGTAAACAATTTGCTTTCCAGTTAGAGATCAAGTTTTTTCAGTATTAAATGTTGTAATAACAAATAATACGCAACATTATTTTATCAAAGTATTTCCTTTGTATTCTTGTGGAAAAAAGTCAGTAATGCATATGATGTTGGTAATATTTTCACATTATTCACAAAAATAGTGTGTCACTTTTTATTTAGGAAAGAGTGACATTTGTTCGAGAGTGCTGATGGTGCAGTCTCTACCTGTGTTCTAGTGGCCTTTTTCCAATGACAAAATGCACATCACCACTCATTTCAAGTAATCTCTATTCTCTGATTCTCATTTTGGTTTTGATGGATTGATAAGCTTTCTTTTTTCGACTCATTGGTACTGCTCTTGGTACTACAACTCATATTGGAACTGACTTGACTAGATGCTTCACCTGTCCTCTGGCATTTGCTAGTCTTGGAGAAACACAGAAATGTCTTTTTTTTTCAAGCTTTAAATCAAAACCACCCAACTATTTCTTGCAAAAGTGGACTCTCTTTTTTTATCTGCAGAAGTGGTTGTGGACCATTTCCTGGAAAGTTTGATCACACGTGTGTCAGGAGTCATGCAGTAGAGCAGCTCTGTCCTGCTGCAGTTAACTTGTTTCAGATTTTCTTCATTGGAAAATGCACTTTGCACTATATAGCTTCTTGAAGATCTCTTAGAATACAGATAATAGCGTGTCATTTAATGACCCTTAATTCATGGACTAATGTAAACTATGGTGGCATTCCAAATGATGATTTGGCAAGATTTCCTGTCAGAAGCTGTTTTTACACAAGATTTCCAGGTAATAAAAATAATGATAAAAAAATCTCTTGCTCCTTTAGATATGGCCTACTCTACATTTCCTTCCACTAGAAAACATCCAATGCTGGGTGATTTTGAGCATCTTCAAGTTCTGATTGCTAGTGGAAAATTGTCAACAGCACTTATGTTTCCTGACCGGGCTGATGTAGCAGCTCTCTTCCCTTCACTGTTTTTGGGTACTGTATGCAATGAAGAGCTGAGCTACTGCCTTTCCATTCTGTCAGTGCAAATCCTCTGTAAATCTCCATGTTGCTGGTCTGTGCAGTCCTATATAATTAAAAAGGTTTCCCTGTTGTGCTTTGCCAGAGGGAGCAACTAGGAAGAAGGCGGTATCGGGAATGCATCCTTTATACAGTGCTGTTATGGAGTTGTTGATGTTCTCAGTTAATAGCTGCGATAAACAGAAGTTGGTATGACTTGGTGCAAAGCCTCTCCGTCTGCCATCATTGTGTAGCCTGGTAGCCCCGTGGTCTGCTCAGTTGCAGCTGATGAGTCCCAGCTGGCTGCACTTTTTTTTCTGTTTTTTCTGTCTGAATACAATTTATTTGCAAAAGACGGCAAAACCATTTTCTGTGTAAGAGTGCAGATAATCTAAAGAATTACGGGCAGACTGAGACTGTTCCAGTTGTTTTACAACTTTTGGTGAAGAATTACTCTTGCAGTAAATGGCATGTACTTGGTTATAGCATGTTTGTGGAGTGCACAGTTTATGATTCCTCATTAAACCTATGTACCTATATATTATTAACACCAGTACCTCATAATACTTATTTTCTTGTTATGAATAGCTTTGTATGATTTAAGATGTATAAAGCAGAAGATTATATTTTGTATGTTAACTTCACCTCCTGGTGTTATATAGTCAGAGTAATTTACAATAATATGGCTTGTGATTATGTTGTTCAGATGAAAGTAAAAAAAAAAAAGTTTTTGCACTAAAGCCAAAAGGACAATCTTTGTTTAAAGATGCTGCTGCTTATACTCTACTGAAATTTGGGAGGTACTAGAGTAAATGAAAAAATAGGTTAAAGCACTCAAATTCTTCAATAAGGTCTGAGTTGGCACCTTAAATTCGCCTGGTGGCCAATGCTACCAGAATATTGCTGTGAAGAATCTAATATTGTTACAGATAAAACACCTTGGTAATATATGTAGCTTACAGTGCCAAGTTTTCATATATCTGAACATATTGAAATAGGAGGTAGTTGTTCATGTCAGAACCTGCTGTAGATGCCTAAAACCATAATTTTTATTCACACTCCAGTTACTTTATATTTCCACACAAATGTAAAGGACCTCAGGGTTAGAACCACATAGAAACATAGGTAGGTTTAGGGAGACTTTTTTTTTTCCCCCTAGATCTGTAGTCATTAAAATCCACATTCTTTTGCCATCCAACTTTCCAGAGAGATAAAATCCTTAGTTGCTTAACTTTTCATCAGTACAAGTACTTTAGCACGTATAACATCGTTCTGGGCACTCATGTGAATGCCCTAGCTCATGTCAGGTTTGATTCTATTAAGGCAAAAACTTAGGTCCCCCAAGGAGCACATTTTCTAGGTGTTCATGTAAAATAAATCAGATACCGTAAAAAGCATGGTAGAAGTCATTGCTTTGGTTTGAAGACATTGCTGATGGAGAGAAGAGAGAAACATCCCATGTTGTTAACTCCTTATTACTAAGCCTTGGCTGAATCCCCATTCAGCAAGCTGGTGATTTGGTGTCTGACTCTAAACCTCCATCAACTGCAGGGAAAGGAAGCATGTGACATGAGGTTATTTATTTAACAGAGGTTGGAAAAGGTGTCTTATGCCAAAGCTAATGCTTAAATGATGGAACTTTGTAAGTCTAGTCAACACTTTAAGCATGGGCTTTTTGTAACACTGGCACTTTCCTAAATATATGTCAAAGTTTATGCCCTCTAGATAATATAGTGCATCTGCCTTCTCAGACAGGATAAAAATCAGACTATTTTCGTATTTCCATCTTTCTCTTCTTTCCTTCCAAGTTCTGTGAGGAGATGGTGAATGTACAGCTGAGTATCAAGTCATTCTGCTGTTCAGGGATTCATTCAAGGAGTATGTGACATAATGTAGAGTTCCCTCTTCATTGCCAAAGGATTTGGAGCAGGGCTTTTTTCCCCTGTGCATGTTGTAGAATGAGGTTAGACATAATAAATGTGGTGATAAAGCTGGTGAAGGGGCTGGAGAACAGGCCTTATGAGGAACGGCTGAGAGAGCTGGGGTTGTTTAACCTGGAGAAGAGGACGTTGAGGGGAGACCTCATTGCTCTCTACAACTACCTGAAAGGAGGTTGTAGAGAGGAGGGTACTGGNATTCTATTAAATATTATTTAATGTTTGTATTTCAAAAATAAAGATAATTTCCTACAATGCTTCAAAACTTGCCATGAGACCATCAGTTGCTTTTATCTAGAATGCAAATGCATCTCAATATTTGGGCACCAACTCACCACTATTTAAACACACAATTAAAATGTAGTGACTCGGAATCATGGCTGTTAGAGCCAGAAGCAATTCAGTAATCTCGATTTTAAAGCAGTCAGAGAATAGTTGTCGTCCTGGTTTTGTACTTTATAATACTGTGTCCTGGAAGAGAGTGATGAATTTTGGAGAAAATCCTTCCTTTCATCATCTTCCCAAAAAGAAGAGGATTTAATTGCTCCTGTTCTTTCCTGTCATTATCCTCAATTTGTATTTCCCAACTCTTGATATGCCTGGTGGGCTTTTGCAGAGATTTTTACTTTTCAGAATATTTTGAGTAAGATACAAGATTCTGTCTGACCTGGATCAGAGCTGTTCATTCTGAACTGGAGAAAAGGAGTGGAAAGAAATGCCGGGATATCTGGGGGTGGTGGCCATGCTTCATGCTTCTGCTAGCCTCCAGTTTTTCCTGAAAATATATGAAGTCTAATGTTTCTAAGATATTTTTTTTTTGCCTACTAGGTTGAGGAAAATATCTGAACTCTGTGCTTTAAAGAATTTATTTCTACTAAGTAGTTCCTTTTTTATTGCAGCTCTTTTAAAAGTTCTGAAAAAGCAGTGGGCTCTAAAAGAGAAGAGATGACTCTTGCAAGATGCAATTATACTGTCTTTCTTTTATTAAATGTGGAAGACTTGAGTAACAATAATAAACATAAAATGTTAGTTCTTGGATTATCTTCCATTAGCATAATAAAAGAGAATTCAGAATAAAAATTAAAGGTTTGGTGTGTTTTGGGTTTTTTTAAAGTTACATATTTTAAGTTATCTCAAGATGAGCATGAAGGAAAATAGAAAAGATAAAGTAGAAGGGTTTGTTATTGAAAAAAATAAATTCTTTGTTTCCTGTGCCTGATAGTTTTTGTCTGTCAGACAGTGGAATGGCCTGAAATGCAGACGCACATCACGGGGGAAACTGAACTAAAGTTTTGTGCTTGAGCTCAGTGCAGGCTTTGGAAGTGATGCCACTTTTCAGTGAAGATTTCATGCAGTGAGTAGTGTATGGGTATATGTGTGGGTATTTCCATAACACTGTGGAAATTATGTATGTTCTTTTGGTAAGTTTAGGTCAAGTGAATCTTGTAATGACTTCAAAATTTATAGATTCTAACTGAAATTCTAGAAATATTGTTGTAGTATTATACTCTGGAGTTGCCAAGTTGCCTTTCAACGTCATGGGTAAAGCTCAGTAAGGTGATGCTAAACATTCTTGTACCACATATATAATTTTAAGTTTTTAAAAAGCAAAGCTCTCCTCAGATTCCTTAGAGCTCATTATTCACTGCAATTTTCTAATGCTATTTTTCAATGAGGCCGAAAACACAGAGATGTTGCTGAGGGCATGCATTTAACTACATTATAGCAACAGGTCAGAATGTGCTCTTGTAGAAAGGCAGAAGTCTTCCTGGCTTGGGTGAGAGCTTCCTGAAGCTCACTGTGTTACTGTCATTGCTAAGGACACGTTATGGCATGGACTGCAATTTCAAGTACAGTAAAAGGTCTTTTACTCTGCTTTGGAAGTATCTTTTGCTAATAAGCTGTTACCAAAGACTAAACAAAAGCTGAATTTCAAGAGGATAATTATGGTTTTGAAGAGACGGTAAGCTCTGAGCAAAACGTGCACCTCTTATCCTCCCATGGAATGACTCAAGTGCCCTCCCAGGTCTCGGGGTACACGACACAGGATTAGACTGTGCAGCAGTTGACTGTGAAGCCTTGTGGGTAGCAGAGGGAACATGTGAGTAACTTCTGCAGGTTCTGTTTTAGACTGAGGATCATCTTATATCCAGGGTATGGTCTAGGTGCAATTAAAAAAAAAAAAGTGATGAACACTGTGTTTAATTTGCTGAAGCCTCTTCAGAAGTGATTATTGTTTGATTCCTCAATTCTGCTGTGGCTGATCTTAAAAGGAGGAAGAATGCTACCACCTTATCCTGTCTTAGTCATTGAAAAACAGTTGCTTAAAGGGTGATTTTTAACTTTACAGGTGAGGACATAAGCAAAGTTACCTAGGAAGTGTACAGAGGCAGTCATAACTTAGAGTGCAGTTTTTACTGCTCAAGTGAAATATCATCATAAACTTTTACTGAAGTGAGAATTAATTCAGTTTTCTGTGTCCCTGGTAGATTTTTCTTGAATTACTACAGACCCTAACTTTATACATCTTGTAAAATAACACACTGCTTCCCCAGACAATACAGGAATGTTTATAGCAGCTTAATCTTCTTTCATTATATGATTCCATGTAGCACCTATAAAGATGTGGCCTGCAAAACACTAACAATCCTTTAAAATTAAACCTTAAACAGATTGATGTCATCAGGTCCATTAAACTCAAAGCACAAAGCAGTTCACACTGCTGACCAGAGGAATTAATAAAGGTGTAAAATTTGCGTGGGAATAAGAAAACTATGAATAATTATGGAAATTAGATTCTCCACCTTTGCTGATATGGGATGGCCAGTGTCAAAATCACACAGTCCTACCCCTTTCAAGGTTATGGTTTTGTCTGTGCTAGAAAAAACATGTAGAGATGAATAGAATAGAGTGACCCTCTAGGCTGCTGGGAAGGAATTTATTTCCCTTCATCTCCACTTATACAAACATATGACATAGTTAAATGTTCTAATAGCTTTGCCTCCACTGCTTCATGAATCTCTCACAGAAATGTACTTCCAACCTTATTTTCCAATGACAAGTACTGCCAAGTTTGAGATCAGAAAACTGATTCTGTTTGGCTATATCTGAAAGATACAGACCAGTTTTCACTTCTGGGAGCTGAAGAATATCACATCATCTTGACATATGTTATTCTGCAACTCTTTTATCAAAGCAACTGTGGTACTTTTAAAATATGCCCCTTAGTACACAGGTAGGGGGTGATATTTGCTGGGTTGTTTGGGGTTTTTTTTCCCTTGTTCTAAATATGATTATTTAAAAGATTGCAAGTCAGGTTTTAGGTTATGTTCTTGTCCTTGGTTAGATTCATGATTCTGGACAGCAATTTTGTTAAATCTGGACCGTATACTACTCATCTTTCTGTGTCCCTAAAAACCTTGAGCAGAGGAAAGCAGCCACAGTCCTATAGTAGGGCAGGGACTAGAGTTAATGAGAGTCCAGCCTCACTTACCTGTCACCCTCCTGCTCTTTGCAGGCAGCACGAGTACCAGTATCCCTCTGGTAAGAATTAAGGCTTTTTTGCCCTCCACAGAGGCAAGGATTTAGAATCATAGAATAGTTGGAGTTGGAAGGGACCTTAAAGATTATCTAATTCCACCCCTCCTGCCATGAGCAGGGACATCACAGTAGATCAGGTTACCCAAGGCCCCATTCAACCTGACCTTAAACTCCTCTAGGGATGGGACATCCGCAACCTCCCTTGGTAACCTTACCACTTCTTGACCCCTCAATTTGCTTGTCAGTTTCATCTATTTTATTTTTTCTTCTTTACTGTATTATTTAAATAAAAATTCAGTGTATGACAAATAAAGCATAATGTATTACTATTTATTTCTTTCTAAAAAGGCTGAATTTTGTATTTACCCACTAGTGTTTGAATCTGTGTGACTGTTAATATTAATGATGATAATTATGTTACCTTTTCATACTGTCTGCGGTTATTGTATTCATATGATAGAATGCAATGCCTACATGGATTGCAGATGTGAATAGATCCATAGGCCTTGGTGAGCCACACAGCATCCTGTGAGCTCAAGGTCTAAAATCTAGTACTTATAAGGACTTGGGTGGAACAGGGGGTTTGGAGCATGTCAAAAGCTGTACCTTATTTAATAGCTGAATTAGGTCTATGGCTAGAACTCTTAAACTCTTATCCTCTTTTGTAACTTATTCTGTACAGTGTTAAGTCAGTACTCTTTAGAGTTTCCATTATTCGGTACATATACCAGCAACCAATTGTCAACTGATGTTAATCAGTATAGCTCCATCACTCTTGGGGAGGTTTGGAGATCAACACTGTCTCAGGTTTTAACATTGTTACAGTAGCCTAAAAATAAGAGTTTCGCTTGCAAATTTTTACTGAATGCTAACAGCTCTCTCAATTTTACTGACACAGATTGGCAAAAATAGCTCTGATCATAGCTAAATATGTTCCTGAAATATCAGAATAATTAAATTGGTACTTTTGCAGTACTTTATCCTATAGAGATGTGTAAATTGCTTTTTTCTCTAGAATTACAGATTTAATTAAGTAAAACTTTAATCATAGAACTGTAAAGGGTTGCAGATGTGAAAATTGAGATCTTTATTGTCTTCTTTTAAAAAATGGTTTGTTATTGTCAATTTTATAGTTAAAATCCTCAAGTTCAAATTAAGAACATTCTATTCATTTATTTTTATGGTTTTTTAAGGATTCACTTCTGCAGGCTGATTTTGCAGCATAGTGAAGTGCCACTTATCATGTTTGCTACCTGGGAAGGGTTATTTTTGCAAAGGTCACTTCTATCGCTTCCCTTGTCTTTTTTCTTTACTCTTATTTTCATAGAATAACCAGGTTGGAAGAGACCCAATGGATCATCAAGTCCAACCATTCCTATCAAACACTAAACCATGCCCCTTAGCACCTTGTCCACTCATGCCTTAAGCACTTCCCGGGAAGGTGAATCAACCACCTCCCTTGGTAGCCTGTTCCAGTGCCCAGTGACCCTTTCTGTGAAAAAAACTTTTCCTAATGTCCAACCTAAATCTCCCCTGTCACTTGGGAGAAGAGGCCAGCACCCTCCTCTCTACAACCTCCTTTCAGGTAGAGAACAATGAGGTGTCCCCTCAACCTCCTCTCCAGGCTAAACAACCCCAGCTCTCTCAGCCGTTCCTCATAAGGCCTGTTCTCCAGCCCCTTTACCAGTTTCGTTGCTCTTCTCTGGACTCGCTCCAGAGCCTCAACATCCTTCTTGTGGTGAGGGGCCCAGAACTGCACACAGGATTCAAGGAGCAGTCTCAAAAAAACCCAAAAAGTCATATTGTAACTTAAGCACTATAATAAGTAATTGCATGCCTGAATGCAGCTTAAATTGAGTATCTGCCTACTCTTCCTTTTAAGAATTGGTGCAGACTTCACTACTAAACCCAAGTGCACCACGCTTAGTTGAAGGCACAGTGAAAAACAGCAATTCTGTATGGTAGCATTTTCATAAGCGCAATTCTGATTGGGACTGTTTTAGCCTACATGTGCCTCTGCAAACAGGATCAGAACAGCAAGACCATGGCGTAGGACTCTTTACATAGGCAAAAGGAATTAATTTATTTGAAATAAATGAATGAAATATTAGTGAAAAAAGTAGAAAGAGCAGGCAGTGGTGTATGATGAGATGTGAAGAGGAGCTTCAGTTACCAAGATCTTACCTCCTTCTAGAAAGTCAGATGCTGTATAAACAGCCTTTTGGTCAGTGGAAAGGTGGAATTATGTGTTTTACATGAAAAAGGACAAGGGGTAGAAAATATATTGCAGCATGACTGTTGCAGTTAGCAGGATGAATATGACAGGTTATTAAGCACAGAAAAGAGAAGTAAGAGGAGCAGTTCAGAAAGGTGGCTACTGGAACTGGTCTATGGCTTGGCTGTAGGTGACAACAATGAGTAAACGGGGAGGAGGGAAGTTAGCACTGAACAATCAAAAATGAGTAGGGCAGATACAGGACAAAGACTTCAAAACAGAAAGAGCAGAAGTGGTGAGAGCCATCCCCAGCCCGGACCAATTCGGAGTAGGAATTATAGAAAAATTAGAAGCCCTGTTGTGAGATAGCAGCTGCCCAAAGAGTGCCTGCGGGTAACTTGATAAGTCATGAGGCTCCTCTGGAAGTGCTGGCTAAATGTGATCTAATGGGGTGATTAGGTAGGTTACAGCACTAGCACAGGCATCAGCCAGTGGTAGTACAGCTGGTGTATGAGGTCTGGTGCCATATTAACATTACTCTTCAGGTTCCTGCCCAAATTGCAGGCAGATTGAGCTTGTGTGCACTTGCACTCATGTATGATGATTTTTTTTATACAGAAAGTAAGAATCAGAAGAGTATGAGCTGAGGCCCTGGGATCTTGTGATCATGGGTTCAGAGATGGCAAGAGGGTAGATGGAGGAGGTTGGCATGAGGTTCTCTAAGGTAACTGAAAAAAAAAAAAGAGGGTATAATTATCACAAGACTGACTGAAGTGGTAAACCTGTGGGGAAAATACTGTGTGAAAGGATCTTTAAATATTTGGTTATAACAGAAATCCAAAATGAGATTAATTAAAACAACTGCTAAACTATAGCATTTTCTGATCTTTGAGTGCTGTGGTTTAAAAGTGTAATACTGTTCTTCTGTCATAATTTACAATATCGATATATTCATATTTTTTTTTTTCTTAGAGGAAACAACATTTAGGAGGTGGGAGAAATTTAGCTTTTAATCTTGCTTTGTTCCTGCTTATAATGCTGGCACCAGTAAACAGTACTCTGGAAAAACAAAAATCACGTTCATTTTAATGTGAAATAGCTATAGCTCTCAGTAAATGTGAACACTGAAACAATTTCTTGGTAGAAAACCCAAAAATTTAGTTAGCCTTATCAGTGAGACTTTCTGCACATAGATTTATATGTTTTTACCTACAAGTTTTATGCAATCATTGTTGCAGGAAAGAGCAATAAAGTACATGTTGGCAGTTGCAGCCAACAATCTGGAGTGATAGATAAAGCAAAGATAAGGGAAAATTGTGAAAAAGAAGCCTGCTTAGAGTGTGACTAGCTCAGTTTTCATAAAACTGAGATTATGTTGCTTATTTACAGTAGTTGTGTAAAGCTTATGTGAGCCATGAAATATTTAAAAAGACATGAGAGAACTAGTTCATCACCTTTGTGCCAAGCAGGAATTTTTATACCACCTTGGGAAACCAGTAGCATTATTTAGGAAAATCAGTGGAGCTATGGTAAAGGAAAAGAACAATAATTTTTCCTTACTGTCAGTTAGTGTGGATTATTCTCTTTTAAACCCAAACATTTCTCCAATGTTTCTAGTAAAATCTGAAGCACTTGAAATGCATTGTGGGTGCTGGGGGAGCTCAGAAGTACATTGCAGAGGAATATACTGTTTCAAATGAGAAACATTTCTGTCTAAATGATAGTATGAACTGAGCTTTCAAGGAGTTTTCTCTGCATAGCAGTACTACATGGTATTCCTTACCAAGAAATGCTTACAGACAGACATCTCCTGTTTCCATAAGCGTCTTGTGAGGTGTCAGGACTGACTACCATTTTGCTGGATGAAAATAAGGAGATTTTCCTTATAAGAGATGAGATGGTTTTGACCAGAATTTTGCAGGAAAGAGCAAACATACACACTGCTGCTACAGAGAAAGTCTACATTTAGTCTGTTTTATCTTCAGAGTGTTGTAGCTTTATGGATTAGCCAAATACTTACAATAAAAGCAGTGTTGAATGTTATTTGTTACTGAGCATTCACATTTGATGTTAATAATGAGTGTGTCTGGGATTTTTTACCTCAATAAATTAGCATTTGAGCAAAATAAAAAAGTGTACATGTAAAGAGCTTCTTGGCTATTTATTGAGAATTTTCTGTTACTGGCAAGATGCAAACATCAGTTTACTTGCAAGAGAGTTAAAACAGGAGCAGACTGAGATATACTGATCTCAATGTCCAAAATAAAATAGGAACTTGACTAAGATTTACAAGATTTGATGCTGGGTCTGACTGTGCAAACTGTAAGAAACTAAGGTCAGCCTGTGGTTAAAGGTGAAACTTTTTTCACCCTAAATAACTATTTGCTTCATTTTAGCATGTCTCTTGCTTCTTGTGCAACCTTCGAGTCACTAAACTTTGCCTGCAGATTCATTTTATTCATGTACAAACTGAGAAATAACAGCCTTTGCAGTTTTCTTATGAAGGCAGATTATTGAAGAGTCATCATGTAATTTCATATCATGAAGTGTAGTGAGAAGGGGAACATGCTATCAAGTTAGTATTGTCAAAATCAAAGTATAAAACATTACTCAGATCAGGAAAAAAAAATTCCCCAGGTAGATTTCAAATAATGACATATTACTACATGCAGTCCTTTTAGGTTTTGTTTCTACTCTTTCTCTATAATAATTCCTATCTCTGTGTTTTAGTATAACTCTGCAATCTAGAACAGGGTGTTTCCCTTAAACCCTGAATTTCTAAGACTTCATAATATTGTGGGAGGATGAGGAGAGGTGCCATGCTAGACCTTGTTCTCACCAACAAGGAGGGGCTGGTGGGGAATGTGAAGCTCAGGCAGCAATGATGAACTGATGGAGTTCAAAATTTNCAGGGGAAGCCTTGGCTGCAGCAATGATGAACTGGTGGAGTTCAAAATTCTTTGAACTAGGAGGGCACACAGGAAGCTTACTACCTTGGAATTCGGGAGACCAGACTTTGTCTTCTTCAGATATCTGCTTATTGGAGTACCATGGGATGGAGCCCTGGTGGGAAGAGGGGCAAAAAAAAATTGGGAAATATTCAAGGATCACCGACTCCAAGCTCAGGAATGATAAATCCCAACAAAGAGGAATTCAGGCAAATGCCAAGAGGCCAGCATGGAAGAAGAAGGAGCTCCTGGATGTACTCAAACACAAAAAGGAAGCCTACGGAGTGTGGACACAAGGGCAGGTAGCCTGGCTGAAATAAATTGTCCAAGAAGCCAGAGATCAGGTTAGGAGAGCTAAAGTCCTCATATAATTAAATCTAGCCAAGGATGTCAGGGACAACAAGAAAAGCTGCTATAGGTGTATTGGTGATAAAAGGAAGACTAGGCAAAATGTGGACCTTCTCCAGAAGAAAACAGGAGACCTGTTTACCTGGGATATGGAGAAGGCTGAGGCACTCACAATTTTTTTGGCTCCGCCTTCACAGGCAAGTGCTCTAACCACAGCATTGAAGTTGCAGGAGGCAAAGGCAGGGCTGGGAAAATGAAGAACCACCCACTATAGAAGATGATCAGATGCAAGATCATCTAAGGAACATGAAGCTGCACATGTCCATAGGACCTGATGAGATGCATCGTGAAAGAACTGGCAGATGAAGTTGCTAAGCCACTATCTGCCATGTTTGAGAGGTCATGGCAGTGTGGTGAGGTTCCAACTGAGTGGAACAGAGGAAAACATAAGCCCCATTTTTTAAGCAGGGAAGAAGAAAGAGCTAAGGAACTACAGACCAGTCAGTCTTACCTTTGTGCCCTGCAAGATCGTGGAGCAGATCCTCTTGCAAACTATGCTAAGACACACGGAAAGCAAGGAGGTGATTGGTGGCAGACAGTGTGGCTGCAATAAGAACAAATTGTGCCTGACATATCGTGACCTTCTATGATGGGAGGAGCAACTGACAGACATACCTGGACATATGCAAAGCATTTTACACTCATCTGTATAACATTCTTGTCTCTAACTTGGGGAGACAGGGATTTGACAGGTGGACCTCTCAGTAGATAAGGAATTGGTTGAATGGCTGCAGTCAACAAATCGATGTCCAAGTGGAGACCAGTGACAATGAGGGTCAGTCTTGAGATCAGCACTGTTTAACACCTTTGTTGGCAACATGGACAGTGGGACCCTCAGCGAGTTTGCCAATGAAACAAAGCTCTGTGGTGTGGCAAACATGCTAGAGGGAAGGGATGCCATTCAGAGAGACCTTGGGAGGTGGGCCTATACTAATGTCATGAAGTTCAACAAGGTGAAGTGCAAGGTCCTGCACCTGGGATAGGGCAGTCACCATTACAAACACCGGGTGGGTGGTGAATAGATTGAGAGCAGCCCTGAAGAGAAGGGCTTGGGGGTGTTGGTGGATGAGAAGCTTTGCAGGTCCTGGCAGTGTGTGCTTGCAGCCCAGAAAGCCAACCATATTCTAGGCTGCATCAAAAGGAGCATAACCAGTAGGTCAAGGGAGGTGTTTCTCACCCCCTACTCCAATCTTGTGAGACCTCACCTGGAATACCGCCTTCAGCTCTGGAGCCTCGGACATAAGAAGGGTATGAACTTGTTGGAGCAGGTCCAGAAGAGGACCATGAAGGTGTTTGGAAAGCTGGAGCACCTCCCATATGAGGACAGGCTGAGAGAGTTTCCTGGAGAAGAGAAGGCTTTGGGGACACCTCATAGCAACCTGCCAGTATCTGAAGGGGGCCTATAGGAAAGCTGGGGAGGGGCTTTTTACAAGAGCATGTAGTGACAAGATGAGAGGTAGTGGCTTTAAACTGAAAGAGGGTAGATTTAGATTAGATATTAGGAAGAAATTCTTCATTATGTGGGTGGTGAGGCACTGGAACAGGTTGCCCAGAGAAGTGGATGCCCCAACCCTGGAAGTGTTCAAAGCCAGATTCACCGGGGCTTTCAGCACTGTGATCTAATGGAATGAGTCCCTGTCCATGGCAGAGGGTTGGAACTGAGTGATTTTTAAGGTCCCTTCCAACAAACCATTCTATGATTCTATGATAAATACATAATCAGAGGTTGATAAAACTGTAAGAAGTGTTATGGCCTCCTGTGTTCATTACTCTGCAAACTGTTTTGATAAGAATCCTTTTATCTTCACTGGCAAATTCAAGCACAGCTTCTGTGGACAAGAAACAGTCTTATTTCTTTTTGGTAATCTGTGTAAAATAATGCTTATTCTGTAGATAAAAATGTCTCCAATTGAGCTATGGCACAAAAAACATTACAGCTAACACAGTAGGCAGTTCAGATGTCTAGGCCCTCAATTACACAATTATCACAGACATTTTTATAGGAGAAAGTAACAGCCAAGAGATGTGAAACGTTATTTCAATGCTGTACCACATATATGTGAATTAAGCTTGAAACATCCATTGTCAGATAATGTCTCACAGCTTTCCACTCAGTAAACAATGAGTAAACGCTCAGTGTTTTGATTAGTGGGGTAAGAAAAATGTCATTCACTTCCACAAAGAAAGTTCACCTTTCATTTTTTCCTATTTGTTTTCTCCTTTCATAATAAAAGATAAGTAGTGTATGACTCAGTTGAACATGAAGAAAGCAAAGCCAGGTTGAAGGATGCTTTGACAAATAAGCACAAAACCAGGTACATGTATGTTCTTTCCGGAAAAGTAAGGAGTTACACTAAGTCAGTTTCTTTGGGAAATTTTACAGCTTGGGGGGTGGAGCCCCTGTGAGATGAAAAAATAAAATCGTCCAGAATTTTCTTCCAGGCAAAAGCAAAAAAAAATTGGAGAAAGATTTAATCTTTAACCAACCTAACAAAATATTAGGAATAACTGGAGAACCTACAAGGAGCATTTATCAGCCAAGAAAGTAAGCTCTGTTTTGAAAACAGGGATGAGAAAAATAAGTATTAATTAGACCTTCCAGAGGACTAAACAAAATACTACATTTTCTTGGCCACATAAATAGAAGTAAAATAGGGAAGATGATGAGTGTTTTGTTAGTCAGGGGTATGTAAGGATTAACTATATTCTGGACTAGAAGAATGTTCAATAAAGATAATTCAGCACCCAGACATACAGGAAAAGTGGCTAATGAGAAAATGTGTAAATTTCTGATTTTGGGGGTCTGCTTTTTCTTTTTATTTTTTTTTTCTTAAATGAATTTATTACATCTGAAGTACAAGCAAAACTAGGAACTTGACTTGGGATGTAGGGGAGCAATTTGTCTCCATGTCAGAATACCTGAAGAATTTAAGTAAGAGATTTCAAGTTTGACTTTGAGGGTATTTGGTACATTTATAACATCACAAGTAATTCTACGAATAGCAGATACAAATAATTTAATGGGAAAAAACCTTTTTTTTCCCTTTGAGCTCTATAGAAAGCAAAACAAAAATTAAACTCATTTAGAAATGATGGCAAAGCAAAGTCATAGAGAAGAATGGGAAATAAGATAAAAAACAAGACTTTTGTAAAGGGTTAAAAATGTCAGATTAATCTGATATTTTGATTTTATCAGCTGAGGAAGTGCACTAAATATAATCTGTCCATAATTCATTGTCATGTTTGTTATGGAGAGATGAGGAGGAGTCAAGCTGCTATATAGGAGATTGGTGAGACCTCAGCTGATATTTTGCATGTTCATTTTCAAGAAAGATATAAATTGGAAGAAACACTCAGAAGGCACACAAAGCAGTTCAGCAAGCACAGTGCTTGTTTTATTGGAATAACTTATTTACTTTAGCAAAGTAAATATCAGTATATAAGACAGAGTTTATTCATTCATGAATAAATACGAAAGTGAAAAAAATACTTATGATTAAAGAAACAGGTAAAAACTGAATATGGATCCATTAAAGCTGGAAATTAATGGCAGTATTAAAAATCTGATGGGATTTGGTTGTAAGGGAACCAAAAGAAACTAATTTTAAATTTCTGAAAGAGGCTGTTGTATTTTCCCTGTGATTGTAGACTGAACTTGATGAAATCACATAAATAAGCTCAGACCTCTAAAAGGTTATTTCCACAAAAATTGTTGTTATGAGATACAGAAAACGTTATCAGTGTAATAATACAGAAGGAGCTAAGTGCCTTAGTAGTTAATAGCCTTAAGCTTCTGGTGTTTTGATTAGAAAGTTTTTGCTTAGAACTCAAGGGGGAAAAAAAAGAATATTTAAGTGGTGATAGTGAGTTTGATATTTACTCCTAGAGCTTCAGATGCAGAAGTCTCAACATAGGATTTAAAGCAGTGATTTTCTTCAGGTGTTACTGATAGGACAATGTAGTATTTTAAGACTATTGAGGACATTGAACAACAGTCATCCATGGAGTGTATATAATCCAACATAATTACTTTTCTTGACTATAGGGAATGGTTACTAGCAAAACTCATTCATTTCAATCTCTGTAATTCTGTTTCTGGTTACTGACATTTAAAAGCCTTGATTATTATATTTATAAACAATTATTTCCATATTGGTTAGAGATTTTATCATATTTATATGTGCTTCTGCCATCAAAAAATCATGAATTTGTCATTAGTTCTTTTGGGAGGTCTTTATATTGGCACAAAATGGTTGCTGACTTCCACCCTAAGTGCAAAAAGCAGAGCCATCAAGAAAGGGACTTGATTGCAGAGTCTATTCACAGGAAATTTTACATTGTCTCTTTTGAGAGAGTGGCAGAATTGCCTGTGAATTTTAACTGTGGACATTCTGCTGAATTCCTATATCTTTCAATAGTAAGGGTTTGAAATATTGTTGTATCATGGGCTTTTACTAAGAAAATCAGTCTAGAAAATCAGCAATGCCACATCTATTTATGATTTTATCCTCTTTTTAGCTTTCTCATTGACTGATGTTTTATGAAAGTCTTTCAAAGGAAAATTTTCAAAAATACTTAAAAAGCTACCCAGGAAGCCATTTAATGGACTTTTAACTAGTGTGTCTTTCATAAAGATTCAGAAAGCTACTTAATGAGTTAGGCAGGAATGTCCAGACTAGTTGGCTCCTTTGCTACCCATCAGTGGCAGTGACAGCTGCTATCATTGCAGATCTACATTTATGCAGAGTAAGAGAAGCATAATTTCTCTTCCCACATTCCAATTTGGAACCTATATACTATTATCTTCTTATTTCCCTTATGCTCTTCTTCCTGTCCCTCACAGATCTTCCCTCATTCCTGCAGGAACCCAGAGTCATCCCTTCGTTGCTTTAAGGGCCATCCATTCTAAGTTGTAACATAGTCATCCTGATATAGGCAGAGCTAACTGTTGTCATATTCTCCACCTGGTGCAAGTTCAACTAATGAAAATTTTATTCCAGTTCATATAACTGAGATGATTGCAAATGTCTAATGAGTAACTTTCTCTAATATATGTGGAATTTATTTATTACCAGCTTTGAACTTGGCATGGATACCACATTCTCAGCCTGTCATCTTAGTGTCATTAGCTTTAAATACCAGAAAGTATAGGGCTTTTTTTTTCATTATTATTATTCTTTATATTTTACCTAATACCAACACAATGCTTTCTCCAAAACCATAATTTTGTTATTCCAAATCTATCAGTTGACACTGCTTCCTTCCTTGTCAGAATATTTGTTAGGTCAAATCCCACTAAGTAGCAATGAAAAAAAACTAATGTGCCTTGGTTTCAGTTTTAGGGAACAGAGTTGCAAGGCTGCACCACTGTACAGTACTGGTTTTGATTTGTTTTGTTTCTGATTTTATTCCAAATAATGCATTTGATCTATTGTATTTTAACATCTATCTAGGAAAAAATGCTCACTTCTTTTGACCAACTATATACATAGACTAAGTAAGTTTCTTAGAAACAGATATCTAGGCACATAAAGTCATTGGGGATGAATTCCCCCCTAGTGTCATTATTCTGTTAATTGACCCCTAGAATTCATTATGTTCATTTCACTTTTGCTTGGTAATTTCCTCATCTTTTTCTTCAGCAGATATTTTAAATTCTTCAGTTGTCAAAAAATTCTTTGACAAAGACCTTTTTTTTCAAAAGTTAAAATCTTTTATCCACCAAATTATCACTAAATGTTAATTCACTTTGAAGTATATATGAAGGAAACTACATTACAATTGATTCTTCTTCAGGACTTTTTTCTCTATGGTGAGTTTGTACAGGTAAAAGAAACCCTGAAGCAATGGAATCCCAGCAGTGCCTCACTTCTAGTCATTTTACATCCAATATTTCAAAGAAAATCTTTTGTATACTTTATGTTAGTGATCTTCAATTTGATTTAAGTTAATTCCAAAAGGGGCTGAAGGAAAACCTTTGGAAAGTGAAAAGAACTCATTTTAAAAAATGAACAAGTACTGAACTGCATTCAGCACTACCAAATGCAGACAGAGTGCAGATGGAGCGATTTTGTGGCTGACTCCTCAGCAGGTGAACTGCTGTGACAAACATCCATTGAAATTCTGTAGATCATACTTGGTCCCTTACTTTGTTTTACATTTCTTTATAACTTCCAAAATATGATAAAGTTACAAAGCTATAAAAAACAAGGTAAACTTTCCATTTAAGTCTGATTTTTCTGGAGTGTGCTCTTTGCAGACATCCTTTTTGCATCTAAACAGGTAAAGGCAAAATCTATTTGTCATATGCAAGTAAAAAGCAGTTATCATCTTTTTACCATGAAGTAGAAATGAACAGCAGAAAAAGCTGAGGTAAGTGAAGTATTTTTTGTATGCTAAGGAAAGCTTGAATTAGCAAATATATTTGCTATGACTGAGACAACTTTTCCTTTCCTAGTGAAGAGGTATCAGATTCATCAAGCTACATCTGGCTAACTGAATCTTTCTTGTGTTCATACAGTACTCATAACAACATTGACACTTATCACTGCTTCTGAAATACCACTGTTTTCATCTGATTAAAAACATAACACTGCCAAAAAAATATAAATAATATAATCCTAATCTATTTCACGTGCATTTCCTGACTTAGCGCTGCCATTTTCTTTAAGTCAAATGAAAGGAGAAGGCTTGATATAATTTAAATAATCTGAAGTCTTATACACGTGTTTTTTATTAAGTGTTTGCCAGCCTGAATAACAACATGCTTTCTTTGGCATGTCATAATAATGCTGTGGCAGAACACATACATTATGATTACATGCCTTAGTAACCAAGGAAACAAAATTGATATTGCACCAGTGTCCTCCAGGATATGTATAATTAAGAGCCTGTCAGGTTTTCTGAAAAAGACCTCCAGTGTCTCGGGATTTAACAACATCCTTATAAAATTCTGATGTACAAACTGAACTGTAAGAGGTGAGAGATCATGTACTGCATCAACTGTAGCACAGTTGTCTTTGTCTATCAAAGACATAGTTTGTCAGCAAACTATACACAGTTTTTATATTTGTTGATGCCTTTTTTGATGTCTTCTCACAGGAAGTAAATCCCTCAAAAATAAATACTTCATTTAAAATTCAGGCCATCTATTGCACTGAAATCAGTAGCTGTTGAAGATATTGGGCAACTTCCAGCTGGATGTAATTGGAGGATTAGAGTTATTTTAGATGTTGGAGTTCTCTTTATTGAGACCTTCATTCATCTCACCTAACCTTAGGTGAAAACCCAGTGCACAGCTTGAATCTTAAACATATAGAATCATAGAATCACCAGGTTTGAAGAGACCCACCGGATCATTGAGTCCAACCATTCCTATCAAACACTAAACCATGTCCCTCAGGACCTCGTCTACCCATGCCTTAAACACCTCCAGGGAAGGTGAATCAACCACCTCCCTGGGCAGCCTGTTCCAATGCCCAATGACCCTTTCTGTGAAAAACTTCCTCCTGATGTCTAGCCTAAATCTCCCCTCTAGTCAAGATACAAGGCAAAGGAACCTTATGTAGACAAAGTTAAGTTGCACCTGTCTTTGAAGACCCTCAAAGGAAGATCATATCCACTTGAGTACCTGCACCTGAATTAGTCAGGGAGACCTTTAAAGACACTTGTCTCTTTCTGTTCACTACATCGCTCATTAAGGGAGTCAGGAAAACTGGCTAACTAAGTGCTTAAAATTGTGGTGAAGTTGGGATGGTTAACATGTGCATGTGGGATCCCATACAGCGCTGTCACAGGAAAAACATGGTCAGTTCCTGTAGCTCAAACCAAGTCAGGATCAAAGCACTTTGTTATTTTATTAGCAACATCAATTTTCTGGCAGTCAATGAACTATACAGGATCAAACAGAGACCTCCTGCACGAGGTCTCAGGCACCCCCTAGTGTAGGTTCCCAGACGCTATACCCCAAACTATTATTTCTCTAGTGGTGGGCGTGTTTGCCACTGCGTCAGCTGGGTGGGCAGTAGGTGATGCTGTGGGGCAACTGCTGGAATTGACAAACCCAGTTTGGACTGCTACTGCCCTCACTCCCAGGTGTCTCCGCAGTGCTACAAATTTCAATGTTTCTTTTACACCTCCTGAAAGCTGGATGATGCCTTTGTTTTGAAAGTTTCCTTATAACTCTGCATTACTGTTTCATTCAGCTAGGGATTATCTTCCTCTCTATTGTAATTTTTGGAAAATACCTGCTCAAATGTTCTTGATGACCCTAGTTACCAGCTTTTTTTTTGCCAAGTGCCCCACAGACATACCCTTTCTCCCCGTCTTAATTTGGCACCGGTGCTCTACAGGGAATGTGTCAGATGTGGGGAAACTGAGTCTTGGTGGACAAGAGGAACTTTTACATTTCAGTAGCTGAACTCTTAATTTTGAAGAAGGCTGATTTCTACATGGTTTCCAGACCTCTTCTTGCAGTCTTGATTAATTTTTTGTTTTCTTTTATTTTCTTTTTTTTTTGGTCCCATACAAGAGCTCTACAGTGATAGTAAAGTTAAAATAATGACTTAACACTCCCCTCAAATCAAGCAGCTGAAGCTTGACAAGTTCACAGTATTTCTGATTATTTTAAAAGAGTACATACTGTAACTCAGAATTAGTTTGCTGTGAGCCACAAATAAAATGTTGATGAAATATAGTAAAAAATATTACAACATAATTTTTCCTTGACTGTCAAACATGGTGATATCCTGTTAATCTATATCACTGGATAGAGTCAGTGGTGTAATAAAAGTTTGGGTAGTATGCAAAACCTCTCTTGGACTAAGGAATAAATTATCTGACATCAAATCTATTTATCAAATGTGCAGGTGCAGAAGAGCACAGAAAAAGAAAACACTGTATTATATCACGGTGCTTATTGACAGCAATAAACTCTCCTTAGTTTTCCCAGTATTTTCAATTATTAAAAAAGGCATTCTGTCATGAACTGGATCATGTAACTGCTAAACATACAAAATGGACAAAGTCTAGGTCGTCAATTTATAGATGACTCCCCTTCCTCTTGCATAAGTGTGAGGCAAGATGCCCACAGAATTTACTGCAAGAAAGTTTATGTGATTTCTTGAAGAGCTTGCTAAAGATGTATTGCTGTAGAGACATAGGACAAATATACATGTAACATTTATAATTTCAAATACAGAAAACAAACACAATGGTCCAAGTGCTTCTTTGTTGCCATATATGAAAATTGTTCATAATTGTCACTGGTAAGGAGTTCCATGCTTTTTGTTAACTTCATTTTAAATACAGCATTGTTTTCTGTAAAAGAACCCATTTGGTTTTGAGGGCAATTTTGGTTCTGCTGTGAACATTTCACTGTTGGCAAATTATCCATGATGTGAGTTACTCATCTGAAATCAAAGACTATAGAGCTGAATCAAGGTCATGGCTAGCATGAAGCAGAGAGCAGCTCAAAACCAGGTGATTGTTACTGTCACACACTATACTGTAAAGATGCAGGCACTTTATTTCTTTTCTTGTAGCATGCTCCACAATTGCATGAAAATAACATGGCACAGGTTAAAAATTGTATCATAATATTGTTCTGAATCCTCCTCCAAGCTGTTGTCATGGCAAAGGAATCTTTTCAGAATGCTTTTAATTCAATGATCTTGCAGTGGACCTTAAAAAAGTGACTTAGAGCTAGCTAAAAAATGTTCATGAGTGAATTACAACCAGATGTCATATTATCTGTCTTGTCTCTGTATTTCAGATTTTGTTTTTCATCATAACCTCAGTTCTAGGTATATGGAAGGGTGCAATCTTTCTGGTTTGTGCATCTGTTAGAGATAATTGCTCAACAATTGCAATTAATAACAGTGAGGAAAGAATCACTCCATTGTTACCCCTAGTCCTCATTCAGTGTGTAGAAAATGTCACTACACTAGGAGGCCCATTCTTTACATATCTGAACCTGGAAACCTGAAAATTACCCATTTGGAATTGTTTATAGCACAATTGAAGCAATCTCAAATTACTTCTGCTCATGATTTCAATTTAGGAGTAATTTCAAAATAATCGCTTTGGAAAAAACTTAACAACATTCACTTTTCTCAGTAATTTTCACTCTTTCCTGGAAGAAAATAAAAGGATGATCGGTCATTCATCTGTTCGGTGTGGTGGCTGGCATCTGTGTGCCAGTGAACACAGTTGGGGATCAGATTTATTATATAAGCATTTCAGAGTCAGTAATAACACTAATTAGTTTTCTCTTTTCCTGGAGAGAAACCTGAGTAACCAGTCTTCATGTCCGTGGAAAAAAAATGGTTCAAGACTCAGCTGCTGGAAATAGAGAATTGAAATATTCAGATTGGAAATAAAATACCACCTCCTAACAATGAGGGCAATTTGCCACTGAAAATTTGCTCTTAAAACAACTGTTAAGAGAAAATGAGAAATTCTTTACTTGCAATAAATAATTGCAGAATCATGGAATGACTAAGGCTGGAAGTGACCCAAGGAAGTCATCTGGTCCAACTCTCCTGCTCAAGCAGATCTCCCTAGAACCACCTGCCCAGAACTGTGCCCAGATGGCTTTTGAACATCTCCAAGGATGGAGACTCCACAATCTTTCTGGGGAACCTGTGCCAGTGCACAGTCACTCTCACAGTAAAAAAAGGTGTTTCCTAAAGTTCAGATGGAACCTCCTATGTGTCAGTTTGTACCTGTTGCCTTTGGTCCTATACCTGGGTGCCACTGAAGAGTCCTCTCTGAAGCCTCCATGCAGATGTTTATAGGCATAAATGAGATCCTCCAGAGCCTTCTCTTCTCGAGGATGAACAGTTCCAACTCCCTCAGTTGTTCATCACAGGAGAGGTTCCAGTCCCTTCATCATCTTCAGGGCCCTTTGATGGACTCTCTCCAGTATGTCCATGTTTCTGTTGTCCTGAGAAGCCCTAGAGTAGACATGGTGCTCTAGAAATGGCCTCACTAGTGCTGACTGTAGGGGAAGGATCACCTTTCTCAACTGGCTGTCAATACTTTGTTTAATTGTGCCCAATATACCATTCACTTTCTTTGCCACAGGGGCATATTGCACATGTTCAACTTGGTGTGCATGAGTACCTCCAGGTCATTTTCTGCCAAGCTGCTTTCCAGCTGGGTGTCCCCCAGCATATATCAGTCTGTGGGCTTCTTCCTCTTCACTTCTTTTTGAACTACTCATCCACGGAAGCTGAAAATATTTTTTAATTTCTTCAGTTATGAGATTATTTTTAATTTCATACTTGGAAAGAATAAGTATTTTTTCTTTAAATTAAATTATTAACTGATACTGCATTGTTTAGATTTGTCAATACAATTAGATTAATTTTTCTGGCCTGACATTGCCACAAACAGGAGATACCTAACATGGATCAGCAACAGTGCCTTGATTTTCAGTATTATACCTACATTTTAGTACCATTCTGTTTTATTTTTCATTCATGTCCAAAAAATAGGCAAAGCAGATGCTACCATCTACACCAAAATCAAACCATGACACCAAATATGTAAATTGAGTTTATCATGCCATGTAATGAAGTTCAGAGCAGAACATTCATGACCAGATGCTAAGATACTGTCATGGTGTAAGTGATGCTTACATATTAATTGGTCTATTGCTATAAACAAAGTTTTTATAGAAAAAAAAAGAATTCAACAATTTAAAGTAGGTTGCAAGTTCTTGTTGTTTTAATTTCTTCTCACAAAATAAATAAATGTTCTTATTGTAGTTGATGCATGTTTTGCTTTCAGTAATTTCAATAAAAAAATTATCCATCAGGCAGAAATGAAAGAGGTGCCAGTCTGTCACTGTCTTTTCAGGACACTGGAAGAGTGAAAGGCAGTAAGCAGCAGCTCTCATTCTAAAAGTAAAAGTTGATGACTTTCACCTAATTTGGAAGTAGTAGATATTAACATCCTGATTTTTATGTGTAATGATAAGTAACCCACCTCAAAGCAGAAGGATAAATTCTGTTTTAATAAAAACAGAAATGGTCAGAAATGTTCTAGATGTTAATTACTGATGACCCCACCACTGACCTCAAAAGTAATTTCAAGAGATACAATAACCTACATTCTGCTCTGAGCCTTAGTCTAATTGGGCAGAGCTCCTGGCAAAGGAAATTGGCAAGGTTGTGGGACTTATTTGAATGAGGAACTGGATTTTGACGGCAACTGTGGCTTTTCCAGTTCAGAGATGGGTGTCTGCTAGATGCGTTAGAAAGAAAATCCTGTCAATTAGGAAAGTGAAAAATAAATTTGAACTGAATGGCCAGCAGGACAGTTTGATGTTGAATTCATGCTCAGTAAAAGCAATAAGAGGATACAGAAACACTGAAGAAAAAAAGAAGACAATCATCCAAAATTAAGTTAATTTACTTGATAGGGAAAACAACTTCAAAGTATGATTAGGGCATTTTCTGAGATAACTGCATGTCAGACAGTTCTCCCAGTCCTTGTGATAAAACGGCACATCTTTTCTTGGCTTTTCATTACTGTGTCACCTAGACTTGAAATGAGGGAGTTGAACTAAACTGGATGCCCTGGAAGATCCTGATGAAATGAGCATTCCTGCAATGGGTGTACTGAGCAACCTACATGTGTGACATAACCTTTGAATACATAGTTTAACATCAGGGACAGATTAAATTGTCAAAGAAAAGTATTAAACTAACAATTTCTTTGTTGTAAAGAAATAAAATTTCTTAGCACAGATTCCTGTGTAGCTGTGCCTATGGGTAAAAAGATCCCAAATCAGAAGGATACATGGTCCCTGTTATCCCAGCAGCATACTAGTTAGGGTAAGGATATCAAGGGTGCTGTGTTGCAGGATATCAAACAGGTGATTGAGTTGAATTGTGAACAGTTTAAGTTCTGTGTATCAGAGTAGTCCCAAGGCAAAAAAGCAATTCTGTTATACCTTAAGTGACTTAGAACATCTGATTTCTTACTATTGACTTAGTCCTAATAAAAAGACAGGCCTTTGACATTAAAAAAAAATTGAACATGAAGAATAGTTTCCACAAAATAATTAGCTTCTCTTTATGATGAATCACAAGAAAAACTTCCTTTCTGTCACCTCATTTTTAAAAATAAGGATGATGAGGAAATGGAGAAAAGAACTAAAAATTACACTGAAAAGAAGAGCTCAACTTAGAGTTTAGTTAATCATGGTGACAGAAATCTCACATGTGAGCAAACTCATAAACAAATGGTCAGGAAGGCAGGAACAGAAACAGGACATTGTGGAAAGGAAGACAGTGTTCTGGGTAGGGGCGCTATTTACTTTCTCTTAGCTTAAGAGAGTGTAAATATGCTCTAAGAATAGCTAAACTGAGTCATTTATCATTTTCAGTTGCTGCCCTTACAGAAATGTTGAATGAAATGGTTGCGAATTGAGATGTTAAAATGTGCGATTGTCTGACATGTTGACATAATTTTTTGTTCTTGCATTTCTGCAAAGTTATACCCTACTGGAATGAAAGCATCCAAGCTGGAGTTCTTTATTTGTAATTTCCTGTGTTTCTAGTAGTGGGGCATGGCATTTAATCATCTTTTCAAGGTTTTCTGGTCCACTTCAACTCAAAAGTATTACCAAGTTGAATTGGAAACCTGAATCTTCCTCTTCATCTAAAATAGCATGAGGCTTCATTTAAGAAATGGAATCTCACAGTCTGTGGTATTATGAGGGGAGAGGGCAATTAGAAGCAGTGGATATGGGCACTCTACGGTGTGCTGGGTAGGGCAGGATTCTTCCAGTAAATACACAGACACACACTTTTGTTCTGCCCTCAGTGCCACCGTGAAGAGAGGCTACAGTGTCTGCATCCTCTTCAGATGTACTCATAAAATTTTGCATGCCTTTTCCCCACAGAAAAACATGGTATCCCTCAGTTAATACTTCACCTTTTTTTTTCTTTTTTTTTTTTGTATACCTGTGACATTTCTAGGGATCTTTAACAGCCTGAGTTCTCCTTTCAAGTAGCTCTGAGAAGGCGCTATTCGGAGGTGCAATTACGCATGTGGCGACTGTCTCTTGTTAATAATTCTTGAGTAGCCTGTATAATAAAACCTAAAACCAGTGCATACAAACAGCATTTATTCCAATATTAATATAACAAAAGTTATGTTTAAAGCCACTGTTTTCTCGAAACTGCAGGTGTATGGAATTGTAGAATATAACACTTTTTATATTTTTCCTTTTTAAATGCCTCTTTTATTGTGTTTCCTTTGTGAAAGTACTTCCATGATTACCTTTGTCAGTCTTAGCTAGAAAGATGTGTGATAAACAGTTCCTCGATAAATAAAGTGAATAGCAACACCTTGCCATTTTCTATATGAAACATGACAGGCCGTTTGCACATCTTGGTCATCTTGTATCCATGTAGTAAATAAGTTATGCAGGCTGGTGCCTACCATCTTTAAGAAAGTACCACACCCAATACTACCAGAATTACTGTGCATAACATAGTGCAGAAAAAGCAAAACATAAAAAAAAAGAAGAAAAGTTGTGAGCAATTGGAAAAAAATCAGGTGTGTACCCGACAATATCTTCATTTAATGCAATAGAATAACTAAGGAGCCCTTTTGGAAGGAAAAAAAAAATTATGGAAGACCTTAATTCTTAGAGTGAAGCCTTCAATAATGTTGCTTTTATTTGTTTTTAAACTTAATGTGGTTTTCATAGGCTTCACTAGGAGATGAAATGAACTGTTCCATTAAAAATGTTCTTTTATTAAATGTTTATTTTGGGGTTAGACTGCAATCTGTTAAAAAGAGCAACCCTTCCAAAACTGTCAGAATAGATCATGTAGGAATTTGAAAGATGTGGAGTATTTACTTAAGAGGAAATGGCCTAAGGAATTTTTGCTAATTTTAATTAAGTTTTTTGCATACCAAATTGGTCCGCTATATCTGGACATCCTTAGAACTACTTGTTTCCTGCAGTACAACACATTGCTTCACAGTTACTGCAGTACCTTCTAGTAATTAATTCACAAAGATTACTTGCCATTTGATCTTTATTAATGCAAAAGGGTAAAGAACAATAGTATTTTTAATATGGTTAAATAAACCTGAAAAAAAAAATTATTCGTAATTTCTCTCCTTTAGCCTTATACTTTGTGTGTATTGAATGAAAACAAAACAACAAACAAACAAACAAAAAACCCACAAATCCAAACCCCAAACCAAATGAAAACCCCTCTGCTAAAGCTGTATCTCACTAGCAGTCTATACTGGGCTGAGAGGTTTGGGGTTTTTTTTGCTTTTGGGTTTNTTTTTAATATGGTTAAATAAACCTTAAAAAAATTCATAATTTCTCTCCGTTAGCTTTACACTTTGTGTGTATTGAATGAAAACAAAACAACAAACAAACAAACAAAAAACCCACAAATCCAAACCCCAAACCAAATGAAAACCCCTCTGCTAAAGCTGTATCTCACCAGCAGTCTGTACTGGGCTGAGAGGTTTGGGGTTGTTTTTGCTTTTGGTTTTGGTCGAGTGTTTTTGTCTGTACATGTGTGTAGTCTGTACAGTAAAAATCCCTAATCCAAAGTGCTAAAAAACCACAGGTGCAAGAAGATTATGAGAAGTCTCTGAGTAATTACCTGAAGCACTGCTTTGGGTTTTTCCTGTTGGCTTTTATTCAGTGGCTATAATTAGACTGCTTGTTTTACAAGAAGATTTTTTAATGATGTTCCAATTCTATCTTACATGGCAAGTACCCAGTTTATCTCAGTAGGTCTCTAATTACCTCCAACGAGTTGAGGGGAAGTGACTTGCCAAAACTACCACCCATTCTCTGCCCAGGGAATGAGCCTTAAAATTCAGCAGGTACAAATGACTCCTCCTGCTGGACAGGCACCCTTCCTGGGTGCCAGGAAGTTACTAGATATCTTACAGTTCCTCACCGATTGATTGTAAGGAGTTTATTGCTGTGACAATCACCAATTCCTTTTTCCAACTGGGATGTGATTTTGTTATAGTCAGATACCAGCAGGCTGTGAAGTTCACTTCAGGGAACAAAGTGCGGCTTCTTGCATTGTTTTTTGGATATAATACCTTTTGTATAATGTCTTTCCTCAGATCTTTTCTGTTCCCTCTTCTTCACCACCTTAGGTGGGAAAACTGTTTATTTCAAAGAAATGGTTTTATCTGAGTGAATGATAAGAGATAGAAATGCACAATGGGCAGCTTTACATCAGAAGAAGACCAATCAGCACGAGATTTTTGGGAGTAGAAAGTATGATTCAGTGGATACCTTTGTTGTGCAGTAAGTTAGTTTTCACTGTGCCAGTGACAGTATAGCTTTTTTGTTCTCCACGTTTATAGGGGTATGCCCAAAACACTTTGAGAAGGCCTATCTCAACTAGGCTGACTGAATACCTGGACCTGCAAATGCCTGTCTTCCACAGGAGGTTTAACTTTGGGTAGAACAGCTGTGGATTTTGGCAAACAGAGACACGAGTCTACTCCAAATAAATCAGAATAAACACACATCAGCTTCATTGAAGCATTCCACCAGCATTCCACCTCAGGAAAATTAAAATCCTGTAGTAATAACCACTCATTATAAATGCCTTTCCATGAAAGGATTTTGGTATTGAGTCTCTCAGCTGTCCTGACCCGTTTAGCAAAGTTGTTGTAAGCACTTATTTGTGATCAAACAATTCAGCACTGTGAATGAAGGTTTAACTACAAAGAGCATTTATTCATAGAGCAGCCTTTTCCACAGCCTCTCTACTCTCAAGAAAACTAGACACAGCAGGAGTCTCCACAAGGTGGGTTATTTTCATTTGGAGAAACAGCAGTTTCAGTAATGAACATTTTTCATCCTGATGCAAAGGTAGGTGATGTAGATAGTGACCTAGTAACACTGAAGTAAAAGTTTGCTCTTTAAAGCAGAAATAAATGCAAAACCAGTACACAAGATGGGAGACCTGTTCATAGGAAATTTGTTACCATCCCTGCCATGGATAACAGATTGCTTAAAAACATGCTAATGTATATAGAGCTTGCACACTGCAACTGAGGGAGAGCAGCTCTGTGTTTTTAATGACTCTTAAACCACTTTAGATATATTTTACGGTTTCAAAGAGTTGAAGTGTCTGGAATCAGGTATTTTAAAGAACCAACTCTTTCCCACTGCCATCCTACCTAACACATGCTGTGCATCCAAACATAATTTCAATCAGCTTGATATGCAAAAAAATCATTAAAAATTAATGGAGCAATGCTACTCACAGATCTTGTTTTTACTTACAGTACTTGTTAGGTATTTTCCTTAAGGATTAGTCCTGATGCATTTTTCTATAATAATAAGAAATAATGGAATGAGTTCTAAGGTCAATCTAAATATGATGTGCAGGATCTAGGGAGTAACTCTTCAACCACCTGGAGTGAATGCGTAGGAGAATGCTGGTTTGGATAATAGCTATTGTCTACTTTTTATCTCTGATTACAAACAAATACAGATACACACACAAATGCACACTCATTCCACAATCCTGGCCACAACTGCCGAGAAGATGTAGGACATTATTCCCTTTTTAAACTTCAAATAGCATTATAAGGGGCACTCAGATTTTGTCTGGACCAATGAACTAGTGACAATTTTGGCATGTGTAAATCTAGGTAGGCATCTAGTCCTGTCAAAAATACTGCAATATTATAAAGCCCAGGCAAGCACACATCCCTCATGCAACTTGTACTTTGGGTGGGTGGGTTGGTTGGTTGGTTGGTTGGTTGGTTGGTTGGTTTTGTGGGAAAGAGGACTGATCTAAGAGCATAACCTAGAAAGGAACTGAGGAACTGTTGATCTCCAGTCTGGAGAGGCAAGGCACAGGGGCTGACCATGGTGCACGTCTGTTTTTCAGCCTGTTTGTAGGCAACCAGTATGCTGCCCAGGATGTGCTTTTCTTTGTGAGATGTGTCAGGTGGTAAAGCACTGTACTCATGCTTCTTACAGAATTTCTTTCGTCTTCTTATTCTTAGTAATGAGGGATTAGAAGTCTTTGACAAAAATAAGAAGTTATGTAAAAATGCCTTTTTGTGACTGTACTTCTCAGTTTATGAAACTTTAAATCAAGCATCTGACTTGGCATGAGAGTTCAATGCCACTACAGTTAACTTCTGAGAAACATATTCATGTTTCATAAGTAGTTATGTGTGCAGTTTTAATTTCTTTCCTTTTAGATCATGGTCAAAAATGGCAGTACCCAACAAAGATATGAAACCTGTAGAAGAAAAAAGAAAAATGAAAAAGAAGAAAAATAACCCACTGCAGAGTGTGTGAATACTTCCAAGGATACCATCACTGTCAATCTTAACCAAGAAACAGGTCCTGCCATCACCATAAACAGGATACAATAATGTCATGTAAAAGAGTTTTTTTTAAAAAATCCATAGACAAAAAATTAAAAGGTAAATTTTACTATCTAAGCAGAAATTGAATATAATTTAATATTTCATCCTTTGTTCTTTCCCAAGTGTAATCAGTTCAAGTTCTTCATTCCAGACAATGGAATAAAACCAGCTTTTAGCCTAAGGTAATTACTCATTATCATAATCTTCACAAGAACCTCCTTTGACGGACATGAGTGTACCTGGGGATCTTTAATCATTTTGAATGGATATTTTCCTCTTGCTAATTAAAGCTAGGCAGTTTGGTGTGAAATTAGCAAAACCTGGTTGTTCTATGAAATGATAATACAGTACTTTATTAACACATCTCTATCTAATTAAAACCCACTACACTGCACACGATAATGGTTTTCTAGAAAAGCATAATGAAAAAGAATAGGTTTTGAGGAGTGTGAAGTATAATATTTAATGTAGGAGATGGAAAATCATACTGATGGTGTAGAAAGCCACACATCCCCACTTGTTCTGAAAGGATCTTAAATTATTCACATTTCATACAATGCTAAAGTTTACATCTAAATATTTTTATTCTTTATGGTTATATTCAACATAGATTTGCCAAGAGAGAGATATTTCAAAGCAACTGTAATCCTTTCTCCCACAGCTGCTGACATAAAAAAAAAATTGTACGTGCGAGATACAAAATCTTTTGGGACTGTCCAATGCAGATCTGGAGCAACTGCAATGAAGTTGGGTGTTTGGTGCAAGTGTTAAGTTTCAATTTTTTCAAATGTTCCACTATTTATATGTTCAGACTAACATATCTCAACATATATATATGAAAACACAGCTTACCTGAGTAATACCTTTGCATTTTCTCTGGTACAGCAAACATTAGCTTTAGGTAATAGTTTCATTTGAGAAACCTAAGAATCAAGATGAATTTAAGCAGAAGGCATTTTTGTTTCAATGTTAAAACAAATGTTTCCTTAGAGAACTGTGTGATTTTACATCCCCCTGGAAGAATAGGCATATCTGAAGAAAATTAATTCAGCAGATAAGATTAACATTGGGTTGTTTAATTCATGTCATGCTATACTGATGTTAAGGTCAACCAAAACGAGACTTCTCGTATTTTGTCAGTATTCCTGTAAAACCTTTTCTGCCCTTCTTTCTGCATGCTTTGGTGTCATGAACTACCATTATACTTAATAATATAAAGCACGTAGCACCTTTTTGGTTTTACCATTCGCATGTTATTGGAGGCCCAGGTCGGTGGAATTAGGTGATCTTTAAGGTCTGTTCCAACCCAAACCATTCTATGAATTCATGCTGTCATCTGAGTCTCTCTCTTTTCACATTTTGTGCTTGTTTAGCTAAAACTGCTTTTTTTTAACAATTGCAATTGACATGGAGTGAGAATCCAAGGATGCTGAATTCTATTGTGTGAAATGGTGCACTGACCTTCTAATTGACCAAAATGATCTCATGTTCCTGTTTCAGGAACTTCCTGAAATACAAATGAGTTTAAGAGGGGCAGGCAAGAATATTCCATACCTTTATGTTGTTTTTTTTAAATTAATAGAAAACATCAATTACTTCAATTTTACCTGATGAAACTAAAAGTTCTACTAACATGTAGGTCATTCAGTTCTTCTGGGCCATTAATTTTCTTCACAGATCAGCTGAATCCTTTTGTGTCATTATCTCAAAAGTAGATGGCTTGTATGTAGAATGAGTGCTTTATAGATGGGTTTGCTAAACTGGGCTCTGGCCTGGCTCCTGTTCTTCCAACTTAATACTTTATTTTTGTTTTATCATTTCTTACCTCTATTCCAGGATAGGTTTCAAACACTACATCTATCTCTGCATTCAGTCACCTCAGCTTGTGAAGTACTGCCTAGTCCTAAAATAGACCAATCAGCCAGTTTTTTAATGCACGTAATGACACTGAATAGTCAGTTTTTCTGCACCTGTTTAAAAACATGAAACTGCCTGGTTACTTTTATTTATAATTTGATCTTGTGCAAGTTTACTGAATAGACACCACCAAAATACATAAATCCTTAAAAAAATAGTTAAGGCCCTGATGTAGCAGAAGCATTTAAATGTTGATTTTGCTTAAATCCATGAGTTGTCCTGTTGACACTGAAGAAAATGCATATAGGTGCATGGAGAATATTCTGACATGTTTTTTCAAGAATGAAGTCTCAAGAGAATTATCTTGTAAAAAATACTTGGTCATCCAACCTGGTGGTTCTGTGATTCTGTGAAAAAAGGCATTAAGAACCTCGCCCTTGTCCTCATCCTTTGTCACAGTTATTCCATTTGCATCTGACAATATTCTCCCTGTTCTTCCTTTTATTGTTAATGTATTTATAGAAAGATTTTTTTTGTTATCTTTCCCAGACTTGACCAACTTGTGCTCTGGCTGGGCTTTAGCCCTCCTGATTTTTTCTCTGCACAATCTCACTTCCTCCCTGTACTCCACCCAAGATGCCAGTCCCTTCTTCCAAAGTTCATAGATATTCCTCTTCTTTTTGATGTCCTTCCAGATCTCCCTGCTCAACCAAGCTGGATGTTTTTCCCTGCTGGCTCCTTTTTCAGAACATGGGGATGGCTTGCTAGGTTTTCCTTTTTGAAGAGCTCCCGGCCCTCATGGGCTCTCTTGCCCTTAAGGACTGTCTCCCATGGGACTTTGCCAACCAGCCTTCTGAACAGTCCAAAGTCTGCCCTCTGGAGGTTTAATGTCACTGTTCAGCTAATCCCCCTCCTCCCCTCACCTAGAACTGAAAATTCTACCATCTCGTGATTGCTTTGTCCCAGGCATCCTCCAACCGTCACAGAAGTTAGTATCAGATTGAAATTCAAAAGGACCGCTTAGTGGTTTAGAGTTTCCCAGTAATATTCAAAGCACAATATTTCCTTTGTCACAGTGTAGTAGTTGGATTTTTTCTGCTGGTATGGCACTGGTTCCCTTTGAAAATTATAAGCTTGTTTCTGCATTTTTGTGCAGTGAATATTCAGCTATCAGATGAAATTGCAAGAATTTTAGTAACTCATCCACCATCTTGAGGCATAATCAACTGTGATTCAGGAAATGATGATTCCTGCAAAGCTTATGAGTGGCATCAGGCTCACTCTTTATTTTGAATTCCAGAAAAATGATTGTTACAATATATTCTGAAAGTATATTGCTGCTAAAGATGAATGAGATGAGTGGTAGCAGAGAATCTGATACTTCAAACAGCAACAGCAGAGTACCATGGCCAAAAAATTACTGTTCTTATTACAGTGCAGCAAAGGTCTTGACTAGTCCTAATTAAACTTGTAGAGTTCTTGGGGAAGACAGATTTTGAATCCACATTCACTGCAATGAGTTCTTGTGCAATGGCTAAAACTAATAAAACTTCCTAAACTATTGACTAAGCAATTATCTGTGCATATGCAAGCTATAAATCACTGACATTAAAATACTATTTCCACTCAAAACCTCACATTTCCCTGAGGTTTTCAGATTATAGAATCTTCCTAAGCTTCTATTATGGAATAAATACATGCCCTGCTCAATAATTCTAGTACTGAATACTGCATAATTAGTTAACTGAATCCTTTTAAGAACAGGGAAATCTGTTGCTGTGTGTACGTTCATTGGTCTTCTAGTTCCATATGTCACCAAGTGAAGGGTTTCATTTTTCAGTGTAAGAACTTCAAGTCACTTTAAGTAAAAGTTTACTTAGCAAATTCTTAAGGAACACCTTCAGTAACTCAGCCAGTAGAGGGAACTCTAATACAGTACATGGCAGGTAACCTGGGATTACAGTAAAGCATAGTATCAGAAATAAAAGACAAAGTGTAAAGTGTATTTATGTCATATATCATGTGTAAAGTAAAGTACGTCACTCATATGTCCCATTTATTGAGTGTATACCTGTTGGCTTATTTCCTGTCCCTTCATTTTCTTTATGTCCTGTAGTAACAAGTCACATACAATGTTATCCAAATTTAAGGAATGAATTGCCAGTAACAATGTCACAGTTCTAATAGTTCATATATATTATGGATCATGTACCACTGACCATTTATTTGAAACAGGAACTGAATAAAAAATTAGAATTTTGTATTTGTTTTGTGAATCTTGTAAGGTGTAACAATTATGTTACATAATGGGAGGTAGTGATATCTCTTAGAATGACTGACACATAGCCTTTCTGAGTAAGGTCCCAAAAAGGAAGGAACTGACTTTCTTTTTTCTTTTTTTTTTTTGACTTTTACTCACCTGTATATACTTTTAGTTCATGTATCAATGTTATATTGTTTTGTTGATGCCTTCACTCTGGCATCATTCTGTCATATACTGCTTTCCTTTTTTAATTGTCATTAGGGATTAAATGTCACCATGTAGGTTTATCACTAAATAGGTTTCTTAGAGAAATCGTTTCTTGTTTCATCTGAATTGTTTAAAGTCAGCAAGTGCAAGAAAGATATGTAACATTTCTCTGTTGCTACTTGAATTTAAGATCATTCTGAGTCTATCTTAATCAAATAACGTTAGTTCTGCTCCTACACTGCATTGAGACATTTTGTTCTTTCTGCACATTGAGGTATTGTTGGCTTATCTAAAAGATAAAGGAGCATTTAAAAAATGCAAAACCCACTGATAACACTAGAGATTTTTTTAAAGCTTTTTCAAAATATGTGTGCGTAGGTTGGGGATTTCAGTATGAAGATCTCACATGAAGGTGGATTGAATAGTATGGGTTTAAGAAGTATTTATTCTCATAGAGAGGACAAACATACCTACATTTCTGTTGCATTATTATTTCCAGTGGCAATATTTCAGACTTCATGCACAGCTGTGAAACAGAGCAAAAGTCTAACCCAGCATCCACTATGGACTTGGCAAGTGCCTTGGCTGTGCCTACTGAAGCATGGTACGGTTGCCTCTGATCTGCTCGTATACATTTCTAGAATCAAAGTTGCAGAAGGACTGGCATATTGGCCAGCTAATCTTCCTTTTTCATGAAGCGCCGTATGTATTTTCTTTTTCTGATGAAACTCAACTTAATTTTCCATTATAATTAGGTAGCAGGGTTGGGGTTTTTTTAAGTGAAATCATTATGGGCCATCTAGAAATGATTGTCTATAAAGAAAGTTTCAGGGAACTGCATGTATTTTGGTTACATTCTTCTGTAAAATGTGGTCTTTAATGCTGTAAAAGCAAATGCAAAGCTATTAGCATCTGCAGAACCAAGAAGCAGAGGTGCAGATAGTTGTGTAACTTTTACCAATGATACTTTGTAAATGCAGGGTATAACTTTCAAAGACTATTTTAACCAAATAGTGCATAGATGTGAAATGTAGCCTTACTCTTTACTCAGATCTTTTTCTGAGTTTAGATGAAGAAAATCCTATTTCCCTAGGAATCACTTCAAGATGCCGATTTTAAGATGTAATGCAAAGTCTAGGAGAAAATAAAGCCATGCATTTAGCGCGTCCTGGGGATGGCATAGCTAAACTTGTCAAAAAAGTGAAGAGGAATGACCTCTGGATTTACTCTTTACTTCACAGGGACTCAGAAAGTGTGCTAATTTCCAGATAGAAAAGCAAGTGAGATTGCAGCTAACTGCTGCTGTTTCTGTTAAGTACCTTGCTATTCTGAATTGTAACCAGAAGTAGCTACCTCTGAGGCCTCAGGCTGTGTGCCTCTTCATAAACTCCTTGTACTTGGTGTTTTGTATTGGCCACTTGTAGAGTACCCTCCTATTCAGTGTGTCCTGCTTAAATGTGATAAATACATTAAATCTTCTTTAAATTTGTCGACAGCCAAGGGGAAAAATAGAAACCTTTGGGATATTAGAGTCTTTCACCAGAGTTCTGCAGCAGTCTCAGACTCAAGAAGATCACTTAGGCTCCCGCCTGATAGATTACAATAATGAAATAATTACATTAATTACAAATAATAATTTCAATAATGAAATATTTAATTTTATGTATTACATGTCTAAACGAGGCATAAAGTACATAGTCAGGATATGACCCTTCTTCAGCAAACCTGTGTCATGACATGTTAGCCTCAGCCTGAGTTTTCAATTCTCTGGTCATTCAGGATGGCAAAACAGGATAGTTTGGTTTGTTTAGAAAAACAGTTTCAGAAATAGAAAACTGTAAATGCATATTTATCCACCTAAGTAATTTGAAAGCACCAGTCTTGACAGATATCTCTAGCTGTTGAAGTTCAAATGCTAAATGATAATAGTTGGAGAACCTTGTCATACCATATCTTGTGTGAATTTACTTTTGTTGTTTGTTTCCAGATACTTTTTTTCTGATTTTTTTTCTCAGTGCTTTCTGATCTATATCTGGAGACAATTATCAAGCACCAAACATGCCTATTGTGTCTTCTTGATCAAATAAACAGGTTTGTTCTGCTAGAAAAAGACTTTGTCTAGCATTGGATTCAGTGCCTCCTACAAGAGGCTGTGCACTATCAATTATAATTGGTATTGGCAAAGATAAGAAAGTATATATCGAGCAGAACTACAGGAAAAAAGCAGATCAGAAAAGGTGTAAGGACGTATTTTCATGAACTGCTCATAAATAGATTGATATTTATGGGAGAACTGTTGTAATGATGCAAGATTACTTGTGTGGCCCTTGCATTTTCTAGAAAACATTTTCCTTTTGTTGGCATTTCAACCAATTGCATAGGAAACTTACATTTTCTGTGGTAAACTCTTCTGTATAAACAGCACAAGGTGAGTCTGTGCAAATGGATTGACAGTTTATGTTCTACTCTTTCTGCTACTGCTAGCACCTGAAATATTTCTCAGTTAGCATGTTAGAAAATGATTTGGATTGATACTCTTTTACCCTAAGTAATGGATAATAATGGATAATAGTTTGCTAAAGTAAATGCAGAGCATGTCATACAGTATTAAAGGAAATGTGTAGGGGGCCACATGTACAAGACAGGAAGGCAATTTGATATATATTAAATTATTTAGAGCACATTTCCATTTAAGTGGGAACTAATGATAAGCAACCAGGTGAAACATTGTACATTGATTTATGGATTTGTATTAAAGGATTCATATGGTTGCTTACAGTTGAGCAAGCTTGCAAGGTCTGTCCTGTATATAGAGCATTTTATATTCCACATGTTGATAGAAGTGGTGTTGTTTATATTTCCAATGCAGACATGTGCAACAGGCCAGACATAAAAGGAGAGACACCTAAATAATAAATTTCTTCTATTATTATTATTATTATTATTATTATTATTATTATTATTATTATTATTATTATTACTTCAGCGATAAACAGTGTTAGGATTGTATCTCAGGAGTGATAGATTTCTTTAATGAATTCTGTCAGTGTGTCAATATGCTATATTTGAAGAAAATGTTTTTTAAAAAAATTATTACTAACTTGAGTTGTTTGAAATGTTACCAATTAATAGATTATACTATGCCTAATATGCAGGTGATGCCATTGATATAGATAGTGGGATGGATGAATCTGATTTATTGGAAAATATGCAATAGGATTTTTTAAAGCTGCAGCTCTTAGCTAGTGATTTGATTTATCACTGAAGCAGAGACTACATCCAATGAATTGATCAACATTATAATTTTATATTAAGCATATGATTACTAATGTGAAGGATGTTTATTTTCATCATTTATATTTGTAACATAATATTCGTACTATATATATATATATATAGTATGCGTATATTTATACAGACACGCTTTGTGTGTGTGTGTGTATATGTATGTATGTATGTATCCACAGTATTGGATGTTCTGTGTTGGAAGTTAACTGATATGCTAAGAACAAAGAGGAGGTCCTGCATTCTTCTCTTTTCTGAAGTAAAAATTGAGACAGAAATCAAGTGCTTACCTGGCATGGTATGTGAACCTCTATGATTGTGGTACATAAATGTGACTGAGCTCATTTCCTGATTAAGTAGCAGTTTGGCCTCTGATCTGCTGATCTCACTTAGACAGTGATGTTCCAACCAGTAGCTCAGAAGCAGCTCTTGGCATTTGACATCCATTCTTAGCCATACTCAATCTTCACTTTCTTCTGTGAAAACTCCCAACACTAATTGAGTTAGCAAGATGCACCAAAACTGCAAGATAATTTTGTAGTTCTTATGATGCCTGGAGCAAGGTACCAGGTCAAGTAGAAAATCTGGAATTTGTGTCTGCTCCCTGTGAACCCTTAAATAAATTAAATTGATAGAATCAACATAGTCCTACAGGTCAGTGGGTCCAGGACTCTTCTAAGTGTCACTGATGGGGAATACAGTAGCATGATGTTCCAGAAGCTCTAGCTCATGTTAAGTATGTCTTTAACCATTTGTGTAGCTTCCCTCCCCCCCAAATGTGAAATGGGGTTACTCTTTCAAATAACAGATGAAAAAGAATTCAGTGATCCTTAATCTCTGCTAACTGGTTCAGACAAGCAGCATAAAGAGGTGCACGGATGTCCTAAACATGAAGCAGGAAGAAGAAAATTAGAATTTGACCAGTGAATTGTGAAGGTCAAAAAGGCATTTGTATGACAGTTATTATTCCATTAACTTTATCTGCCTGCCAGTCTTCTTGTTCCCAAATGTTTGCTTGGTGAAAGATGATAAATACATAGTGAATTTTCTAGACATGTATATGCAAACTATAAAGGGGACACTCATGCCTTGGCAGAAAGCAAAAAGTAATTTTTTCATTTCTGACCTTAAATTTTTATTATGCTTAAACTCAGCATAATGATGGGGATTTATTTAATTAAATTTTGAGGCCATTTAGCACCTTCACAGGATCATATACAGGTAGTAGTATATACAAAATCTCTCACAGGTACTTTTTTGATCTCATTATCATGTTATCTGCGTACTTCATAAGTTTTATTCTGTGAATGTATGGCACCTTTTCAACCAAGTAAATGTAGGTGGGCCTATTATTCAGTTAAGAACTTGAGCACACAATTAAGAAATGGTTAAGGAACTAATCATTAGTGGGTCTAGCATGCTTCAAAGTAATTTTTTTCAGTTTTCTGATATGTTTTGAAGTTACTTTTAAGTTTTGCTTTCAAATTCAGGTGAAATAGAAAATATTTCATGTCCAGTGTGTCTAGTCTAGCCAGATCTGTAACACAGAACAGAATTTCTCCCTCACTCATCACTCTCTCACCTACATTAGTACATTTCAAACGCAAAATTTGTATTTGAACTTGTGGCTAGACTCCTGTTGTAGCCCTCAGAGAGAAATGGCTGTTGAGAGCCTGAGTCATCTCATCCTATTAACCACACAGGGAGTCTGGATAAGTAGCTGATATCTGCAGAGAAGATGATTAATTAAGCCAAATCTCACTCAAAGCAATTAAATATCTTGGCCAAGACCACAAAAGAGCAGATCAGTAAGTTGAAGCAGTATCTCCCTATTCCTAGGCCTGTGTCCTAAAAACTAAAGCATTATGCGCACCCATAACCATTTTAATGTCCTGATCTCAATACCCGTCACAACACAGCTGTGAATTCTATAATGAAGTTCATCCCATTAAACTTTCAACACCTATGACATGGCCACCAACACTAGTAAGTCTAGGCCCCACTTATTAAATGTCTTGTAGAGATGCTTAACTGTAAGGACCAGTTTTACTGTTTTGTCTGTCCTGAACATTTGTGTTGTCTGAGGGCAGTGGGAGGGGGGAGGAGCAGCAGTGGCACCTCCATCTGACTGCACTAGCCAGACTCTGCAAATAACCTTCTGCACACACATGAGAAGACAACCCTCCACATGCTGATGGGGAAGGGCCTGGCCTTATAAAAGAACTTGCGAGTACCAGTGCAGGCACACATGCCCAGCACTTCAATTGGACTAGCCTGGACCACACAGCCTGGAAGAAGCTGCTCCTGGAGCTTCTACTGGAGCTACCACATGTTCCCAAGGAACTACCTATTGAAGTTGTGACCTCTTCCCTTCTCTCTCTCATTTTCCCTCCCATCCCCCTGCCCCCTAAATAGATACCGTTTACCTTATTGTGTTTCCTTGACTGGTATCGGCATGTGTCATGTCAAACCTAAATGACCTTAGCTGTGTTCAGGGATCAGACTGTGATCTGATGAGATTGAAATTTGCTTTCTACAACTTTGGGAAGGTGCTTCCCCATTTCTCGGCTGTGCACTTGAGTTTTTGGTCTGTTTTTTTTGGTTGAAGCCAGAATAAATTTTGCTTTTGATTTTCACCCTAAGAGTGACCTTGCTGGCCTCTGGATAGCTGTACAGATAAAAGAACAACCTTCTTTCAACTGTGCGGGTTGAAAGAAGGCCCGAACATGAGTGTGTATCTTGTGTATTCGAGGCATGACATTAACCCATTGACTATCAATGAAGATTAGAGGACTGTCTCTAAAGCAAACATTGATGTGGTCACATGGACAAATAGTGTGAGCTTTTGTAACCATGAGGAGTTAAAACAGATCAGATGATGGTGACTGGAGAACCAGATGTTTGAAAAAAACCCCACCAGTATTCAACTTTTCCAAGATACAGAAGAAATTGAACAGAAAATGCTTGCCCATGATTTTTTTTCTGTATTTTATTAGTGGTTCCCATTTGTGTTTTGATTACATTCATTATTCCTGAGAACAGCAGTTGCTGTGAGGAAGAATTTGTGTATGGATGTCAGTCATGTCATAGTATACTTTCACATCACAATATACTTCGAAGCTATGCTCTTGGTACTACAAATCTCTTGTATGTCACAAGCTCAATTCTTTATTTGTTAAATGAAGAACTGTGATGTAGCCATTCACAACAGAACCTATATTCACAATGTAATTTTGAAAGAAGTAGATCTTCCCATACTCTTGAAAAGTTCGTCCTAGTTTATCCAACAGGAGTAGAATCTGTAGCACACAGAGTGTTTTCTACTTTCTGGAGTAGAAAGGGGTTTTTTTTTATTATTTTGTGTTGTGTTTTTTGAAAGTAAAAGCTATGTAACCCTGATAGGCAGGTAGATCTTACATTTTTCATGTTCCTGTCTAGTTAGAGAATCTGCTGAAGGTGATGCCAGCTTTTTTTTGTGATTTATAGATGATATGTGAAGTCCTGAGACAGGACATCTTGCTGCATTTCATGAGGGCCCTTAAGTCAACTAAGGTGATTGATTGTGTGCCCAGGAATATCTCTGAGAAGCCTCTGGTTTGCAAAGACTTACCAATTAGTGAAGTCTAGTCTTGGACATTGACTCAAAGAACATGTGAATAAACCAAGAGATTATGAGTATCCTTTTCATTAATTCGAGACCTAAAAAAAGAGCACAGTTATTTCACTGCATCCATTTATATCCCTGAATTTCAGTTCAGTTTCTGAGGCTTAGAGATTTGACCTGCTTTTTTATTTCTGACTATCCCTCGCTTTTTTAACCCCCTTTGTAAAGAGCAGAACAAAGACTGCTCATAAAAGTTCAGGATTTTTTTTTCAAAGTATGAAAGAGGGCAAAGTAGAAAATAGTGATAAGTGGAGTGATTTTCTGCACCTGGGGTTCATGTTGAGTACTTATGAATCACCACTACTCTCTTTGCCCTCTGATGTCAATGAAACCACTCAGCTGAGTAATAGTGTAAACTTTCAGAAAAATAGATCTCAACGAGACTGACATTCTAATTAATTCAGATAAGTTATAGTACCAACGAGGAGGTATGAATGATTCTTGATTGCAAGGAAAATACATAAAAACTAAAGGGAGAATTATCAAAAACAACAGAAGAGTTTACATGGAGAGGCATGCGATTGGGAATGAAGCTCCCTTAGCAGATTTTGAGAATAAGCTTCATGCTCATAATCAAATAGCTATTTTATGAAAGTCAGAAATGTATTTATTTGAAATGGTACTGTACCGTTCCATATTAAGACTCTTAATGCCCCTTCTTTCTTTTCTTTGTACTGTTGCACAGGTCACTTACTGTTGAAGACACTGAGAGTACCTGTGTTTCTGATGAATGTAAATGTCAAATTATTGTACAATTGTACAAATAATTTCATGTCTGTCTTATGAAACAAGATGCATACACATTGAGTCCATATGGGGAAAGGCAGGGAAGACTCCAGAGCTTTGGTCATAGATAGAAGCCCTGAAATAAGGAGTCGATTGTGTGGTACAGTTATTAAAAAATAAATATCACACCTATCAGGGACTTGAATTAAGAACTTGTACAGTCCTGTAGTCTTAGGAAACAGCTATGTGAAACAAGTGCTGAGTGTTGAAGATTCAGAGGAGTTAACGTATGCAGAGTTTTCTGTACTGCAATGCTAATGAAGCTGCAGCAAACCAAAATTAATAATTCGTATATATAGTATGGGCAGAGAAAGGGAAAAGAAAATGAAAAGTAAATTATGATTTTAAAATGACTGTTCCTTCTATTTAGGTCAACATCTATATAATATGGTAATCTGATTGTTTTTGACACTTTTTTCTGCTGAATTTTGGCATTATTGAATAATTTTCTTACTTAGCCAAAGAAATAATGTGAAAAGGTCCAGTTCTGAATAAAGAGCAATGATATTAAAATATTGTTTGGAGCCAAAAGTTGTTTTATGGTGATGGGGTAATAAGTGTAATTATGGAATATATGTGGCTTAGATGCCAAGAAACATAGAGATAGCAAGATCATTTTTTGCTTCAAATAAAAGTTAAGAGATCTGGACCTGATCTGTACAACTACTAGTCCTGCATCGCCTCCACTGAGGGCACGATGTGGGATCCTTATGCTTTTCCAAAGGAAGCAAACCAGGGCCTTACACTAGTGGAAACAGGAGCAGATCCTGAGGGGGTTTTTTTTGTTTCTATGGAAACAAACTCCCACTTTGTTTATGAGGCAGAGGAAATGCCTTATAATGAATGAATTAAAGGGATGAAGCATTACCCAGAACAGGTGAGCCTCAAAAAAATCCTAGGAATCAAGGCCTGCAAACCCAGCTGTTGCAAACCATGGTTTAACAAAAGCTCATCTGAGCCCTTTGCTAGTTAAATGGAGGAGAAAAAGAAAACATCAGCTGCTGCTTTAGGGAGGATGGATCACTGCTATTATGCCAACGAGTGTTTCAGAGGTTCCTAAATTGTCTTCTGTCTCACACTCAAAACTGCCACATTTGAACACTGAAAAATATTGTTTCACTTCCAGCTAAATGTACTTTAATGGCTTCTAGACAGCCGTAAAGCTGTGCAGTAGGCATAATTCTTCAAACAGGATATAACAGCTAGTGTGTTTCTTGATTATCAAACTCAATCTGATTCTCTACAGATTTCCAGTGCCTCACAGTTTGGTATAAGATATTTCTAATAGAATGCATACATTTACCAGCTTGGACATCTTTATGTTATACTGCGAGGATTTATCAGTCTGTATTTTATCAGCCTACCCTCTAAATTTCCATAACAAGAAATGATTTCGTTTCCTGATCTCCATTAACTTGGAGGTCATATTTGGCTTTCTCTGACATTTTTTCAAGCCAGGAACTTCAGGAAGTTTCACTGCAGGTCAGTAATTTGGTGTAAAGTGTTAGGCCCAAGGATAAGACTGGATTATGAAAATTACGGGATGCAGAAAGCATTTTCTTTCTTAGAATTATCAGACAAAGCTCAGCAGTCAAACCTGTGCATCCTTCAGAGTCACTCAATCTTTATTGGTATCCTGTCTATACCTAGTATTACCTCCAATGATCCTCAAAAATCTGTACGTGTAAAGTAATTCCAGGTATTTGGTATTTTACTTCACTAGTTACATCTCATCAGTTACAGCAGTAAATAAATACTTTGAAATGATATTGGGATAAATGCTCTTGAAATTAATTCACAAAAACATTTGTATATATGAGCCTCTACTAATGTTAGAGTTAATAATTCTGAGACTACTCTCCTATCTCCTGTCCTGCAAGCTTCAGTCACTGTGACTTTCTGGTTGCTTGACTTTCATTCAGATCATTTATTCCTGCATCGTAAGTGAATGGATAAACTTCAGTAATTTTAGAGGCTGTCATGAATGAGGTCAAATGGGTTTATTTTCTGCAATAACTATGAAGAATATGTGCTTGTAATGTCTGGTGAGGCTCATGCATATGACAGGGAATATGAAAGGCAGGAGATGAACAAATGTCCAAAAGAAGGATGTTAGGCTAAATTCTGGGTTTTTTTATTTGATTCATTCAATCAAAGATCATTCAATCAAAGACAGTTATTTGTAAGCATCTCTCATGAGAGTTCTTTTTCAAAGTTACTCAGTAATCCCAAAGGCAATGGCATTTCTTAGGTTCAAATACAGTTATATTGCCCTCTGTTCTACCTCTTTGACATTTTGATAGTTAAATAGAAAAAATCTATAATCTTAGTCATCATCCTAGGATCACACACTTCTGAGAAAACAGGATTGGATAAAAAAAAAGGTGGCACTTGTTCACATTTCTCTCAGCCTTCGACTTCAGCTGACAGGTCTTCCTGATGCATGGTGAATACCCATTCAAAAACAAAATGAGGATTCATTTACTGTGGTGACAGAGAAATGTATTAATACTGACAGTGATACAAAAGGTAAAGGGTTTTACAACAAAAGTTGAAAAAGGAGAAAAAAATCCCCGGACAACCTCTACTGTTGTCTGTCATGTTATTTGATGCTCCATATTATGCAATGGTAATTAAATCTTACTAGTCTGCTTTTCTCATTATTGTTCTTAACAACATTTAATAGAAGGAAAGCTGTTGAACACTACAAGCTAGAAAAATATATTGTCTACGTTTTACTCTTGTATATAGCTAGAATACTATTAATTTGAAGGTGGTCTTAGGAGTAGATGTAAAAAGAGAGTTTGTCTTCAGTTACATTGTTAAATTGCATGCACAAGTACCCCTGGAGTTGTCTGTCCTGATGATGCTGTCTTCATTTTTGAACTGCTTTTTTGACATTTGTAAAGTTTTAGCAAATGCTTCAGGAAAAGGTCATTTTATAGCGACATTTTCCCTTTTCAGAAACCTGTGGAGAGGACACTGAATACAGGTTTACATGATAAGCCATTCTGGATTTAAAAACAAGCCTTTTCTTACTGTGTTTTAGAACACTTGTCTTTCAGTCTTTATTTGTTTTCAAACTTCTGCTCTAACCATTTACTAGTAAGTTCTTTTCATATAACTCAGTTCTGAATATCTTCTCTGCACAGCACTAACTACAAAAATACTTCACAGCTTGGGGTTTGTTTTGTTGCATGGATAGGATATTCAGAAAACATAGGACTAGGGTATTAATATTACTGATTTAGATCCAAATGCACTGAAATAGCTCCTGCAGAAGGCTCCCCGCGTACCTTTGTCATTGTGCAATATTCACTCCTGATCAGCCACGCTGAGGCTATAAGTGCAAACCATTTTTTTCCCATCCTACCACTGGGTCATTTCCATCTGTCACTGTGTTCTGGAATGGTTTGAAGTACACCAAATTAATTAGAAATTGTCCAGTAACAAACAACAGTACATTCTAATACAGTCAGAGCTTCTGTCAATGATGCCACAGAGTAATTTACGGTTTGAGGCTCCATTTGTAAATAAGAATATGTCACCAACTTTTTTTCTAGTTTTAAAAACAAGAAAATGCCAGTGCTTTCTCTCTGACATTTCTTATTACAAAAATTATATTTTTTAAAGAAGTTCTGTAAATACTAAAGAAGAAATATTTTACTTTTTCAAAAGTATAGGTTTATTGACTGAGATAAATGTATTGGGATATATATTTTTGTCTGGATATCAGTATTTTCTCTTTCCCGAGAATTCCGTACCTTCAGCTGTACAGGAATTATGCCAGTGCCTTACTGAACAATCTAATCAAAGCAAGACCCATTAAATTTAAATAAGTCCTTAGAGCAAAATTATGAGAAATTGTTTGATGTTTCTATTGACAAGGTGGTTCTTAGGAAATAAATACCATAGAAAAGTGTCCATAAATACGTATTTTTAACTGTGCAATTTACAACATCTCAAGTGCTGTATGTTTAAGGACTGAAGGAACTGGGCTTTAGTCATCACATACTATACACTTCTTGTACAGCAGTGTGACAGAATATGTAAACTGACCTTTTCTTTGAATGAATTAAAATATAAATTCTGCTGAATTTTCAGGACTCTGTGTGTGTAACTCATTAGAGCTGTCAAATTACCTATGCTCACTGATCCAATAGGATAATACAATAGCAAGATTTTACATGGCCGGATGATAGAAGTCCCATGGGCAAAATGGCTCAGTTCAACTTAAATGAAAAGACTATTCAGGACATCTCAATGGCATATATTTAGTCAAACATTATATAGCCACTCTACCATCAGAAAGCAGAGAGATATGATTAGACATACTTGGTGAGCTTGACGGATGAGGAGGATGAAAATGCCCACAGCAACACTCTTCATTTCTTGAGAACCAGCAGATATTCATGTGAATGTTCAGTTTTTCTCAGTCTTCTAGTTTTTGACTTTCATTCTTTTAGGGGAATAATTTTTTTTTAGCATCTGCATAGCAACTTTACTGGTACACTCACACAAAATATTTTTGGTTCCATTGAGTAAGGGCAAATATTTTACAAATTGTTTGTCTCCCTCTTGGCTGACCTACTTAGTATCACAAGAATGTCGTCAAGTAAAATCTATGTTCATATGTAGTTAAGGAGAAGCAAATGGTTATTAAACAGATGTGTTAACTAGGCCAATGAGAATATGCATAGCATATACTCTTTTGAATTGCTGCTGCTCTAGTATTTTCATGAGTTACTTTACTTAGAAAGTGATAATATTCATGGCAGAATACTTGATCGGATCCTAAGCAGAGAGGAGCAAAGGTACTTATTTCATTAAGTGGTGCTTTACTACAAAGGCAACATGCATTTTCAAGCAGTTTATAACTTTTTGCCTCTTAGCTTTCAATTGCAAAGTCTTGGACTGAAAATTGCAAGAAAACAGAAATGCAGCTCATATGCAGTATAGCATTTGAGCATAAACATTATTTCCAATCTTGATTTTTGCAGTTCTTTGTCTGAAATACATGTATTATCTTACAGACTGGAGCTTTTATTAATAGGTGGTTGTGCCTACATCTGTAGTAGAAATAATAAAGAGTTTTACTAGCTGCTTTGTCCAATATATTGGCTGAGCTTTCAGGTTGTTCTGTGTAAGTCTGGGTGGTTTTACTAACAACCATACAATTCTGTACTTCTGAAAAAGAAAGTAAAATCATGATTTATCCTATGGATAAGTACTGAGCCTTGCACTTGATTCAGACATCTCCAAGAGAGCATGAAGGCAGGTGTGGTTGTTTGTACTCCACAGGAATAAGAATGCACAGTGTAACTTTCAGGACAGACTGGACACATCACTTGAGATGATGTAATCTGTACACTAGCTTAATTTCCTATTTGCATTCTTGGATGATTAGGGCCAAGTCAAAAGCAATAACAATCTGGAAACCGCTTATAGGTGTTCAAAATTGCTTCCGTATTGGAAGTTAGCAACCTGGATACTTCTGGACAAAGACAATTAAAAACTTTCGCACAAAATGTATATCTCATAATTAATATCTACTTTTTAACTAGAAAAACACCCTTCTTTTAGAAGATTAAAAATAATAAAATTAAAATAATAAAATTTTACATTTATATAATTTCACACTATATAAATGTTAAATTAATGTGTGAAAAATGCAATGCGTTGTTTTCAATATGCCAGTTAATCACACAGTTACATATCTAAACATTTCATAATACTTTAGAAATAATGTTTCAAATCCTTTCATTTTAACGCAGTGATAAGCCATTTTCACTATCTCTGAATTAGACATAATATTATTTTCTTATAGCTGATTTGAAGTAAATTTCAAAGTTTTTGCTCTTTTTTCCAGTTTGATTATCCCAGTGTGCACTTTGCTGTATTAAAAAAAAAATTAAAATTTCTTCCCTTTCAGTCACCATAATAAAACTTTGTGCTCTCTGAAAAGTATGGATTATTCTAGACAGTCAAATTAGGGAAAATTATGTATTAGGTGTGTTTTCTGCAAGACTTTATAATATATCAAATGGTAAATGAATTCTAAATTTTACAGTTTGTTAAGAAGTTCACCTCTCTTCTTTTTAAAGTTCTGAATCATCTCTGTCTCTGAGGTATGTAATCGCTTCCAGTGGAGCACTAAAAGCTGCTAGTCTGTTGGAGCAGAGGTGGATTTTCTCTGCAAACTGCTTGCTTGATCAGCTTTTGATTTATTATTGTGTAAAGTGCTTTGAAATACCTTGGGTATGAAAGGAACTTAAAAAAAAAAGAATTAAATTCAGTTCTGTGCAATTCTGTCTAGGATGGAAAATTTGTTGAAAAGATTATAGAAGAGGTCAAATTAACTGATCACAATGGCTCCCTTGGGCCATACAAAAATCTGTGACTAAATAACTAGTAGCAGTTTCTCTGAAGAAGTTAAATAATAGAAATTGTTTTAGTAGTGGAAAAGTATTGTGTAGGGGTTTTATTTATAATAATTTTCAAGAAATTGCAGCTCTGTTTTCACTTGTGACATATCATATTTATTAATCTCTTAGAATTTTGTTTATCGTGTCTTAGGAAAGTAAATGATTCATTTAATCATTTTTGTCTTCAGTATGTTCCTTCTTGTTTGTAAAGAGAATAGAACCATTGTAATGCTGTCTAGTAATTTACATAACATGTTTTTACATCAGGAAGGAAAACATCCTCAAGCAATAACCTCTGCTGTCTACTCTGAAATTACTAGTATTTATTTAGGTTATGAAGTCTGAGGAATATGGACAAAATTCTTTTCACAACACATTATGGAGATTATCAGAGGATGAAGAAAATTTAACTAGATTAAAAATCTTGAGATGGTAGGCCTATTACTTAGCTGAAGAAGTGTTCAACCCTTCTCTCTGATTATATGTGGATGCTCAAGGAAGGACTTAGACCAGGGGTTTAACTTTTCAAGAAGAAAGATGAGTGTATATATTTTAAATGCTGTTTCACAAAAGTATCTGTTTTGTTGGTTGATTTTGTTAGCTGGAAGATCCTGAAACAGTTGGTTTAAAAGAGATAACCTGATTTAAATTAAAGAATTCAACACTTCTTCATCTTATTACATCAATACTAAGTACAGGTAAATTTTTAAAAAGGCATGAACTTTTTCAGCTATCCAAAATATATGGAAAACCTGCCATTTCCTTGGCAGTCTTTGTGTTTTATACAATAGACAATGTGATATACAATACATAAATTGAACTGAAAGCTAAAAACTTCTAATTACATTGGCAGAGCTAACAGCTCTCTTTCTGAAGAAAGGTAAAAGATATCTGGGACCTTGTAAATCATTTTACTGCAGTAAAAAAGTAGTGGTGAGTCTAGGCATAATTCTAGTTTGTGGAGGTTTCCTTAGGTTTGCTCTTGCCCCACCAGTCCTTCACTATAGGTTCTTGCAAGCCCAGCACATGTAAATCTTTCCTTTCAGGCATCTAAGTCCAACCTGGCTCTCTGAGTTTTCTTCATGAGCCAGCAGTGTGCCCAGGCGGCCAAGAAGGCCAATGGCATCCTGGCTTGTATCAGAAACAGTGTGACCAGCAGGTCCAGGGAGGTTATTCT
>WAAB01004763.1:183673-221623 GCA_013389865.1 Piaya cayana | reverse complement strand
GGCATTGGAACAGGCTGCCCAGGGAGGTGGCTGATTCACCTTCCCTGGAGGTGTTTAAGGCACAGGTGGGCGAGGTGCTGAGGGACATGGTTTAGTGTTTGATAGGAATGGTTGGACTCAATGATCCGGTGGGTCTCTTCCAACCTTGTGATTCTATGATTCTTGATGACCTCATTGGAACTGGAAGACCAAGGCAAAAAGTGAGCACCTTTGATGTTTTAACAGCTCCCTCCAGTACAGTTTTCTGCATGGAAATGAAGGCAGGGGACTTTTCCACAAAGTGGGAGAGAACTATTGGACCAGGAAGAATAACTAATCAGATTAAATGCAGTAACTTTTATGACTCATATGAAAAAACCATGCAGTGATACTCACAATGCAATATGATTACAGTATTACATCTTTTAACCCACAGCACATCCAGGAATCATTTCATGCACTCTGTCAGCATGGCATAAGACAGTTCAATAGGGCATAGCATACTATAAAGCCATGTGGAGCAGGAATAAGGAAAACCCTAAACATGCAAAATTCTAAACAGAATATTGCTGCAAAATAGGAACTTTTGAAAAAAGACCATTTCATGATAGCCAGAAATAAAAACAGAAAAGGAAAATCCAGGTCATTACAATAAATATTTAAGAATTTTATGTATCAACCAAAGTCATGTTACTTACTTTCATTGTCATGTTTGTCAGGCTACTCAGTCTGTGTTTTATGTTTTAGACAGTTTTTCTCATAGCCTGATGGGAACTAAAGAAAAAAGGATAACAGAAATGTTCTGTCAGCTTTGCTTACAGTCAGTAAACCTGTCTCTTACTGACAGAATTTTATCTCACAAAAGTGAAATCTGTCCCTATAACTCTGGGAAGATATGAATTGAAGAATTCTTTTTTTTTTAAGGTGTTTATGTATATGAAAAATTACACTGCCAAAAATAAAAAATTCTTTGTGCATGTACCTGCTCACTTTGCAAAAAGATATGTGTGTATGATCTCTGACTCCAAAACTGAAAATGTCTGCAAAGATCAGGCCTAAACATAAAATTTGAAAATAGTTTTAACTAATTTTACAAAACTATCTGCCCAATTATGATAGAGTAAAGGAGCAGTTAGAAGACACATTCATAACTACTGGATGTTTTGAAAATCTTGTTCCAAATACAATATTTAGATACCGACAGAACCTAGCAAACAGTAGAAAAAGCTCATCAACAATGTATGACTTTTCCTCTACTGCTGCTTTTTCCTTAGGGTGGCTCTGAAGACTCATAAACACACCCTCCCTTAGCCAACCATAACAAGATAATTTGATTTGAAAACAACTGTCTTTTGTGCTATTTACCTTTCTCGTGCTGCACCCAGAGTAGTCTTACAGGCTGTTTTTTACACTAATAAAACCCAATGGAAGGATGATTGGGGACCATTAACCTTTAGAACACAAAAAGCTTAAGCTCAAGAAATATTTCTGAGCTGCCACATAGTGCTTTGAAACCACTGCCTCCATCCTTCATCTTAATTGCCTGAATTCATTTCCAGGGCTGATAAACTGTCAAGTGAATTATGAGACATAGGCCTTGGGTTAATTTATAGAAACGCTCCTTCACTGATGCTGAGTAAATCCACCTTTCTTTGTTGAGTGTACTTGCTTCACCTTCCAGAACTGTCTTATTTTGCCCCATTACAAGCTCTGCATTTCGCACTCTTCTTTCTTCCTTTGTAAAAAACTAATTTCCTAAAGAAATTACCATGAGAGGCATTTTTCTCTTGCATGTTTATACTCCTTCAGATAGAGTAGGAGCAACACAATAGGTAAAAATATGGTTAAGTTGGCTTATTATTTTTTTAATAAGATGAGGAAGTTTGTCTCACAATACTGCCAGCACTTCACATCAAATATGAGTTCAAAAGAATAATTCATATTTTATATTCCCTTATTCAATGGCTAAACAGACTACAATTTATTCTTATCTGGTTATCTGAATTCAGAAGGAATTAAAAGAAAATTCTGTGCTAGCCAGTTACCTTTCACTATTAAGTTTGGGCTCTTTATTTACATATGTATTTGGTATATGTAATATGGAACGGAAAATATCTTCAGTGCCCCTTTTTCATTAATTATTTTGCATATTTTATAAGCAAGAGGGAGACAAGTATCTCAGGCTGAGACGTTGAGGTTGTGTTTCCATGAAAACTGCTACCAAAAAGCCAGTTAAACACTGCTATTTTGTGTTTATGTTTGGGGAGCTCTCAGACTGACATGGACGCTCATCTTTAAATATATTTATGACAGAGCATTCAAATGTATGATAATAACTAGATTATAAGTTTCTTACTGAGAGAAAAAGGATGAGTATTTTTTTTTAAANTTTTTTTTTTTTTTGCATATATCATTGTAGTCTCAGCACTACATCTTGGGTAAGATCTGCTTGCACTTCCTTTACTATCTTTATAGTATATGCATGATTAGTTCTCAAATTCTCTATCAACAAGACCCTTTTCATGGTAAATGGTTGTAAAGACCTTGCATGTATAGCAATTATAGCATAATGTGCCCCTAGAGAACGTTTAGATTCCTCAGTACTATGTACGCATCTGAAAATCTGAACGTCCTTAGGGATGAACAGAGTTTACCAGGCAGCCACGGACTGTAAAAGGGACTGATAGAAAGTATTTCCTGTTCAGAAAAGGGGTACTATACATACTAATAAATAAATACTAACTAATAAATACAGGCTCCATTTTGGTCACTCCTTTGCTAAGAAATCTCAGATTTTCTGTGCCTCTATTACAATTGTTTTCAGGAATGAAATAAGGCTTAGTAAACACAACTTCAGAGATCTATGAACTTTGTTATATTTTTAGCACAGAAAACTGAAGTTCTGCAAGGAGAATGATTTTTTTTCTTCTCCAATTAGAGTAGTTTGACTCAAGTATAACTTTTTTGCTCTTGAGGTTTTCCTAGCCTGAATAATTAGGATGGTAATGTATTCATACTTCAGAAGCGAATTCTGAAACTTAATTCAGTTAGCGCATTCACTCTGCATCATAAACAATTAGTATTTAAATGTAAGCATTATTTACTGAGGTCCTGATCTTACAAAGAGAATCATGTGAGAAAAACTTGGAAAGAGCTAACTCACTGCACACAGAGGAGGGGTGTGGAAGAAGATGGAGGAGGGGAAAGAGATTACAGTTGTTTGGCACAACTTACATCCCTACCATGGAAATGGCTGTACTTTTAGGCACATCCCGTTCCCTGCATTCTATACACAGGTGGTTGTTTGCAGTCCTGCTTTTCTTCATTTTTCTCTCTAAACGTCATGAGAATTCAATTCTATCCAAATATAGATGCTTTCAGACCTTGTTGTAGGGCGTCAGTCACCCAATGGTAGAAATGCTCTCCACAGTCATAACACAAAGTTCTTACCACAGAATTATCCAAGTAAGGAAAACAGTTGCACAGCCATGCAGCAAAATCATCCAGTGCAAACCACTGGTTCTTTGCATAGTCATGGTCACAGCCTCAGTGAAAGGACCGTTTCTTCTCTAGGTTTAGTGTTGCTCTCACTGTGTTGTCCAAGCTTAATAAACAGAAGAATGACCAAATATAAGAGAACTAGGGCTGATCAAACATGCTTATTGCAACAATGCACTTCTTTTCTATTATTAGTTACCTATGGAAGATATATTGGAATTATAAAGACTAAATTGATAGTGTTTTCTAATGAAGAAGAAAACGAGGAAAGAGGCTGAATATTTATTCCAGAATTGCAGTGTACAGTATTTAAAATGCATGACAAGATACAATCTTGCTTCCTAATTACTTAGTCCCTGTCACTTCTCATTAACATGTAAATCATGGTATAAACATAGTAAAGGTAGAGTAAAATATGTCCTGAGGGAAGGGGGCATGCTGGAAAATTGCTTTGGGCAGTGTGGTGATGAGAGTGTTTCATTTGCAGCTCATCTGTATTCCACTCCCATGGGAAGCTGCATATATGAGATTTAAAGCAATCATATTTTCTTTGTCCTAGGCTGGAGTGGCTATTGCACTTAAGCAAATCAATCTGCAGATTTTGAATTACCTGTCCAGAAGTTAGTGTGCAAAATCTAAGTCTATCAAAATATTGAGAATTCATTCATGGAGTAATTATATTCTTCTTTAAAAAGAAAGAAATTTTTGTTTAGGTGATTGTCCCAAAAATAAGAACTTTGTAAAGAAGATGGTTTGATTCATAGCAATCTACTAGCAAAAGCCTTTAGGCACCTTACTACATGAAAGTGCATTCTACAAAAATAAGACAACATTCAGAACCTGCAGAATTAATTATGGTAATTCCTGAAGTTATTTGAAAACTGTAGATGAGAGTTCCATAATCTCAATTACCATTCAGTGTCTAATTTTTACTATTCGTAAGAATAATTGTTTCAGAACTAATTAATGCAATAACATTACCACTTTTTACTTGTGCCAAGGACTCAGATGCTGAAAAGGCTTCAAGGCCCATAATTTTATTGAGCAAATCAGTTTATGGGTATGACTTTGCTTATAATTTACTTACTGCCACTGAACTATAATGTTTTCTCATCAAGCACTACACTCAAAGGTAAGGAAAACTATACACTTTTTTAAAAAAAATAATTGTGATGCTTCTCTTTTGACAATTACTTTGGAGTCCTTTTTCTGAATTTTAAAATGTCAGGCACTTGTAGTCAAATTTTGTGATGCTTCATGAGTAAAAAGATTTGGATTAAATATTATAAAGAAAGTAATGGCTTATATGTATTTCATTTAGAACTTAGCATAGTGAGTTATCTGATTTAGCACAGATTTCACTGATCAGATGAAATGTAGACTTTTCTGTGTGGGTATGACAGTATATTTAAGTAAGAGATATTGGCAAGTGATTAGTCGACAGATGGGACTTTTGGCTTTAAGGATGTGTATTTCACACTTATAGAGGTCACTGAAGCATTTAATATTGAGGAAAGAATGAATTTTCTATCCCATCCTGGGAAAGGGGAGAAGGATTATCTCATCTCACAGCATACAAGGATTTTGATGGCAGCTACTTTTCCTTGGTCTTGCCCATTATCATAGAATTGTAGAATCGTAGAATAGTTACAGTTGGAAGGAACCTTAAAGATCATCCCGTTCCAAGCCCCCTGCCATGGACAGGGACATGCCACCAGACCAGGCTGCCCAAGACCCCATCCAACCTGGCCTTGAACACCTCCAGGAATGGGGCAGCCACAGCTTCCCTTGGCAACCTGTTCCAGCGTCTCACCACTCTCATGATGAAGAAATTCTTCCTAATGTCTAATCTAAATCTGCCCCTCTCCAGTTTATACCCATTCCCCCTCATCCTACCACCACAAGACTTTATGAATAGTCCCTTTCCAGGTTTTTGTAGGACTCCTTCAGGTACTGGAAGGTTGCTATAAGATCTCCTCAGAGCCTTCTTTTCTCCAGGCATTATCTACCATTACATCCACTTACAAGCGATCACTTGTATTGTTCCACTAAGGTGACATAAGTGCTATAGTTAGTAAAAGTTTTAAGCTAGCTTTTCCATTAAATGGGTGGGACAATTTGCTTGCACCTGAGTCATATTATTTGAAGAACTCACTATTTCTAGGAAATTGTGTTCTCATGTTTAGTAGTAACTTCACTGCCAAAAGATCTGGAGGTAGATATTTTAGTCAAATAAGTCAAAATTTTAGGCCCTGCTTATGCACCATATTTTTAAATTAGATGGCAATTACACAACAATAACCGCTGCCTCAGTTCACTCTCTGATTTATTGGACATAAGGGGCTCTTAAGCGAAAAGTCATCTAATGGTCACAGTGAACATCAGGTGAACTTTAAACTTCCTGCATAGAGACAGATTGAAAAGATTTGAGCAAATGAGAATGACAAGAGAAGTGTTTGACAAGTGCAGACACAAGAAGCATGATTCTCAGAACTGCTGTATGCAGGAATAAATTTATAAAATAAACTGAAATAAAGTTATTTTTTGTCACTTTTTGTTTTGGTAGAAGTCAGTGATAAAAAAAAAATCCATTGACTAACAAGAATGAGTTGAACGTAAGAAAGGTAATTCATCTTCTTCTGCCAAAAGGACTTGCACACTTACCTCAGCGTACCAGGAGGCGAGTTAAATCAGGGTGACTTTTCCAAAAGAGAGGGAATACAGTCCATACCTGAAGCAGGATTCAGGCTGAAGACTCAAAATCTGTAATTTAGGAAAAAATGGACAATACCATGGATTTAAAGACACTGGTAAGCATGTGTGCTTGAGTCACATAGAAGGAAATGTCTTTGCTTACAGTAGTGGGAAGCGGGAGGAGAGGGAAAGTGACAAGTTCAGGTTCATCAATGGTTATATAAGGCAGCCTCAAGGCAGGAGAAGAGATAAGGCTGCTGGGGGTCAGCACACTGGCTGACAGGCAGCTCAGCTGCATTCTCAGCCCAGGTAGATGAGCAAACTCCTCATGCAGCTGACAGGAAAAGTGGCTGTTGCTCTTCCCATCTCCAAGTGCAACTGGGTGGCAAACGCTAAAGAAGCTGCAAGGCAGCCCCTTACTGAGCCTCCTAGGGGATCCATATGTTGAGGGACAGTACCATGTATAGGAAAAAATGCTTTTTAGCAATGGCAGACTGGTGGAGAGAAGGACTTCAAGCTCATGACCTGTCCTCTGGCACTGCCATACAGGAGTCCTTCAACTGCCCTCCAGCCAGGAGGCAGTTCCCATATCAGTTAAGATGACAGGCTACGTTGATTACCCATTTCCTTATCCAGTATCACAATTTATCTACAGCATTTCTCCCTGCCTTCTTCACCGGGTCATAAAAGAGCACTTTCCACCTTCCCCCTGTCTCATCCCCAGCCCAGTTGCTTGAAACTACTTTTGCTCCACAGAGTGTTATTCTTTGAGCACCAGCCTCACAGAGCTGATCTGAAGCATTTGCTTAGTTGCATATTTCTTGCAAGTGTGCAAACTCACTCATAGGTTTTGCACAGAGTATCACAGAGCCAGCAGAAATCTGGAACCTGTTGGGAAAATATCAGAAAGGCATTGAAAAGGTGGAAGTACACTTTGAAATAGAAAGAAATTTAGGAATAATGTCCTGGTAACCCAAATATTATGTGAAGCACAAAGGAGAAAATGAAAATTGAAATAGAAGGAGGGAGAAGCTATGCACTTTGATTAAATTTTTGCATTGGAATTCTGACCTGTTATTAAAATTTTCTGAGCCAGACAGAAAATTGAAGGCAGCCTGGGAATAGTGCTCAATAACAGTGACATTTCCTGACAGAGCAATTCTTTGCATATCAGTTGTACTAATTGTATTCAAACTGACAGCAACAGTTTAACCCATTCACCAGAGGAATTGTCTTGCTGTAAGACCAGTGATCTATGTTTTCATTTGGACGTCAATCTAGCTTTATGCCGTACATTTTAAAGTAGAATTAGCCTTAAATAAACACTGATAGGACAAACTTCATCTTCTCTTGAAATGTTACACAATAGTCTCTTTAACAGCAGCTTGTTTTCTCCTGCAGAAAAACTTAGAAAACTAAGATTTTTTGCCCTTTTCAAAGACAGATTGAATGAAATCATTACTTGCCTAAGGCAGTTTTCTTTATTTGACCATGAATGAAAATAATTTTGAGCATCAGAAAGTGTTTTGCCTCCACAAATACCAAGAATGCATTGTGCAGTTGGAACTGAAATCCAACTGCCTGTGCCATATTCTTCCAGACTGAGTGGGTTTCCACTTTTTACATGAAAAGCAGAGGACTCTATCAGTGTGAAAGAGAGCAATATCAGATGAAAATCAGTTAAATACACTCATTCATTGTAGAAATTATTCTGCCCATAGAAAACTTAATCATGAGTGGAAATGGAGAGAGATCAAAATCCTGTATGACTAGTCAAGCTCAGAGGGTTGTAAGCTGCTGTAAGTATGTATTTGGTTGTCCTTTGGAAACTGCCAAGCCTTATAAATGATTTCCAGGCCTGCTCCTACAACGCTGTTAGCTGCTGCAGAAAGTATCATCAGAATAAATCTTCAGAAATTACACCCTGCCATTAGGTTGTACTGAAGATGATGGGTGCCTGAATGGACTTCTGAAATACAGGTTTATTTACTGAACACAGTTAAGGTGTGAAAAATGCCTAGGGAGAGGAGAGGGCATTGTAGGTAACCAGAAGAACCCAAAAACCTATAGATTTTATAATAACATGACTGGTTTCTGCCTGGTGCTGTTGGCCTAGGAGGTGAATAGGTTATATACTGTGTTAAGAATTATGGGAATGACCCACTCTTAGAAAAGACAAAGAAAAGGGAACAAGCAGAAAGTTCTGAAGACAATTCCCAAAAAAACATGATTAAATGCAAAAGAAAGAAAAAAAAATATATAGAAAAATTACAGAAAGATAGAAAAGATAGATGGAGAAAAATAGTGAAGACAGTTTGGATTTGTAGAAAATCAATATAGAAATGTTAAATTTTTTTTTAAATGAACAAGTTGTTTGACATAGCAAAGAAAACGATGATACCTGACATCTGTCAATGTATTTAGATTTTGTGACCACTTTTGCAGAGTCATTCTATGAAGACAATATTCTCCTTTTAGCCCAGACTCAAATACTGCTCTTTAGGTTTTTCTTTAGATGAAGTTTGATCTCTCTTCCCATGGGCCCTTGAGAAACAGAGGTTGTAGAACACTCTTAAAGCTTCTAGTGGAGAGACATCAAAATTTTCCTTGCTGAGATGTGACAAAAACTTCAGCTAAGTGAATGAGTGTTTAACTGAAAGTAATGGACTTCAAGCCAATGAAAAATTCTTTTAATAGACTTTGTATGCAGGCTCAGCATTAACCTCATCAGTGTATTTAACCCAAGTAAGGAATCTATGCATGACTGTATAGAGTGCAGTGAGGTATCACATCAATGTTTAACTATTGTCTAAAAATCCTAACAGATACAAAAACCAAATACAGCATTAAATGCACACATTACCACAACAATTCTAAAATGAAAGACAGATCATTTGAGAAGGTTTAATTTTGTGTAACTTCAGTTCTCTTAAAAGTGAGTTGTCTAATTTCATGCTAGTCACACAGCCTTCCTTTCCAGTAAATGGAATAAATAGGCATAGCTGAAAGAGAAATAATCTGGCCTACTTTAGAAGCTATTTTAGGATGAAATGTATTATCTTTTAGAGGTGCTTGTTTCTCTTTGACAACAATGGAGAGAACATACAGTGACTGGCTCAGAGTAATAGATTTAATTTCTAGACCCCTAAATTATGACAAATCAGTTGCATCCTTTGTTACATGAAGCAAGGTCAAAGTGTAAAACACTTGTCTGTCAACAAGTAACATTTTCTTTTTTTTTTTTTCAGAAAACATGAGTTGTCGCCTGTTAAAAATTCAGGCATGGAGTAGATCAAAAATCATCTGCTTGTTCTGCATTTGTTTTCTTACTATTATCTACAGCTCTTGCTGGTCTGTGTTTCAAAGGCTAATAAGCTGAAGTTTATGAAGAGCTTTATTATGAGGTATTATTTTTGAAGTGCATGAATATTTTGTGGAAGCTTTATATTTCCATATTTTATATGCTCCACTGAACAGCATAGTAAAGTTAAAAATATCTTCTGGTATGAATTTTTTAACAAACAAAAAATCTTGAGATGTTTTTGAAAATTGTATAAAAATAGAACAAAAAAGAATCAAACGTAGATGCATAGGAATGCAGCTTATTTTGATAGATGTAAACAGATTGTTTTTTGCTTTCAGCTGTTGAATAGGTTTGAGTATCTTAGGGTGCATCCTTAGGTATTGGTTCTCCCAAAACTGCCCAAAGCTTTTTTATCTGTATCTGAATTTTGTACTTAGAATCATAGAATCATAGAACCAGGTTGGAAGAGACCCACTGGATCGTCAAGTCCAACTGTTCCTATCACTTCACACAGTACCACACTATAAATGATGTTGTGTTCATCTTCTGGACATTTTCCCAGTTTTATGTGGGAGAGTTCTTATACATGGATCAGAATATGTTATTTACATAAAATATACACAATGATCTATTTTCCTCTGAATGTTTAGAGCCTGCTGTTGTGAAATGCTTACTGTCATCAACCCAGTTGTTTTAACTAAATATTTGGAGTTCCATTTGAGTAGAGGTATTCTTGTGTGGCAAATGGCTTTTTAACAGATTTTCAATAAGATGCAGTGTGGGGCATAAACAACTGTGGCTTGAATACATGGAACTGCATGTAATTCACTGCAGAAATTGAAGAATTGCTTTTGTCATTTGTGTGTCATCAGTTTGTCTCATGATATTAATTTCATTTTGTACTATTTTGAAGTTACAGATTCTTGCTAAGTAGACTACCTTTTTTATTCCTTCAGGACTTTATTTTACTGGTTACTACAAAAGCTTTAAAAATAGGAGCCACTCTTAGCAGAGCTGCTGTACTGTATCAGTGTGATGTTAAATCTGTCAAGGACACAAAACAGCATCATAACATTTTCTGTGAGTACAAGTGACTGTGCTGTAGTTTTGATATTGTGGTTTGCAAGCCAAGTGTCAGTAGAGGTAACTCATTAGCTCCAAGGCTTTCAGTAGAAGACTGTATCGTGGATTGGCAGTCACATAACATTTAGCTATATCCTCACAAGCGTTTTTTGCAGAACATAGCTTCTTGAAAAGTTTCCCTCTAGGTAAGCAACCATGTTTATTTTGCATCCCCAGACTCAATTTTATTCCTTACTAAAATACCGCCATACCAAAGTAAGATTCTTACCTTTTACAGAGTAAATAAAACTTTCTCAAAGTAGGCTAGACCATGAGATGAGCCTTCTTCTTGGAGAGATGTTCACAATGTTCAAGTGCCCTCGGACTTGTTGGCCTCGTGTACCCAACCCAGTGTAAGTAGAGCATGAGATTTTAATGAGAGGTGTTGAGGACCAGATGGATGGCTAAATGCTGCACCGTATACGTTTGAATCTACACAGGTAAGTGAGGAATCTTGACTGGCTGGTGTGGAGGCAGGTCATTTCAGCATGTGTATTGGAACAACCTAAATTACAAGCTGGTACTGTGAAACCAATGAATATCAATGACTGAGAGGCTGTTTCCAAAGGGTGGTATATACCTGTGAATTTGTCCAAGCCAGATTCTCCATTTGTGTTTTAGATGAGGACAGGATGAGGAATGACTACTTCTCTGTCATTCATTAAAAAAAAAAAAAAAGCAAGCCAAAAAACCCCAATAAACATAGGCGTGCACACACACTGCTAAAAACCCTCTGTTAATAAGTATTCACATTTAATGGTCAGAGAACAGTACAACTGTATGTTGACCATTATACTCTGAAGGCAGTCACAGTTTTTGTAAAATACCTGCTATTAGAGCTGTTTTGAGCTCATGTTTTTAACTTATTGTTTAAAACCTGTATTTCTTCTGAAGCTGAACCTGATTTGTATTTAAAATAGATATGTAAATGGAGCATCTCACATAAGAGATCTGTTAATAAAGAAGACACGAACAACATCAGCTTTGTACAGTCATTAACAGCACTGATTAAGAGTGTATCTTCTCGACCTCTTATTGGACTCTGTGTCAATCATTTAGGGAAAAGTCAATAGAGTCAAAAAAGATGGCAATCAGGAAGTTTCTTGTGAAGTTTTGATGGATAAAAAGTGAACCTTTTTCTGTAAACCACCATTAACTAGAAGTTAGACATATATATGTGACATATCTTCTAGATTCTATATTCAACAGTGAAAGCAACTATGGTTTCTTTCTTTTTCAGAAATACATGTCATTTTGAGAAGATTCTAGTAAGGAAAGCTTTATACATTCAGATCAGTTAAAATCAAATAACAATTTGAGACAGCATATTAACATTCGGGAGTTTTTTTAATGTTCTTAAGAAAACAATCATGGTATTACAAAATAAAGTACAAAAAGGACGATAATATTTTTCCCTATATTTTTGAAAGGTGATTTATTTTTCTTAAGGACACCTAGAAAAAGACCAATAGCTATACCACAGAAATCTTACTACATCTTGCCATAATATTATATATAATGGGTGTCATATGTCTAAAATCTTAACACAAATATAAGTGAAGGATTCAATACATCAAACTTAAAAATAAGTTTCTCTGTGAACCACCCTTTATAAGGGTCCATTAAGAATGTGAGACCACAGGAGGAGAAACTCTCTAGCATTTTTTTTCTCCATCACCTCCAACAATAGCTTTGAACTTGCATGTTGAAGAAATACTGCTTACTTGTGTGACAAAATTTGTCATTCATAGTCAGGAAGAATCTAGTCATCTTTAAAGTGCATATTGTCAGTTCTGGTTAGTTTGTGTTGAATTTGTGATTGGCTGTAGTAAAGACATTGTCGTTAAATGGCCATAAAAATTATCCTTCTGATCAGTCCAAGATGATTAAATACATTTGCAGTATTTTGATTATCATACTCAGTTAGGAAAAGAATTAAATTTATTTCTTATATCTGATTTTGTACTGAGAAATTATTTTTAGACAATTTGACATATTTATAGGGCTCCATATAAAATGTAGAATACCATTACCAAAACTGCAAAGCACTGGAGAGATTGAGATACTTGCGATTTACTGTTTTGAACACAACTGTAAATATGAATTAATGTAGATTACAATATAGGGACACCGAATGGCAAAATATAAGGTTCAGGTGATGTCTCTTGTTAGCACATCAATGACAATATATTGTCAATATATTGCAATATTCCATACGAGGAAGTAGCAATGACATGTCAACAGTATATCAAAAGTAATCACAACTCCAGCAAACTGTGGTTTGACAAATGAGGTGGTTTTGGTTTGTTTGATTTGCATTTCATTTTATTTGATGTCTTTTGTTTTGAATAGAAACATAGGAACATCTACTGTACATTAGCTCTGCTGACAAAAGAGGGTGAAAAAAGCAACCAAAAAGCCCTCTTTCCAAGATGCTTTAATTTACGATATATCCAAGTAAAATTAAATATTAATGGACTAGATATCTACTGGTGTAACACAGTCACACAAAAATTCATCAAAGGGTTGCCTGTTCTAAAAGCACTTTCTTTGTGATTGTGGAACTTGAGATTATATCTGGAAGAAAAGGCATTCTGAATTGATTCAAAAAAAAGCTGAAATTCCCTGAGAATGAACCAATAGAAGAGCTCTATACAGGTCACTGTGAATTCAGCAAGGATGTAAAATTGATTCTGTATTTAAAATAATTCACAAAATTACTGTGTGAACTAATTAAAGAAGACTAGAGGGAGTTTTATTGCTTGAGGTGTTAAAAATTAGAGTGGATGAGACACTAGGGGGCCTGTTCAAAAACCTTTGAAACCTTTTGAAGTCACCAGAAGCCTGTACCTTGAATTTCAGCAGGTTTTGAGACAGCCATAGATAGTTGTTGTAAAGGAATTACTCTCCATTGTTAGAATACTCAAGTGAATAACCTGGAAGTGTTTTCCATTTTCTGACTTACACATTCCTAAGAATAGGAGAGTATGAAAATTTACATTTTTTATCTCCCAGAATGAAATTAGTTGCAATGTGAAGAGAAATTAAAATAGATTTCACACTTTAAGGTTACATATTTCCATATTTAGTGGTATTAATAAAGGATATAAATTCTGTTCTTTGCTAAAATTCAAGGTCTTTCACTAACCAAGGTATAAAGAAAGCAGTAAATTTTCCAAGGAGAAAATTACTGTTGAAGAAAATCTAGGAACTGAATTGGGAGTCAATAAGAAATGTAATTTCTCATTATCATTACTAATTGATTAGGTTGGGAAGAAGTGTGGGCTCTAATATGGAACCTAACAGGAAGGAACCATCTATTTACCACAAGTCTTTCATTAGATATTTTAACATTTTAGAGTAAAAATTTTAAAATACTTTGAAATGGATGAGTACATTCTATTAGACTTGAATATTCATAATACAGTTTTTCTTTCAATAAGAACAGAAAAATCCATTCAAAGTATGTTTTACTCCTGTAAGTCCTCTGAAACTGTATTGTACATAAGAATAAATCTATTCAAAATTCACAGTTATTTTTCTTTAAGGATTAGACTCCGACAGGCTTTTTGTGTGGATACAGACATACATTGCATGTGCAGCTACATGCATGTGCTCCCTAAAAGTCTGGGTGAAATGAGTCTCCTACTCATTAATGTAACATTGGAACTGGATTAAAATGTTAGCTGAGGTTTATGGAAATCAGTGTAAATTCTGACTCTTTGTCACAACATACTCAGTAACAGAACAAACTGGAGGAGAGTAAAGTGACAGGGGACAGGACAAGAAGGAATGGCCTTAAGCTCCGCCAGGGGAGATTTAGGCTAGACATTAGGAAAAAAATTTTCACAGAAAGGGTCATTGGGCACTGGAACAGGCGACCCAGGGAGGTGGTTGATTCACCTTCCCTGGACGTGTTTAAGGTACGGGTGGACGAGGTGCTAAGGGGCATGGTTTAGTGTTTGATAGGAATGGTTGGACTCGATGATCCAGTGGGTCTCTTCCATCCTGATTATTCTATGATTCTATGAAAACCACTGGCCAAATACCAGTTTCTGTACCTGCATGATTGTCCAAGGAGAACTGCCTGCAGGATTTTGCTCTATGGAGCGATGCCCTTGTGAAATGATAGCAAAATGAAAGTGACTGATAACCTGCTTACTCAAAATCTCTTCTGATGTAGGTCTTCTAAAAAAAACCCTGGCTATGCCACTTCTGTTTAAAATGTCATTTTTAAATCTTCCCGTACAACAAAACTTCATACCTTCTAGCAATCTAAGGAATGAAAGTAGCATATCCATTTTTAAGGTAATTATAAAAATGGCAGTTTGGGATGCCTCATAACTTAATGATCAGAGTTAAATTAACAGCTTGCTTTCTTTGCTCATAATTATCCATTATGTAGGCTTACAACCTCATCCAGCTAGTTTTTGTTTAGGTGAAAATTCCATTGGTCGAGCACCATTCATCTTTAACTAAATCAGCTGTTTGTGCTTAATAGAAACACAATGACCAAATATGTGTGTCAGTCAGGTTTAATCCCTAGGATCCATGGTTTCCATCACGTGGTAAAGAATGAACTACAAATTCGTAAAGTAGCTTTCAGATTAAAATGACTCTTTAAAAATGGACCTATGTGAAGAAACAAATGGACCTTAAAATAGTCCAGAATCATTTTTATACAGTCAAAATATTTTTTCCTCAGAGTTGAAAGGAAAAAGACTTCTTAGTTACTGAAGCTTGAGCACACATTTAAAAATACTTAAAAAATCACACTTTTAAAAAAGCCCAAATTGATCCATTGAAATTTACAATTTCTGCTCATCTCTGAAGTCGTGAATTTGTGTCTCTAATATGTGAATAATCCACTCAATTTCTTCCACTGAAGCAAAACCTGGTAAAAAAAAAAAAGTGGAGCTGAAAAGCCAAGACACAATCATGTTTTAAAAATATCCATACACATAATCCATACACATAATTAAATTATAATGGGAGTGTATTTACTGTTTGCATTTTATTGTAACCATATTTCATGGTGAAGAGTAAACAATATTTTTTTTAAAAAAAATTAATGACATTCTGCCTGGAAGTTTGATTTTTGTAATTATGGCGTTCCATAGACAAGGTATGATGACAGAAAATGCCCTGCAAATCTCTCGGTTCAGTCTTTCTTATAATTTAATTACTCTTCGATGTATTCCTTGGCATAATAGGCTGTTACAAATTAACAAGAAATGATGTAAATTGATGCAACATCACTTCAGTACTATAAACTTAATGTTAGTCAGAAAAAAACCTCAGTGTTCTGGCTTTCTATCATGACTGAATACAGAATTAAAAATACTTGCAAGTGTGTAATTTGAAATCAACAGAAATATGGAAGAACATCAATTAATTTTTTTTGATCCCATATTAAAGTATCTGTTTTAAGTTTGTAGCACAGAGGATGAAATTTAAGTGCCAGTGCATACTTTTTGGAAAGAAAGCTCAACGGTAAATCTTCTAGAATGCTAATAAAGTAAAAAAAAATGGTAGTGAACCTAGCATAACTGTAAGGGAGACCAGACACTCAATCCTGACAAAACTGGTTGAAAGTCATTCTGATCTTTTGGCTATAAACAATCCCCAGTGAATAGAATTTGACATCGAATTTTGTCAGTGACTTGATTTATGTAACAAAACCATTACAGACTAGACAGAAATGGCATGCTTTACTCAGGAAAAGCTTAGGGCTGGATTTGTTAGGGAAAAAGGTACCATAGGCACTGCATAATTTCTCTGCAGATCAGTTGCATGAAGGCTTCATATAATATGTGATTCTTGCAAAAACCTCAAGACTGACAGTCCATGGATTGGCAGCATCCGGGCAGAATTTAGACAAGTGCGTAATTGAGCACGGACTTCAAAGAGAGTATGGAAAAAGAAAAGATGACATGATGAACAAGCTGGATTTGATAAGAGATTCTTCTGTAAAAACCAACTAGGAACCAACAATTTTCTCTGGAGTGCCAAGCACCACTGCGATGTTTCCCAATAATGGGAATGATACATCACAACACAGAATACTGTTCTAAATTTTCCCTGAACACTGTTTAATTTGGGGTTCTTTTTCCATTATCTGTACATAAGAAGTCTAGAATAAATCTTAAAGTAGTATGCTGCACATACGGATATTCATTTCTGAGGTTCTATTTCTTCCAGTACGTTCCAGTTCCCTAAATACTGCTGTTCCACTGGGGAGGTGAGGGGTGGGGAATAATGCAAAACTATAAGAACAAAAATAGCAAAAATAGTGAATTGGTAGCCATTCCTAGTATCAGAAGGTTTTTTTTTTTTTACTTTTACCCATGAGTTTCTACATCTTTACAGATAAGGTTTAATAGTTTTGGGGTTGTTTTTTTTAAATAAATATTTAAATGCTATTTTCTTCTGCAGAACTTAAAATTCAGCGTTGAAAGATGTAAATTGGGATGTCTTTGTGAAGATGTGAATGTGATGAAGTAATAAGTCACATAAATTTCTTGAGGTTACACAGAAAGCTAGTACAAGATTTAGGAGTAGACCAGGCATTTTATTCACCATTTAAACCCCCTTGGCCCCAAAATAGATTTTCAGTTCATAAAATGTAGGATTTTTTCCAATGTTTTTTACAGAAAAAGTTTCCTTTGTTTATGGGAAAACAATTCCAATGCAACTTATGACTTTCCAGAAGTTTCATACTTTTTTTTTTAATGAAAAATGAACATTTTTGCCACATCATTGGAAGACTTAGATCTTATAAGACCAAGGTTAAAATAGTTTGCATATGCCTCTACTAGCAGTTTAAAAGAATATAAACATTAGATAAATCTATATACAGTTTGTGGACTTAGAGAGTTTAGTTTCCTTTTTCAACAGTGCAGTTAGCTGTGGAGACATTTTATAGGAAAAAAAGGACTTGATGCTGTGGGCCTTGTCGACATCAAAAAGTGGCCACAGAACTATTAATAACTGGACATCAGAAGAGTGGTAGTTATTTCAAAGTAAGACTATTTGCTATACAAGCCTAGAAAATTCTGAATTTGAGAAGCTAATTTCTATTAAGTCATATAATGAAATGAGAGTAGTGACTTAGAATATGACATCAAAACAAATAAACATAGTGCTTAATCGCGTATAAAATTTATTCTAAGGCTCACATCTGTGAACAAAGAAACTTGTTAATGCAACCTGAATGATTGGGTTGTTTAACACCCTAAGTTAATGGAAAATATATTTTCTGTGAGGAAATGCTATTTATATATGAAACAAGTTTGATGACAAAGTCCTTATGAACAGAAGTGGAAGCTTACTGACAATATGAAACTTATATAATTTATATAATATTTAATTATATTTCTTTTCATCCATTCTAAAAGATAAAAGCCTGCCAGCAAACATTTATTGATTGCATCAGAAATTTTAAATATGATTTTCTCAAATAAGGTAAATTAAATCTGCAGAAATGTCTATGTGATGTAGGGGAAGAAAGAAATGGAAAATACTGATGTATATAACACATCTCAGTCATCTAACATTGCTTGATGATGATGCTAGTAGTTTCATGAGTTGTTTTCATAGAATCATAGAATCACCGCGTTGAAAGAGACCCACTGGATCATTGAGTCCAACCATTCCCACCAGTCTCTAAGCCATGCCCCTCAGTACCTCATCCACCAACACCTCCAGGGAAGGCAAGTCTATCGCCTCACTTGGCAGACCGTTCCATTGCCTAATGACCCTTTCTGTGAAGAATTTTTTCTTTATGTCGAGCCTGAACCACCCCTGGCAGAGCTTGAGGCCATTCCCTCTTGTCTTGTCCCCCGTCACTTTGGAGAAGAGGCCAGCACCCTCCTCTCTACAACCTCCTTTCAGGTAGTTATAGAGAGCAATGAAGTCTCCTCTCAACCTTCTCCAGGCTAAACAACCCCAGCTCTCTCAGTCGCTCCTCATAGGGCCTGTTCTCGAGCCCCTTCACCAGCTTTGTTGCTCTTCTCTGGACTCACTCCAGAGCGTCAACATCCTTCTTGTGCTGAGGGGCCCAGAACTGCACACAGGATTCAAGCAGCGGTCTTATCAGTGCCGAGTACAGAGGGAGAATAACCTCCCTGGACCTGCTGGTCATGCCGTTTCTGATACAAGCCAGGATGCCATTGGCCTTCCTGGCCACCTGGGCACACTGCTGGCTCATGTTCAGTCACTGTCAACCAACACCCCCAGGTCCCTCTCCTCCTGGCAGCTTTCTAGACAGACTTCTAGTCTGTAGCTCTGCATAGAGTTGTTGTGCCCCAAGTGCAGGACCCAGCTTTTGGCCTTGTTAAACCTTCATACAAGATTTATGCATAGGTTAAATAATCTCAGATTACATAGAGAATTTTTTTTTGTAATCTTCATTTACAGTGGCTTGTTGCCACACTTCAATATATAATTGCTTCAATGAAGGAATTTCTGTATTAGCAAAGCGATAACCAAATATTTTGTGAGATTGCAGAAATCATTATTAGTTCCAGTTGACATTCGATAAACAGTCTTAATAAATAAGGTGAGTGAAATTGACTCCAATAAATAAGACTGTCTTGGAGCACATGCAATTGGTCAAATGCTTCCAACATTTTCCGTCAGCAATGTAATATTATGTGTACAAAGATATTCCTCTAGAATTAGACATTATCTCTCTGAAAATTAGTAGCTTATAAATTAGGTGCTGATGGGGAGCCAACAGAGTGCAGTCAACTGTGAGTGTGAAGATAGCACTATTAGCTTCCTTATTATTCACAAAGAATTACAGGACGCCCACACATCTGACATGATTAGAACGCATGAATAGTAGATTAAAAATCATAGTGTATTAAACATCCAAAATGAAGTGGAAATGAAAATTCATTTTGGTCGTTATAAGGAAGTAATGTTTGTGCAGTAGTTTCTAACTACTCTCTGAATTTCCATGCCAGCTGTCTTTTCAAGCAAAAGAAAGCTTTACCTTTCTCCTAGAAGTTCTCTGCCTTTAGGTTTCAATGGACCTTATTGCCTAGGAATTTCAGAAACTGGTTTGCAAACCCTAAATCACACTGCAGCTGACAACTCAAGTGATACTTTTCCCTGGTTTGCTGCTTCCTTATTGCAATTGTAACTCTAAGTAGCCTTAACATAAATGTCTAATATTGAAAGGTTATTATTGAAGTTAATGTATTGGTTTTAAGAGGTAGTAGAATGTATATGAATCCTTATATTCTGCTGAGCAAATGTAAATGAACCTGTCTTTAAACAGTTACAGATATTAATATATATTCAATGTTGCAAAAATAAGACAAAATAAGAGGCGTGTAATATGCTTGGAATGATACATGACTGGAAGTTGGTGAAAAACTCACAGGAGTCAAAGGGAGGCTGTTCACAACATTAGACAATTCTGGATCAGCTCAAGGTTCCTAAAATCACAGTATATATCCAGAAGTGTGTTACTGCTTTCATTTAACTTGCAATGTTCGTGAGCCTTAGCCTTCTCCTTTCTATGAAGACTTTCCAAAAGGAGGGCGCATACATCTTGTGACAGAAATCTGACTGACACAGATATGTAGATTATATTATTATCAAAAAAATATAAATTCTAGAATCAGATGTTTCAACTCCACTATACATTTACTCTGGTACTTACATTGTTATACTGTAAATCAGGAGTACATCCACTAAAATCACACTTACTTGGGCATCTCATGCATGAGCAGATACAATCAATCACCTGTTCACTTTGCCCATGATCCTGACCACCAGTCAGCTGTGCTTCAAGTGTCAATGAACTATATTAGAGTGCTGAGCCTAAGGTTATGTACCTGTTTCAAAACCACGCAACTTCTGGATCAGGAAGTTATAGAAACAATGATTTTGTTTGATTTGACATTTCATTTGTTTGATTTGACAATGTCTGTCATACTCTGTGAGCAGAATTTTTAACAACTCTCCAGGAAAGGGGAAGAACAGCAGAGTAGAGAGGTTTGCAAATTAAATCACAGTAGTTAAGAGTTAAGCATACTTAGATTCTGAGAACCTTAATGAACCTTCAGTACATAGTTAGCATAATAGGAGAAGAAATTTGAAGATGGCAAGTGCAAAATAAGGACTATTAAAATATATATTTCAATTATCCATATACCTCTCTGGACCATCCAATTCCATTTAAGGTTTTTTAATAACTCCATTCAGTGCACAAGAGTTTTCAAACAGGCAGTGATGTTAAAGAAATCAAAAAATGAGTAGAAAATAATATGGAGAGTATTTACTGTCATCGGTTTAAATTTTATCACTGATGAATTTTAATTACCTCACTTAAGAAAAGAAATTGAAACAGGAGCAGCAGAGGTCTGGAAAGACATGATGAAAGGTTAAGAAGTCTGAAGCTAACTTGTATGCAAGACAAATACAGTGTAATAGTCAGATATAGTGCATTAGAAGTACTGGTAACATAATCATGGTCCCTGTTGTATCTTTTATCTTTACACCAAACAAAAAGAATAGTCACTAAAATTGAAAGTAGTTACTAATATTGAATGGAAATGTGCTTAATTATTTTCTGTTGTCCTTTCCTTTGCATAATGTTGAATTTGTCTGCGAATAAATTGAGACTTAGAGTTTGAGAGTATTAAAAAAAAAAACCAACTTCAAAAGCTACACATGGCTGTGAAGAATACACATAGACATATCAGATAAAGCATGTTCTTTTTAGAAGGGATACAAACCCATAGACTCCTCAATTTAGGGAAAGCCATTGACTAATGGCATTTTTTTGCCTATGGGTTGGTTGTTTCATAATTGTCAACTAAAGAGTTCTTTTCACCTTCATCGGAAGTGTGAGGTGGTGGCCTCTGTCAAATATGTGGTAGTGGATCAGATGAATAATTGGTCTGATTCCTTATGACAGCTCAAATAATTCTATATAAACTCACAGTAAAGAGAGATAAAGTCAAGCCTATACATTTTTCTGAAAGTTAAAGCAATCGTCTTGCATGGTGGATCTTGAGGTGAAGGCTTGCAAGCATTTCTACGCTTAAACAATCCTGAAGTAAGAATTTCTGGAGATCATGCCAAAATGCAATTCAGTGTAGAATTACCTGTGCTGGAAAAGGCATAAAACTATATGAATGTGGTGTTCTGCTGTATGAATACAATTTGCTGTGATGCAGGCCTTGTTCATCCTGGCAAAATGCACCAGTTAAATATATGTGTGAAAACCATATTCTACTATATGTATTTATCCTTGTGGAACAAACACCCAGTAGTGAGTGCGCCAGCCACCTGGATTTGTTATGTAGGCATTTTACGCTATTTTTTTGATTAGATTAACAAAGAAAATAGATGTAGCTACCTTTCAACATCTACATGATTACCAGATTTGTATAATTAAGTCATCAGTTCATTAGAAAAATAGCAGGAGCAGTTCATTTTTTTCTGAAGGGTGCTTGAAATAAAGAAGAGTCCTTTCCTTCCTTCTTGGCTTGCTTTTGGCTTTCAAGGAGAGTATGCACAAACAGCCCTGGGTTATATTAAATGAAAGCAACAATAAACTTTTCTTCTGTGCAATCTCTACTGCTTAACAAGTACATCAGGACACAGAGAACATTCTGTTTTTCATCCATGTTCTGTTGCTTTTTTGTGTCTGTTTTTTACACTGTTTTGGACAGCTGTGATCACTGGAAGGACAAAATGCTCATCACAAGATGAAGGGAAGTTTATAGACAGAAAAAGAGACAATGTTTCCGGAAGGAAACAGAATATATGGACGAAAAAGGAAAATGCCAAGATTCATTATTCTCAGAACAATGTATCTTATGTTTTCTGTAATGACTAATATTATGTGGATCCAGCAACACTGAGTTCTGCACTGCTCTAGTGTTAGCTTTTGGTAGGATCTGGTCATCTACTTCAGAGGCCTCCAAAAATCCCAGTATCATTCAGTAAAAGGCTGCTGTGGGAAAAACAAAAACAAAACAGAAAAACAATATTTTGATAGACTGCATGTCAAGTGGCAAAAGGAGAGGAGAGAGTGTAGAAATATGAGGTCAAATGGTCTTGACCACCCTGTATTTACAGCCGTAGCATTTAGAACAGCACTTAGCTCCTAATCTCTAATGCCAGACACATACTGAGATCTTGAGCAAGTCATAAATTTCTTGTGTGCATTTCTGTAGATAGCTATACAATGGCCCTTACAACCCTGTGCTTCTTGGGGCCATAGGGGCACCTGGGGCAACTTTAAACTTCATCCCAGCTGTACACATCTTCCAGGCTGTCAGACAGGATCCAATAAATCAGCTCTTCATTGGTCAGGTAATCAACAGCCATCCTTGCCAGCTGACCAGTGAAATTAGAAAAAACATTAGATGAATTCTCTTGTACTGGATGAACAGACCAAGTTTGAGAATAGTACATGATACACGAATGATGAAGTAAATTTCATGTATTGAGCTTTCCATCCTTTTATGCAATGTCTGCTATTTTTTGTTGTCCTAGCACTTTGGTTTGTTGCTTCTTGTGTTGTATGTTTAGCTAGATAATGTACCTACAAAGCATACAATGGTAATGAGTCCTCTAAACAACAAGATGATAGCGTTCTGCTTTGCCTGGCTCAAGATATATCTTCTCTGCAATTGTTTTCCTGTACCTATAATACAGACAATTCCAAGGAGAAATACATTTACTAATAAAAGGAGGTTGCAGAGAAGTGGGTGTTGGTCTCTTCTTCCAAATGATACATAATAGGACAAGAGGGGATGGCATCATGCTGTGTCAGGGGAAGTTTAGATAGGACATGAGGAAAAATTTCTTCACAGAAAGGGTTGTCAAGCACCAGAACAGGCTGCCCAAGGAGGTGATTGAGTCACCATCCTTGGTAGTGTTTAGGCAGGTAGATGAGGTGCTTGGGGACATGATTTAGTAGTAGACAGGTACAGTTGGAGTTGATAATCTCTAAGGTCCTTTCCAACCTAGTGATTCTATGATTCTATTTAGGGAATATACCAGTAGTTCCCTATACACAAGTATCTTGGAGAAAAAAGAAGAGTGCTTTAGCCAGGAATCAAGATGATTTTTGCTAGACTTACCATATGATTGCTTAATGCACTCATTTATTAATGCCTTTATTTTTAGTACTATCAGACATCAGAGGCCTAGTGGTAGGAGGAAAAAACCCAAACCATTTCCACCTACTTACCCATGTTTTTCCACATAGTACTTGAATTTTTCTGGGAAGCTCTGACCAGGAATTGAAATGGTACAGGAGGCAGCTCAGCTCATGCCGTTGGAAGTGGCATATTCAAATATGAAGCACTGAGTGAGCAACTGATTTCCACAGTTCCATAATTAAGTCTTTTCTCATGCATTTACAGTTCATCAGTGTAGCCTTTTTCTTGTTTTGTGGTCCCAGATGTGAGAAGCAGCTGGCTGGCTGATTTGCATGGGTAACCATCTGTCTGACACATATTCATGGAAGAGAATATTGCAATGTAAAGGTGTGCTGCTTAAGAGAACATGCTGTGTCCATAGGTTAGCATCACACCCTGCCCCATGCAGCAAACACATGAGCCTCTATTTTTCATATGAATTAATACATCAAATGTGGTAGTTCCACAGACTCTTCTATGTGTCCTACTGCAAAGATGGTGCAAACATCAGAGAAAACCAACTGGGGAACTCATTATGTTTCATGCATTAACTGAATTACATACCTATTTTACCTATAAGTATATACATATATTTTGTGTCTGAGTCATGCAAGTTGAGACATATGTAAATGTTAAAAATCTGGTATTTGCAAATTAATGTAGTCTTAATGTAACAAGATTTAGACTTATCCTAAACAAATTAACTATATCTAATCACAAAAATGTTGATATGATGGGGAAAAAAAATTATGTCAATTTGGTTAATAGTCCATTTTTAAAACATAACATATTTCTTGCCTTTTTGGGGGAAAAAGGTACAATTATGGTAAATGCCAAATACTGCATTTTTCACTGTCCTTGGTTACAAGTGTTATATTAAGGTTGACTGATTCACAATGCACAAATATGATGCTTTGCACTATGGACCAAAACACAAAGTAAAGAGTTTGGTGTTGCAGACAGCAATGAGTAATCCTAGACAAGCACAGGTTTACCAGTAATACAACCTTCAGGCTATGCAGTATTCTCGCTTTATTAGACATTCTCTAAAAGAAAAATCTTTCTCAATGACTAAATGCCTCAGTCGGACAATGGATGCATAGGCTGGATAAAAAGGCTGGGCAGTGTACCTTCTTCCTATATATCTCTGCATAATCTCAGGTTTTAGACTTACCTACAGTGTGTATGTGCATAGCATTCAAATATTATTCAATCACAACAAACTTGGCCTAAAATGTTATTTGTTGTTTTGTTTGGGGTCTTGTTTAACAATATTACAAGAGTTTTAGAAATGTTTTTATTTTATACAAGTCAAGAGGTAATTTGAATGTGGAAGAAAGGTCATAGTAAAGGATAATGTAGTGATGGTTGTTTTGTGATAGGTGGAAAAGAAACTTGAGATGCTAAAGGAGAAAATGGGCAAAAATGAGGTTGGAGCTAGTAAAGACATAATAGACATTCATAGATCATCAGCTTACAAGGCGCTGAGCAGAAAGATATGAAGAAGATGGATAATTCTGAAGGAGAAAAATGCATCCAGTAAGACACAGAAAAAGAAACAAAGCAGACTGATGACAAGATTGAGCAAGAGGTAAATGGGTGAGTTGATCCATGACTGAAACTCAGTCTGGGAAGTGGTGCTAAGGAGTTGAAGGGGATGTCATTGCAGCTGTACTACTTACCCAGTATGAAAAATGGAGGCTTGAATAGAGGAAGAGTTCAGTCAGCATTATTTTTCTCCATTATTTTTCCTCATTCTATGTAAGCTTTGAAATAGTACATATATCCCATGTACATTAAATATTTTTTAGGATCTGTACTTCACCCATATCCGTAATGTAATACACAGAGTTGAGAAATTGTTTGATTCATAACTCTTTTTCTTTCTTTGAGTATTCACATACATGAATTTATATTTATGTATCTAGGTATATATTTAAGGAGATTGAAGCTGGTGGGATAAGTTGGTAAACTGCCTGCAGTTTTCTCTGCTTATATTTAGCATGAATATACTGAATGCTAAAGCCATCATTATCACACAATCAAGGCTGAGGCACCATTATGGAGCTATAAGCTCAGGAGCTAATCTTTTCAAGGGCTTAAAGAAATTAGATGAATAAATCTCATCATGGAAGAAAGTACCTTTTTATGTGAATGTATGGGATTTACTTGTTGTAAGCATCCTTCTTCCCATATGATTAATATAGAGGTTGATTTGGCTTCTGATTTTAAAGTGAATGTCCCTGTCTGAAACATGGAGGAAATCATATTAACAAGATTTGTCCCCGTTGAGTCATCTAGATGCAGAAAAAGACAAACTGACTTGAAAGGGTCTCTTTCCCAGGACTCTATTTCAGAGATGGTCTTTGGAGATAGCTGTAAAGGTGTACTGGCATCTTTTGCAGAGTTTCCATAGCCCTTACGACTCTCCTCTAGTGTTTTCCCATCTTTTCTCTTTTTCTGTATTCTTGCATTACAGAGAGAGGTTATAGTTTGAACAATTTAATTTCCACAGGACCAAGTATAATTGGCTCTATGGTTTTCTCCCAGACAGCGACAGAAAGGGTCACTTTACTTACTATTTCTTTATCATCTTCATAGTTAGTATCTTAAACAAAGGTCTGAGAGAAACAGTCTTGCCGAAACCCACCACTCTGAGACTGCTTCTGTCCCCACTCTCCTGTACCACAGCTATGACAAACCTTCATGAAGTGTCATTATGCATTCATGTGAGCTCTAACTGCTTTTACTTTTATAAGAAGGAAAAATAAAGATATTCAATGAAGCAAGTTACTAAAGCAACGTTTTAAAATACATAGCAGTTTGTAATGCAATGAAAGCAAGTGCCTGACAAACTTACAGCAGTAATAAAAGAGAAATGTCCCAGTCTACAATGCTAATGATATCTTTGGTAATTAAGATACAAAACTAATGTAAGTACTGCGGTTTCTAATGTATAGCAGGGCTGGTGGAGTACTTTTGTCTGTTCTATTTTCTTTCTGAGTGAACAGATAATAGGTTCATGGTTTAAGCTGAGAGTAAACTGTATTACAACATTAAGTCTTTAATTATTTGACCATTTGGAGTACAATTAAACATCTCTAAAATGTGGTTGTTACTTTAGTTAGCATTCCTGAGTTTTAAATGGAAAACTGAATGATATTTTATTTAAACAGCTAAAACAAATCTTGTTTTAAGGACGTACCAAAGTTAATCTCCACTTGTGCTTTGTATAAGTTGAGGAAAACAGCTGGTTTCAATCTCCCTTTTAAACCTGGGTTTCTTTTCATAGTAGTGAATAGACACCATGTTGAATAGATATTATCTTGAACTGAATTTTTATTCACAAACGTGTGTGCTTTCACGTGATTTAAAAACAAAAGGTGTAAAAAAGCTACCTCATGCTTCAAGAAAACAGAAGATATGGCAGTAATCTTATATTTAGACAGTTTTTTCTGCAAATAGTTGTGCAGACTTTTCAGCTGCAGATTTGAATGATCAGTAGTCACTTTCAACTAATTAACTCTTCTATTTAAACAGTGAGGACATCTTTTTCATCCAGTTTCTATTTATTCTGCATTGTCCATCTGGAGTCACAAAAGAAAGAGAAACAAAATGTTCTGAAATGTGTTAATGGGCGTGTATTTGTAATTGTGGGGGTTTGGGCATAATGGCCCATCTTGATGTTACCTGATTATAAGAGAGGTATCCATCAGCATCTGTCTGTAATTTGATTTTATGCTGATCCTGTTTCCTACAGGGTTATATTTCAAACTGTGTGTGCAGCAAAGCTGCCTGGCAGCCAAGTCCATAGAGCCAAGGATGGTTTTGCTACCAGATAATTTGATCCTTTACTTTCTGCACATTTTTTGAACTCTTCTTATCCTACTTTGCTATCATTTACACTGCACAAGCCGATGTGAAAGTCATCAGTCATTGCAAGAACTTTAGTGGAAAATAAAACTTGTCTGATGATTGAGGGATAGACTGCACCTATATAAATACATGCTGTATTTTATTTTAAAATACTATTGCACTGAATAACTCCTGAAAGTTGAGTGGGCATATTTTTCATATGCTGACCAGATTCCTAGCTGATGGTTGAATTTTTTTTTTAAATTTGGATATAGAAGCAAGACAATATGATAATTTATTTCATTTAGAATGAATGGATATTTGTAATTCCACCCAAGATAACAGAAATATGCCAACAAAGAGTTTGACCCTATTATATACAAAATAGAACATTTAAAGAGACTCTGACTTTGATAACACAGATAATATTCAGTTTTGACCCATTCTAAAGCTATACAGGACGCAAGGAAAAAAAAGAATTTTAAATTGAAATCATAGTTCACAGGCAAAATAAATTAATGAAAATATTATTAAAATATCATTTTGAGGCTGGAGGCATTGGTTAGCATTGGTTTTGGTTTTTTTTACCCATGCACAACTACAAGTCACAATAGAATGGTCCAGCCACTGAATTTTGAGTGGACAAGTGTGAATAATGGCTGTTTTTTCCAAATTTGCCAAAGCAAACCTTAGTAGGAAGAGCAAAACATATTCTCGGTATGAATGCCTATGACAGTCACAAACAGCCAGTCTAATGTGGTACTCACAGTTATAGTCAATAACTACTGCAATCTGTCCCCACAACAACCTCTCTTTACTTTTGATTATTTCACGGCTTGAGACACCATCAGGCAAGTTGCTTTCCTTTTCTGCAGGAGCTGCTGCAGCATGTTTTACCAGTGCTGTGAAGTGCAGTGAGACTTGTAGTCACTGTGAAATTGAAAGAGATATAGGTAACAAGAGGAAAAATAAGAATGTAGTCAGGAGTACAGAAGGGAAAATGGAGCAAAATCTTGTATTTCAGATAGGATTTTGCTAGTGCCCTGGTACAAATCAGAAATCCTTGTGGCTGTGCTTATCTAGATGTACCAGTGATTAGGGCTCACTTGCAAAGGGAAGAGTATCTGGACCACAATGGAGACTAACTGGCCTTTGCCAAAGCCTTTCTTTTGAAATGTGAAAAAAAAAAAATAATTTCATCCTTAAGCCTAATTTCAGTTACCCCTTTTCCAGATCTGTGATGTTTGTTCTGGTTGCATAGTGGAAGTTCTAACAGTCTTTGGATTTCATGGATTCTACTTATGTCTTTATTCACCAAGAGGTCTGTTGCCTTTTCAAACCCTTTCTATCAAAAGTCCATCATATCTATTAGCGTAACAGTTTGTGAGATTGCTACAACTGAGATTGCAATTGAGACAGATCTATAAGCCCTGGTTACATCAATAAGATACAGACATAGTGGATACTGAGAAGCTTTCCCATACAGCTTGGTGACTGTCAATCACTTTCCCACCAGTTAGTCTCACACATTTCTACTCTGAGGATTTCTCTGGCTAGATATTAGCTGTTATGTGTGTTTGAAAAAGACAGGATGATACCCCATGGATCACCAGTGACTGATTTCAGTGCTCAGTCTGAGAAATGCTGAGAAGAGCTTTGCTCATTTAAGACCTGCTAGTCCAAAATTTGCCATGTCTTAAATGACCAGAGAAGGAGGCTGTGTGGTTACAATGCTGTGTACCTCAGGGATAGCTTTAGTACTTCAAAATGTCTTATTCAGGGAAGCTGAGAGAGGGCACTTCTCATATACTCAGCTACCCATACACTGCAATGAAGCTGTCTTTGAGGATACTCCCCTAAGAATGGAGTCACCCCTTGCATCACTCTTGTATTCATTTGAATTTGTCATCACCTTCCTTCAGTTTAAATGGGCTATCACAGTAATTCTGCAGATGTAAGAGAACAAATATGAAATCCATCATTTAAACTGTCTTTATACTTGGAAGAGTATTTTTAAATTTGTGCATGAAAAAATGGATTTTTTTTTTCCACAGTAGAATACATATATGTATATATATTTGACACGTGTTTATGGTTTTTTCTTTATGGTGTATTTCTTCTTTTATGACGTAACTGTGACAGACAGGAGTAAATAATGCCAATATTTGTAGAAGTGCTAGAACATATCACTTCTGCAGCTTTGGACTTATTTTTGCTTTTGCATTTCCATTTGTATCCCCTGACATTTGCCTGGAGCTCTACTCTTTTCTGTAATAACTTTTACTTGTATAGTGCAAAGGAAGGTGAACAGATCTGTTTCAGATGTATTTACTACATGTTTATTGTTCTTAATTGAGGTGATTATTACAGCTTTAGGTTGAATGGTTCAAAGTTTCTACAAGCACCGCAGAGTTTTTACTTTGTAGCATCATTTGCATGGGACACAAGGATCACAGACAGCCCCCCACACCCCCGCTGCCTCTGCATGTCTGTGCCTTTGTGTTCCCTCTAAAACTTTTTGAACTTGGTGTATTTTAACTGAATGTGACAGAAGTTGAGGACTCAAACTAATTAAATAATTAGATTTCCACAGATTTATAAATGTTTCAGTTGGACATCAAGGTCAATCTGTCACAAGACACTTCTATAGGAAATTATGTTTTATTAGTTCCAGTGATGTCAGAACTTACTGTTGACTTTCATGTATCATTCAGTTACTTTGATGCTGGAGGATATATAAACACAATAGATTTAGATGACTGTGCAGTCATGACTTTGAACAGTCCAGTTTTTCAAACATCTTTAAAAGCAATTGTGTTGATGTTTGAGCATCCAGTGAAATATAAATACCTACCAGAGTTTCATGTCTGAAAATCTTGGGTGTTAAGTGGCTAGGTGTTCTCAAAATTCCACTTGTCTCTGTGTATCTTTGCAAGCACGTGTATAACTTGGGAGTAGAATGAGAAAATCATTGTAGTTTTCTCAGTATGAGCATCAGATGATACCTTTTGGATCTGAGTGATGTGCTCATTTTGGGAACATGCTGAAGCTGAGAGTACCAAATTCCTCTATGATTTTCTGCAAATAAGCATATGGACAAGTAAATCTATCTGGAGACATTTTTTTCCCCAAAGTGCTTTAAAAATACTTCATAAACAAGGTGCAGTAATCAACTAAGCCTATAAACCTGAGATAGTTGCTTAGGTTTTCTTTACAGTCAGCTGAAAGAGATAGGTGCTGCCAGAGGCTAATTCATCTCCCCTAAGATAAGTATTAAAGGTAAATGGAATACATTGCCCTGTGGACGTTTCTGTCTCTCCTCAAAAGACAGTCTAGGTGATTAGCTTAGATTGACATCTAGCATGTCTGTTGCTAAAATTAGATGAAATTAATACCTCATCTATTCTGCAAATTGACATATCATTTTCTCTTGGATTCCATGTGAACTAAAGCATTCCTCAGTGTAGATTGGGCAAGGTCTAGCCCTTAGTATTTTTTTTAAATTGTATGTATTTTGAATAGTGCAGATTTTTTATGTGAAATTAATCAATATTGTTTTGTCCTCATATCTGAAACTTTAAAAATGAGAGCTAGTATTAAAAAAGAAATATGTTTTGATTCCTTACATTTTTCAGGCCCTTCACATCTTCTTTAATCTGATTTGGAGACAAGAGATTGATCTTGATATTTCAAGCATTTTCCCTACTGATTTCCCATGGTCTTCAGCACAAGTTTCATTAATTGGTAACTGTTTACCCTGACCATTCTAATATCATATTCATCAGACTTCAGTCTCTAAAGTACGTATATTAATTGCTGATAGATAAAGAGGGCAGTTAGTTGTATAAGTTGAGCTGAAAATTCTTTGCAATGCACTGCTCAAAGAATGTTCAGAATTGAAAAATATCTATATTCTCAGTAAATTTATTCTGAGTTTCTGCAAGGCAGAATTCAATCCAGTATCTAAGTAACTGGTTATATTGTTTGTGAGGAGTTTGTGTTATTCCCCCTAATTCACAAGAAAGCAAGGCATCCTTCTCTGGGAGATGTGCAGTTCATTGTCTCCATTCATAAGGTACTATCAGGCTTGAAAATGTGGAAGAAATTTTTCTTTAAAAAAAGGTATTAATTTTCCTTTTAAATTCTTTCAGTAGCAATAAGCCTATAAGCAGCATACACACTGCTTCTAAATAAAGCTCTTCTTCCAGGCCTTCCTTTTTTTGCCACCTTGCACACACAGGCACACAAGGGACTCACTCTTGGCAGTTTCTGACACATTCTCTCTGAAAACAGTCAATAGGCTTTTGTCTTCATTGTAGGCTCTTCATGTCCTATTACAATAATGGCAATTCAGGCAAAAAGAGCTTCTAAGCTTGGCAAAGGCTACAGTCTCCTCTCCTTCTTCCTATTAATTCTCCAGAAGTCTATTAGAAGCACAAGGAAAGCGGGATGTAGTTCATCTATAAGAGTGAGAAGCGTTCATAGCAACCACTGTGCCACTGGCGGTCTGCAACATCACACTGGACACACTTGAAGGGACAGAACTATAACCATCTCACATATTCCCTTTTCTCTCCTGCTTCTTGAATATTTTGCTTATTTATCAGGGAATTTCCAAGGACAGGCAGTTCCTTTCCAAGATGGATATTTCTGGATGACAGGACAGGAAAGGCTGCCTTTAGATGCTAAGGATGAGGTTTCTGCTAAACAGGCAGTATCTTGCAAAACTATCAAAACTAGAAATGGGTCCAATATGTCACTGGAAATCTACTTTTCTGGGGAAAAACAAACGAACAAACCAACAACAAATCGTTACTTGCCCAGTATTTTATTTCTTTTTTTATTATAATATATAAGAACTGAACTAAATGCATTATGTTCTATTATGAAAGTAATTTTATAACTACTGCTCATTCACATTGGCTAATTTTAGTAAGGAAAATAATGTTCATTTTCAAGGGTTGTTTTGACTTTTCTAAAAACTCTTTCAAAACATACGGAGATGTTGTGTATGTGAGAAAGGGAGCTGAATCCTATTCCCTTTCTTTGCAACAACTAGACCATGAGCATTTGAAACCTTGGTCAGTGCAGCAAAAGGCAGCACACACATGGGAAAAAAAGCACAGATACAGTGACTGCCTACTGGGATCAGTTGAAATCCTGAGCACATTTGGTCTGAAAACCATGGAGAATCACAGTGAAGGCTGGTTCCCAAAGTAATGCACTGGAGAGAGGGAGATGTGCTGTAGTGCTGTAGTTGTGTCTTTCCTGCTTATACATACCATTACTGCCTAATAATCCCCAATAATTAACCTTCACCTAATAGTGTACATCACATTTTAAAAGGCACTTTAAGAGGACTATCAGTGGTATCTAGAAATATAGCATGCAGATGTTTTTAAGACTGGTTAAACGAGTGGCAAACATGAATGCGCATTGAATATACAAACTCTGCAGTCAGAAATGCCATTTCATTTCTTTGTATAATGCAGTATTGTTGAGAAATCAGCTGCAAATAAACATTACTTTGCAAAAGATGGAGAAGGAGGGCATTATCACATTCATTTAAATAAAAAGAAGTGAGCACAACTGACAAGGCTATTTTTTTTTTCCTTCACAGCTTGATGTGGTATAATAAATCATCCTTGATGTTTCTCCCATTTTATCATCAGTATCTGTGAACAGGCTAGGACCAAGTTGATTCTTCATGAGCTATGACATTCATCTCAAAAACAAGACAAAAAATTCAGTCTCCAGAGAAAAAAATAAAATCACTAGAGAAATATAAAATAGAATGTCTAATCAAATTATTTTATTCTATGAAGGAAAAATATGATCTGGCAATGACGCATTTTGCTTTGTAGTTAAAATTAGCTTGGTAATTGTAACAAATATTGAATTTTGCAATTATTATTTTTTAGAAATATGTAACTGTCCAAGAGAGTCCTTCAAAACAACAGTGTTATCAAGATCAGAAAAAAATTGCTCCAAATTACTAGTTAGAGTTAAAGTATACATACCTGCAAAACATAACTGTAACTCTGCAAGTAAGCTTAATAATCATTGAAAGCATAATATTTACCGGCGAAAACAGGGACATGTGACCTGGAAGGAATACTGAGGCACTGTCCAAACATGCAGAAACAGGGTTAGATATATCAAAGCCCACCTAGAATTGAATCTGGTGAGGGGCATGAAGGGCAACAAGAAGGCTTCTACTGATAAATTGGTAGAAAAAACACAACTTGAGAAGATATGTTCCTGTTGTTGAATGATGCATTGCCTAGTGACAAAGGATGTAGAAAAGGATGAGGTACTTGGTGCCTCCTTTGCCTTGGTCTTTACTGGTAACACTGGCCTTCAGTAATTCCAGGTTCCTGAAACCAATAGGAAAGTCTGGAGAAAGGAGGTGAAAGAGGGTCAAGTAAGGGAACATTTAAACATTACAGGACAAGACAGGGCACACAAAAGTCCATGGGACCTGATGAGATGCACCCAAAAGTGCTATGGGAGCTGCCTAGTCACGGCAAGAACACTCCTGGTTATGTTTGAAAGGTCATAGCTGTCAGGAAAGGTTCCTGAGGACTGGAAGAAAGAAAATGTTAACTCCTTTCTCTAAGGGCAAAGAAGGGGATCCAGGGTACTGCAGGCTTATCAGGCTGGCAAGATGCTGGAGTGAATAATCTTGGAAACCATTACTAACCATATTAAGGACAAGAAGGTGTTTGGGAATAGTCAGCATGGATTTATGAGGTGGAATTCATGCCTTATCATACTTTTACACAATGAAATAACTAGGTTGATGGACGAGAGGAGAGCAGGAGATGATGATTAAACTTTTGGCTCAAAGGATTATGATAAGCTGCTCAAAGTCCAGCCTTTGAGTTAATTCCATAGTGTGCAGGGTAATAATGAAGCAACAAAAGCATCTTGCTTATCAAGATGCTGTGAAATCCATACCAGTTTTAGAGACATGCTGGTGCAATACAGGATAGACTTACTTTTCAGGTAGAATGAGTGACTAAGTTTAAGGCAGGTGAATCTTAAGGAGTGCCTCTACCTTTATAGTGTCATGGGAATTCTGAGTCTTGTGAACAACTTTGGGAAGTGGATCTGGCCCAGATTTATTCCTGTAGAAGTACCTTAGTAAGCCTTGGGCGGGATCTTAAACAGCCATAATTAGCAAAGGAAGAGAGAATGAAGCTATGGAAAATTTACATTGACAAAAACTGCTACATCTCTCTTAACGTAAGACTGAAGGTATAAATCAAAGAACAAGGTTTCAAGAATAAGCCAGGTATGTGGGCACAACTATACAGCTGCAGGTTTTTTCCTGCTGCAAATATATCTTCAGTTACCTTTCATTTATTTTTAGAGTGATTACCTTTCACACTGTAAATCACTTGACACCACACAACAATGTTGAAAGGAACAGCAGGTTTGGCAAAGTCATACTTCTCACATGAGAACAGTACTGCTTTGAAATGCCCCCATTAGATTGACTTCATGCATATCTGTTGTAAATTTTACTGAGATGAGAAGTATTCTCTTTGAAGTAAAGTAACTAAATCTATATTGTGTTACAAATGAGGTTAGAAATATTTCATTATTGACTGTGTGTTTAATTAGAATGGTAGCTAGGAGGAAAACCTTTATTAATGTTCAAGTGAAGATCTTTCTTTTGTTGGATAAAGTGCTGAGTATATTAAGGGAAATTGTTTCAGAATGAATCAGCTGACTTAAAAGGGTTAACTGCAGTTCTGGGAGAGCAAATCTATTTATTTCCTTATCTATCTTGTACCAGAGAAACGTAAGTCACATGGAAGATACTTTATAAATGTAGCTAAGCTGTTAATTAGAACACTTCTCAGAAACAATGGATTTTGTGAACGAAATGAAACAAATCTTTGATGGAAAAGAGCAGTTCAGAGCAGTTAGGTATTGTGCTTACAGTTTTTCAAATGTTTAAATTTAGAAGTTTTGTGTTTAAAATATCTATTTTATAAATTTGTGTATGTGTGTTAAAAATACTTTTTAGATACATAAACAAAACTTTAACTATAGGAACAAAACTGTAACAGAACTAAATATTTTTTTTCCACTGAAATTTCCACCTGCCTACCACAAGGCAGTTTTACAGCAGCTGTAGTAATAGGCTGTTGGTGACTTTTTTGGTTAGGAATATTATGTTTCCTGAAAATGCAGTTTAGGTGTCAAACTACATGAGAACATTGCTTTAACCTCTCGGACAAATTATGGAGAGGGAGGGGAAATGTTTCCTTTCAATGTTGTTGAACTTAAGTATTGCAGCTTTTTTATTCCAAATTGTGACATTCAGAAACTTCTGTATAAAAGTGAGATTTTAAAGCAGTTAAAAAAAAATACTGGAGAAAAAGCATTATGTTCTGAAGGGAACCTTGGGCATAACGGGACTGTTATGTGGACGTAAAGGAATATAGAACTGGGTTATCACCTCAAATAAGCATTCAGAATGCTGAAGAAACAGGTTTTCAATATTTACCTGCCTTTGCTATTGCCCTATATTAAATTCTGTAAGAAAGCTAAGACTGAGGTGCAGTTATTTTTAACTGAAATATTCCTCCCAGTTTTAAGTAACTGGATAGCATTGTTGTACATTCGTTTGTATTCTGGAAATTGGTCTTTTAATTGCATATAAAGAATTATTTCAATAAAGTGTAGATCCCCTAAAAATTAGAAACATAACATGAATATAGTCATCATACTTTAATGTACTATTATTAATGTAATGCTGTTTCTTTAAAAGACGATAATGTCTGTAAGTCTAGTCCATTTATTTATTATTATACTTGTATTCAAAGAGTAGCGGTCAATGGCTCGATGTTGAGATGGAGATCCACGATAAGTGGATAAGTCCCTCAAGGATCCATACTGAGACCAGTGATGCTTAATATCTTCATCAACGATACAGACAGAAAGATTGAGTGCACCCTTAGCAAGTTTGCAGATGAAACCATGCTGAGTGTGCAGTTGTCACACCAGACAGACAGGACGTCATCCAGAGGGACCTCAACAAGTTGGAGAAGTGGGTCTGTGTGAACCTCATTAGATTCAACAAGGCGAAGTTCAAGGTCCTGTACCACAGCAATCCATGGTTTCAATGCAGGATGAGTGACGACATGATTGAGAGTGGTCCTGCACAGAAGGACTTGGGGGCGCTGATTGATGAGAAGCTCAACATGAGCTAACAATGAATGCTCACAGCCCAGTAGGGCAACTGACCAGCAGGTTGAGGGAGGTGATTCTTCCCCTCTGCTACAGTCTTATGAGACCCCACCTGGAGTATTGTGCCCATTTCTGGAATTCTAAGTTGAAGAAGAATATGGAACTGTTGGAAAGATTCCAGAGGAGGGACACAAAGATGATCAGAGACCTAGAGTCCCTCTGCCATGAGGACAAGCTGAGAGAGTTGGAGCTGTTCAGCCTAGAGAAGAGAAGGGGACCTACAAGAAAGCTGGGGAGGGACTTTTTACATGGGTATGTAGTGATAGCACAAGGGGGAATGGCTTTAAATTGGAAGGGGGAAGACTTAGACTAGACATTAGGAAGCGATTCTTCATGATGAGGGTGGTGAGACAGTGGAACGGGTTGACCAGGGAAGTTGTGGATGCCCCATCCCTGGAAATGTTCAAGAGCAGCTTGGATGGGGCCTTGGGCAGCCTGATGTAGTGGGAGGTGTCCCTGCCCATGGTAGGAAGTTTGGAAGTAGATGACCTTTAAGGTTCCTTCCAACAGAGACTATTCTGTGCTTCTATGATTCTATGGTTCTATGATTCTATGACTCTATGATTCTTCTTCTGCAGTTGTTAACAAAGATAGAGCAAAAATTAAATCTCATCCTGAATCTCAGTTATTACTCTTAAAATAAAATCACGCAAGATAATGCACAATCATTGTCACCCATGTAGATTGGTAGAAGAAAGAGAGCCTGAACTTTATAGAAGTGGTAAGGAAACTGAGGTGTCCTTCTGCTACATCAACAGTCATCTCCTACCAGATAGGAACCAGTCTGGGGGATCTTCGTAAGGAACCATTCATATCTGTGGTGCTTCCTCTCTTTATGAGGAACTATGTAAACTGGTTTTGTTCCACAGAATCACAGAATCACCGGGTTGGAAGAGACCCACTGGATCATTGAGTCCAACCACTCCCACAAAACACTAAACCATGTCCCCCAGGACCTCGTCCACCCGCAACTTAAACACCTCCAGGGAAGGCGAATCAACCACCTCCCTGGGCAGCATATTCCAGTGCCTAATGACCCTTTCCGCGAAAAACTTCCTCCTA
>WAAB01004763.1:88593-183016 GCA_013389865.1 Piaya cayana | reverse complement strand
ATGCTGTGAGAAACTGAGTCAAAGGCTTTACTGAAGTCCAGGAAGACCACGTCCACAGCCTTTCCCTCATCCAGTAGACGAGTCACTGTGTCATAGAAGGCAATCAGGTTGGTTTGGCAGGACCTGCCTTTTGTAAACCCATGTTGGCTGGGCCTGATCACCTAGTTCTCTTGCAAGTGCCTCATGATAGCACTCAAGATCACCTGCTCCATGACTTTCCCTGGCACTGAGGTCACTCATGTTGTGGTGGTATGAATTGTTAAGCACATTTGCAAATCCACCTACTGCCAGTAAATGCCTAATTCTGTTTTTTGCAAAACAATAAGTCTATATTTTCAAAGTAAACTGAGCATCCAAAATTCCAGCTAAGGTCAGTGGGAGGCATCACAGTTCAGCACTTCCGAAAACCAGCTGAGGAGATCTTGCTTGGATAGTAGACAAGAGGGCCTTGTTAGAAGACCTCCTGATTTAAAAAAAATTTTTTAAAAAGAAATAAAAAAAACACAAACCAAAACCACATACCTTCTTCCTCTAACAAACCACTATTCCAAGGTAAGAAATATACAAACCGGGTATTAAATATAAGCAGAGATGTTTTAAAGCACTTTATAGGAAAACAATAGAAATTATATGTAAATTCCTACAAATAACTAGTGAAAAAATCTTGTACAAAAAAAATTAATTTTGCTGTGTAAAATATAAGGGAGACCTTAAAAATCACTAGCTTAGTTATCTCACTGACTTTTACATTACTATATATGATTATATAACTATTTTAAACTTCTTACATTAACTAGAAGTGGAAGAAAAAGAATTTTCATTTTTTCTTGTTACAGGGACTTCATGCAAATATAAACATAAATAAGGTGTCTGTTTCAGATGGGTTTATCCTGTAACACTCATTACTTGTTGCTGGCTGGCTACTTGCTGTGAAAAGTAAGGGCTACTGAAAGGGGGAAAAAAAATTCTCTTTGTGAACAAGAAATGTTTTAGAAATATTGAGACTAAATTGATGCCATATTGTTTGTATAGCACATATATGCAGACTCCAAAAATAACAAACCTTTTATACATAGGGTGAGAAAGAAAATAAGTACTGTATTTTAGGCAATAATAAAATAGCTGAAGAAAATGGTGCAGAAAGAGGCAAATTCTGGACATGAATGTTATTTTTATTATCTGTGCAACTTTTGTAGAATTTAGCTGGAGAAATAAACTGCCTCTGTCTATGCTTGAAGAGTAAGAAAATCAAACACTTCCCCTTATTCAGAAATAATGCTATATTGAATACTGCACTAATCTTAAAGCACCAAACCTTTTAGTGAATTGATTCTATTTAAAAAAAAGTGCCTGTCCCTGAAATACACAGCTGGTTTTATACCAATATTGATGTCATTTTCTGATCATTATTAATTAAAATAGTTGCTGAGTTTTTCTTTGTGTATCTGCCAATAAGGTCAACTAATTATGACTATAGGCTGTGGCAGTCTGAAGGGAATTTGCCTTAAACTGTGTTGATCTCAAGATCTGTAAAACCACTTTACATAGGGAAACTGTCTCTTGAACCACCATTACACTGCTTCCCAGCTGGTGCATTTTAGTTATCAAGTGAGAATCAGGCTTTTTTTTTTTTTTTTGCCTCTACTTTTTGTGAGAGCACAGTGACTTCTGTAGCAGGATGTGAGAACACCTTCAGATTTACATGACTATCAAAAGTCTGATTTTGGTACTTTCAACTAATGCCTGGAAGACAGTGATTTTTCAATTTTTTAATTTTAGTTGCTACATTCAATTTTACATCATCTTTTCCTACTGATTGTAATGAATCCTGAATGTACATGATTTAAAATGGTATTTCATGTAATTAAATAGGTAATTGATTGCTCACTTTTTGTTTCAGTGGGTGGCTAACATGGTACCTCAAATGTTGGCTTCCTGGGGCATTTTGCTACCAGTTATGGAGGTACCATGGAAAATCCCATTTGCAATGTTGATAGCATGGCTATTCCCTCATCATGGATGCTGCAAATCCTCTAGTGATATATTTGAATGTGTGACGCACTACATTGTTTTCACGATCTTTCTTTCTACTAGATAAACTATTAAATGAAGGAATTGGCTTCACGGTAACTTTAGCAACTTATTCAGACCCTGAATTCACATGTCAGTGAAAACATACTGATATACTTGAAATGTTGGTTCACCTTACCTCTCAAATGATGATCAGCTTGTAATTCTTAATAGTATATGTTACTGTACTCTGCATCGCCTATTCAGCTTGGATTTACAGAAAGAAATACAATAATGTTGGCTTCTGCTTTAGTCCCCTGTCTTGGAATGAAAATTAAATGCAGCACACCTGTCCTTTCTGACTTTTTTCTCAGTTTTGACATGTTCACTTTTGCTGAAGTAATTTTCAATGCATGAGCAAACTTTTTTCAAATACCTAGTTTCTTCCTCCCAATGTAGATGTTTTAGTTTGCTCTTCAGGAAACCAATGTGTTTGCATCAAATTTTACAAAGTATTTTCTCAGCACTTGGAATAAGAAATAGTGTACAACAAATTGTCCATACTGGAGTAATGCAGTTACAGTATAATTAATGCAGCTTTCAGGGCTCTTCTGCCTTCATTAGTCTGTAAGAATATTTTCCATTCATAATTCTCTCCACAACAACTCGTAAAATGAACAGTTTGTGCTCATTTTGTGCTAGTACTCGTTTTGTTTCTCAGACATCGAAGACCATCTGCACATTCCTTTAAAGATATATATTTCCATTTCAAATCAACTTGCAGTTTGATGAATATAGTAACCCAAATACTGTGCTTGAAGACTTCTTCAGATAAACTCAAATACTTGAATTTCTACTTCTAAAATTCCTGTGGACTAAGTACTTCTAACCGTATGCATATATCTTGAGTATGTATAGACATACATAAATTTGTCTAGAATTCAGGAAGACCACAATGATTTGCAGATCTCCATCTGCAAATGCAGTTGAATGGAGTTTTAAGTCCAGATTGTGTGTTCAACTTGCAGAATGTTTTTAATTCTGTATAATCTTTCCCAAGATTCCAGCAGAAATCAGGGGAAAATGAACTTGGAACTGGCACTCTAAAAGACTAACACTTGGAAAGTTGTTATTATGACAAAATCAATTTTCAAAATTGTCTGCCTTTTTTCTTAGAAAAACTGTCTCCTCCTGAGTCTGCCACATGTCCTTTCATTTGACAGCAGAAAGTGACAATAGTGAGAGTGCGTCTTTTACTTTGTTCCCCCCAACACATTTTTCTAGAGCTTTTATCTGTCCTTTTGTGACTGCAGTATTTCTCTACTATCTGTCTTTATGAAAAAGTCTACTCTCTGTCTTTAGGATGAAAAAGTTTTAGACAGATTTTATAAAAATAAGAATTGTCTCCTGCTTAAATACTGTATATTTTGCTGAGTTATTTTTATTTTCATTTTTATTTGTTTCTTTATTTTTAATTGATGATTTTTTTCTTTTTCTTTCTTAGCTACAATTAAAAAGGTAACTGCAATGATTTAGGGCTGGCCAGGGGCAGTCACGTAAAAGCATGTCGGTAGAAGCTAAGTATTTCAGTCATACACACAAGAGAGAGAAAAAAATCAAGTAGCATTTATTTATTAGACTGCTCCATAACAACATGGTCAGATTACAACTAAACTATAGTAATAAGCTTTTTGTACTGCCGTATTCAGGATCTGAGCACATTCTTTCACAAAGAACCAGCAACTGAGCACACTCCATCAGCCAGTCTCTCCGCTGTTCATTAAGAAACCCCTGCAAGGAGCCTGCAGTTGGGAAATATTAGCCCTGTATTCTTCAGTAAAATATCTGCCTTCTTTATTGTACTTAGAAGTAGTGTAAACCAAATAAGCTGACACTATTTGGGTTTGAGAAAGACTAATAATCCACATCTTTTAGTAACTCCAGCATCCAGTGATGGTAATGATGGGAATGCTTATTATCCTTCCAGTATTAATGTGATCAGGAGTGAAAAAAAACCAACTTCCCTTGCTTAATTGCAGCAGCACCTCAGCTTTCAAATTTTACAACTATAGCCACCTAAATCAACTTCAAATCTTGTATAAAAGTGTTTCTCCTCTTATACTTTAGCACCACAATACCTCAAAAAAAAAAGAAATTCCACTTTACGTAAAATAGTCCAACAAATTGAAATACTTACAAGTTACCTATAGATCTATAAATTTACTTCTGTAGCCTGTTTCACATGCTAACCACCAGTGTCTTGACCTGTCAAATTCAAACTGTGAGGTATGAGAAAATATAGAATTAACCTTAGCTCTGCCCTTGCTTATCAGTGGCCTGCCATATATATTTTGCATTCTGTTTTTGCAGATAATATAAAAGAATCACAGAAAAAGCACTTCATCTACTCCACTGAAACACTCTTTATTTATTTATTTCCCTCCTTTTACTCTCTATATCTTTTTACCACTCTGCCCTGTCATGCACCACTTTTGGAGATGGGCTGTCACAGATACTCCCAGTGGGTTTTGCAAGCTTCAGAGGTAGAATTGGAGTGAGTTAGACTGAGCTGTCATGTACTGTAATTCTTTATTTTATGCTTTTCAGAAGGTTTAATATTTTTGAACTGTTGCTCCATAAGAGATACTAGTAAGAGACTTAAATGCGTATTAACAAAATTCTTTGTCAGAGATTGTGATTTCTTAGTGTAGGAGAATACAGATTTATATCTGATCACTGCCATGGAGGGGTATTGTCTGAGAACCTAAATAAAACACAGAATCCTCCACTGCAGCACAACAACAGCTAGAAAAATCCCAAACAAAACCCCCACGAAATAACCCAAACTAACCAAAATATAATAATAAAAAACCCTGAAAGATACTTTAATAGTGAATCTGGACTGTTGGGTAAGTCAAAAGCATGATGCATACAGATATCTCACTATCTGAAGGAGGCAAGGACACTAAAGAAAGGTGATGAGGATGCCCCTACCTCTTCAGTGTGACTGTCTGCATAGAAGAATATATGCAAGAGTTTTGAAACATATACAAGGTTTCATATTAAATGGTTAAATAATTTGCTGGACTATTTTGTCCTGGTGATAACGCAAGTGTTATAATTAAACCTATCATTTGGCATAGAAGCAAGGAGCCAATCATGGTTTGTGTCTGTGCCACACTGTGATAAGCAATGTAATTTGTAACAGTATGAACAACGGACTTTTAGATTCACTGCATAACCTTGACTGTCTTCCAGACAAATATCAGAAGAATGTCCTAAAGCTACATATTATTACATTCAGGATGATGAGTGTGGGATTCTCAGCACAATTAAAAACTTGTGCCATTTAATCTCAGTTTTTCTAATTATGTATAATTTACTATACAATGAGGGGGGTAAATGCCATCCTCTTTACACCTGTAGGTTTCATGGCTTTTCTCATTATTCAAAGAACTATTGATACAGATGATATGCTCATAAAAATTCATGTGCATATAACCAGAGAAGCATAGAATGATTTGTGTTGGAAGGAACCTTAAAGATCATCTACTTCCAAACTTCCTACCATGGGCAGGGACACCTCCCACTACATCAGGCTGCCCAAGGCCCCATCCAAGCTGCTCTTGAACATTTCCAGGGATGGGGCATCCACAACTTCCCTGGCCAACCCGTTCCACTGTCTCACCACCCTCATCATGAAGAATTGCGTCCTAATGTCTAGTCTAAGTCTTCCCCCCTCCAATTTAAAGCCATTCCCCCTTGTGCTATCGCTACATACCCATGTAAAAAGTCCCTCCACAACTTTCTTGTAGGTCCCCTTCTCTTCTCTAGGCTGAACAGCCCCAACTCTCTCAGCCTGTCCTCATGGCAGAGGGACTCTAGGTCTCTGATCATCTTTGTGTCCCTCCTCTGGAATCTTTCCAACAGTTCCATATCCTTCTTCTACTTAGGATTCCATATCTGGACACAATGCTCCAGGGGAGGTATCAAAAGAATAGAGTCAGAATCACCTCCCTCAACCTGCTGGCCATGCTTCTTTTGTTGCAGCCCAGATGCAGTTGGCCTTCCAGGCTGCGAGTGCACACTGCCGGTTCATGTTGAGCTTCTCATCAATCAACACCCCCAAGTCCTTCTCCACAGGGGTGCTCTCAATCATATCGTCCCCTATCCTATATTGAAATCTCCTGTATCTTACGAGAATAATCAAGGTCTGCAGCTTTGTTCAATGACATTCCTGTTTCATAAACAGGTAAACTGAGGCGTTGCAGTCATGACCTGCTTAAAATTACACCAATTTAATGACATTAGTCATGGAAGCTGGGAACTTTGGCTACCAATTCTGTGATCCAAACTGTGAGAGCAATATGGCCTCCATTAACCCAGACTGATTTCAACTACATACACACTTTTATAACTTTGTACTACAAATGTTTCACTTGCATTAAGCTGTAATGGTTGTTGACATTTATATTTCATCAGCTACCTCAGTTCCAAGTGCCTCTTTCTGTGGATTCAGCTTTACAAAGCCACATTGTAAATCCCTTTTTATACTCACATTTTTCCCTTATTTTTTCCATTGAGTTTCTACCCTGCCATACAAAACCTGATCACTATGACCCTGCAGTATACTAAGCACACTTTAAAATTCACTTTCCTTTCCTGATGATTTGTTTCATTAGTGACATTCTTCAAATCAAATGTACCTAATCCATGGTTGAGTCTACTAACAGGAAATCGGTTCAGTGAACAGGGATTTATGTAACAAAAGAAGTGCTCACTTAGGGAGTACTTTTAATACTTGTTCATTGAAAAAAATGCTAACCTCCAGATTTTTCTGACTTTAATGCTCTGGTGTTTCAGTTTGGATTTAACAGCAAATGAAAGCCTTTGAAAGCTATATAATCCATCGATCTCACATTCGCTGAAGCACAAGTTTCATGGTACATGAAAGTTTTTTATTTCTTTGATCTTTTTTTTCCTGTAATTATATCAGCTATGTTACTTCCAGGCATGCTTAATTCTCTTGTCCATTCTGCTGTGCAATTCTTAACCAAGGTCCAAATTTTTTTTTTTCTTTTGTTTAATTTTGGGATAGTGATTGTAATCCTAACATCTTGATTATTTTTTTGTGGTTTGATGTTACTTTATGCTGTGTGTGTTTCGTTTACTGGTATGTTGACACCTAACTGTCCTGCTTTGAAATGTGGGTATCTAAAGGAACCTTTTACCTGACAGATTTGTATTTTTTGTATGCACAGATTTATAACTATTTCCTGGGGCAGGAATTTCCTGTATTTTACTACAGGACTAAGTTTTTATTTCTTTTAGCTTTCCAGAGGAGACATTGTTCTGAGAAACTATACCAGGCTACATATCATTAATTATCTCATCACTTCTCAAATTAGTTTAACTAACTGCACAATTCAATGTTACAAAGAAAGACCAGTATCTACTGTCATCACCACCAGTGCTATTTTGGCTGGCTTTCAGAATTGTTAATCCATTGGTAATACTGTGGAAAGAGAGAAAGTTGGACTTCAGGGTCTGGAAATGAAAACAAACAAAAAAAAATGATGCCAAGAGAACTGTGTCTGGAAATTGTGTCATTGCCTAAGGAACAATTGCTCCCTATCTATATCTATATATCTATATCTATCTATATATATGTGTGTGTGTGTATATTTTTTAGGGAAGAATGATTCCCCAGTGTTATTGATTAGAAGATATAGGTCCTAAAGTAGCAGGGCCTCTTTACTGAGTCATATTATGCTTCCTTTATTGTTTCATTTTTAAATCTAGTAAAATAACCTCTGCTCTCCAAGTGCAAATGACCTTGTACACCTCATCTGAGTTTAAATCATTAACAGCTATACACTTTACAACAGAAGTGTGAATAGTGATTAGATTTGAATGAAAATAGGGGTCAGAACACAGGAAAAGGACCCATCCAGAGTGCAAACAAGAATTACATAACATGATTTTTATACTCTTAGCAGGTAGCTGAAGAACTTTTATCTTATGATTTGTCTCATGGATTTTCCATTGAAGGTCAGGTATTCTTAAAGAATTGTAGCCAGAGAGTCATAAGACAGATGTATATATTCTATACATAGAGTCATAATTTTCAGAAAGGAATCATTGTGCTGCTTTCAGTCACTGCTCCTCAAAGTGGTGGTCCAATTCATCATTTATCTATGATGCTTCTGTTCCTTCCCTCTGGGATGCTTATCTCATTAAATGAGATGCATAGATGGCAGTTTTAACTATGCCTCAAATAGGAACGAAGTTCCTACCAATGTATCCTACTTGACCTTCTGAAAGAGGACAGAAGCAATGCAGCCATTCATTATCTAGTTTTCAATTCAGAATACACTGATATGGTCATAACCTGGTTTGAAAGAAGTGTGTTCTCTACATGTCACTCATCTGTTTTTCATGTTGTGATGAAATGCCAATCGTATTCAATAGGATACTCTACTGGCAAAGAAATCATCATATTGATTAAGCAACACTTCCTTATCTGAGACTGACTTGAAAAAGTTGACTAGCAGAATAAGAATGCCAAAAGTTTAATCTAGCATCTGCAGTACATCCCAGCACTGATGAATAACTATTGTTCTTTATTCACAGTTAAAAATGCCCTTAAAAGTCTATTTATCAAAACTGCTGCCTGTACTGTCACTGGAATCAGATGAGACTTATTTGCGAGACAAAACTCTACAACTACCTTTATGAATTCTTTAGGGAACATGAGGCCAGCAGTCAGAATCTATAACCTAGTGAAGGTTTCAGCTGTCATTTAGGGGTAGTCATAGGTAAGTTACTCTTGTCCTGCACTTCTGTTATAATGAAAAATCCTTCTGTATCATATTTTAATGGAGTAGCAAGCCAGAAAAATTTGCAGTACAACTTTTTGGTTTGTGCTTGCTAGTCTATAAAGGGTTCTAGCAACAATACTCAGAAGTTAAGGCTTAAAAATTATTTTATCGAATTTCATATCAGAAAGTAAGTTAGCATTCAATACTACAAACAGTGAATGAATATGCATTGAAATTTGGGATATGTAACCTTTATTACCAAGAATATTTTTCCCATGGAGAATGGGTGCAGTTAGCTAAACTGTGATATCAGAAATTTTGACGTGTATGTCAAAAATGGGGTTTTCTTCGTGTGCAAATATGTTCCAGAGAATAAAGGAAAATATAGTAGAGAAAAAGAAAAATTAGGCTCTTTGTGTAGTCTGACAACTGAGTAAAAGCCCGACACACTGGAAAATCAGCATCTGCAGCTACCTGCTTTCTGAGGAGACTGTAAGCTGTGTACTTTGGGTGCTAGCCCATAACTGTAAATCAGATAAACTCCCATCTAAAATAGAATTAAAGATTGAGTTTGTTCTTCTGTATTTTAACTGGTTTTAATGTTCTCATTGTGTAGGATATGAGACCTAAAAAATCCTAACTCCGTCATTCTACATTAAGTCTTCTTATTGATTCACTACACATTATCATTCATAACAAATTAGCATAGAAATATTATGAATTTTTTTTTCCAAATGAAAAAAAGAAACCCAAGGTATTTAGTGTTGTTTACAGAAGATATTTGTATCTTGTATTGCAGATAAAAAGGATCACTTCTAATTTCACAGATTTCTGCTAAAATCTTTACTTTTTGAGTTTCTTCTGATAATGTGGAGATGCTTAATTCTAAATTGGATAAACTCTTTTCTCCATCATACTCAAGTCATAGAAATGCTTATAGATAAAACAATTTTATTTATGCTAGAAAAAAAACCCAACAGCTTTAAAGATAAGATATTATTTATTAGTAGCATATTCTATTGTATTGCAGATTGGGTTTCTGTGTGACATTCACTCTCACTGCTTAGAGAGTGGCATTATTTGGAATGTTTTTGAAAATTGAAGGCATGGGATATTGGTGATAATAACAGCACAATGATGATCTACTGGCCTTGCAATGGGGATATTGTGCCTTCCCCTTTCATGGCATATGGAAATAGGTCCTATAATTTTGTGACATCATGAGATCTCCTCAAGAAAGAGCTCCTTCAGCCCAGTGTGCTCTGTAGAGTCTAACATGCACCTCAGACCTGTGAAGCTTGTCTTCAGGGGCTTCATCCACAGTGAGCAGGTTATGCAGGATGCTTTATATTAGCCCAAACTGAGTGAGTCATCCAGATTAAGTTTATAATTTGTTGATGGTGTTTCAATGTGTCTACATTTGTATGCAACTTTGACATCTTCTTATCTATGAGTTACATGTCCCTTTTTTGAATGTGGTTTTCACCCTTTGGACCTCCCACATTATAATGCCTGAATTTCCTCCTGTGTATTGAGAAGTGCTATGACCGGAAGTGTATTTCTCATAGAAGGTGTCTTGGAGCTGATATAAGCAGTTCTTCACAACATTTCAACAATTTCAGTGTTTTCATTTGAGTGGTTATTTGTGTGTGTGTGTCTGAATCATCTGAAGCACCTTCCATGGATGTTTTGTTTGTTGTGAAGAAGGAAAGGCTACTTCTCATTCTTTTTCTGATGGGGAGGCCACTGCTAAGGATGCACTCTGAATTCCATGTAGCAGAGTAAACCTACAAAAGCCACAGTATTATGAAAGTGATATGAGATACATTTTCAGAACTCTCTGAGCTTTCAAAAGAATGCTTCCATTCTGCCAAATCCACAAAACTGCTCTCTCATGAATATTGCAGTTGAGCTCCAGAATAAGCTCTTTATTCAACCTTTCCTTATTTCCCCTACCCTTTTGTATCTCCACAAAACTTGTAAAAGCTTGATAGCTTGAAGATGTGAATAGCACTATAAAATTATTTGAAATTGGCCATTGTGCTCAAGCTTAGTAGGGGTGACTGAAGAATGCACAGACAAATGCATATATGTGTATATATCATACTCTCATCCTTCTCTCTTTTAAGGGGGAAATGGAAGGACAAAACCAGGCTTGATAGAAGAAAGCCTGGGGATGGCACTCCAGTGCCTGAGGGACGGTTTACCAGCAAGGCCCTTCAGTCTGTCACCTCAGAGGAAGCAGGGGATAGCATCCAAGTGGCAGCAAAGATGCAAAGCTTATTGATGGGTTAGAAGCTACAGTGAGCAGTCCCTTGGGAATTAAGACTATTCCCTTCAGGAACATAGTGGGATCAACAGCCCAACTGAAATGCATCTACACCAATGCACACAGCATGGGCAATAAACAGGAATACCTATAAGTCACTGTACGACAAGAAAACCATGATATAATTGCCATCATGGAAATGTGGGATGACTCAGATAACTGGACTGCTGCCATGGTTGGCAGCTCTTCAAGCTTGGTAGACAAGGAAGGAGATCCCCCTATGTTTGAGAGTGTTTTGATTGCCTTGAGCTCAGTTGCGGTGATGATAGGATTGAGTGCCTATGGATAAAAGTCAGCAAAGTACCCTATAAGGCAGATATCATGGTGGGAGTCTGCTATAGACCACCCAGTCAGGGAGAAGAGGCTGATCAGATGTTCTACAAACAACTGGGAGAAGTCTCGTGATTGCTAGCCTTTGTCCTTGTGGGAGACTTCAACTTACTAGATATCTTCTGGAAGAATAGTACAGGAGAAAAGAACAGATGAGGAAGTTCCTGGAGTGCATGGAAGACAAATTTCTGACACAACTGGTGAGCCTACTGACTAGAGGAGATGCCCTACTGGACCTGTTGTTTGTGAACAGAGGAGACCCTGTGGGATGTATGACAGTTGGAGGATGCCTAGGGCACAGTGATCATGAGATGGTAGAATTCTCAGTTCTAGGAGAAGTAAGTAGGGGAGTCAGCAGAACTACCGCCTTGGACTTCCAGAGGGCAGACTTTGGACTATTCAGAAGACTGGTTAATGAAGTTCCTTGGGGAGCAGTCTTAAAGGGCAAAGAAGCACAAGAGGACTGGATGCTCTTCAAGAAGGAAATCCTGACAGGTCAAGAGCACCCCCATGTGCTGGAAAATAAGCCATCAGGAAGGAAACTGACTTGGCTGAGAAGAGAGCTTTGAGTGGATCGCAGAAAAGAGAGGAAAGTATATGTGGTTTTGAAGAAGGGACAGGCATCTCAGGAGGACTACAAAGATCAAGTGAGATCATGCAGAGAGAAAAGCCCAAATAGAGTTTATATTGGCCAATTCTGTAAAAGATGATAAAAAATGTTTCTACAAATATATTAACAACAAAAGGAGGGCCAAGGAGAATCTCCATCCTTAACTGGATGCAGGGGGAACAATAGTTACAAAGCATGAGGATAAGGCTGAGACCCTTAATGCCTTCTTTGCCTCAGTCTTTAATAGCAAGGTAAGATGTTCTCTGGGCACTCCACCTACTAGACCAGAAGAGAGGGAGGAAGAGCAGACCAAAGCTCCCATGATCCAAGAGGAAGTGATTAGAGAACTGCTCAGCCAATTTGACATTCACAAGTCTATAGGGCTGGATGGGATTCATCCAAGGGTATTAAGGGAGCTGATGGAGGCGCTTACCAAACCCCTTTCTATCCTCTACCTGCAGTCTTGGCTGACTGGGGAAGTTCCTCTTGACTGGAGGCTGGCAGATGTGACAACCATTTACAAGAAGAGTTGGAGGCAGGATCTAGGTGACTACAGGCCTGTCAGTCTGACCTTGATGCTGGGGAAGACCATGGAGCAGGACATCTTGAGTGCTATCGCATAGCACACACCAGACAACCAGGTGATCAGACCCAGACAACAAGGGTTTATGAAAGGCAGGTCCTGCCAAACTAACCTGATCTCCTTTCATGACAAGTCAGTCCACTTAATGGATGAGGGAAAAGGTGTGGCTACAGTGTACCTGGACTTCAGTAAAGCCTTTGACACTGTTTCTCACAGTATTCTGCTTGAGAAACAGGCTGCCACTGGCCTGGACAGGCACACCCTCTGCTCGGTTAAAAACTGACTGCATGGCTGGGTCCAAAGAGAGGTGGTAAATGGAGTTAAATCCAGTTGGAGGCTGGTCACAAACAGTGATCCCCAGGGCTCAGTGCTGGGTCCAGGTCTGTTTGATATTTTTATCAGTGATCTGGATGAGGGGATCGAATGTACACTTAATAAGTCTGCAGATGACACTAAGCTGGGCAGAAGTGTTGACCTGCTGGAGGGAAGTGAGGCTCGACAGAGGGATCTGAACAGGCTGGATCAATGGGCTGAGACCAGCAGGACGAGGTTTAACAAGGCCAAGTGCAGGACTCTGCACTTGGGACACAACAATGCCATGTAACGTTCTAGGCTTGAGGAAGAGTGGCTCAAAAGCTGCCTGGTAGAGAGGAACCTGGGAGTGTTGATTGACAGCCAGCTGAATACCAGCCAGCAGTGTGCCCAGGTGGCCAACAAGGCCAAGGGCATCTTGGCTTGTATCAGAAACAGTATGGCCAGCAGAACCAGGGAAGACATTGTGCGCCTATACTCAGCATTGGTGAGGCCACACCTCAGATATTGTGTCCACTTTTGGGTCCCTCAGTATAGGACAGACATTGAGGTGTTGGAGTGTGTCCAGAGAAGGCCAATGAAGCTGGTGAAAGAAGGTTGACGGGAGACGTTATCACTGTCTACAACTACCTGAAAAGAGGTTGTAGCAAGGTGGGAATTGGTGTCTTCTTCTGTGTGACAGGTGATAGGACAAGAGGAAATGGCCTCAAGCTGTGCCATGAGAGGTTCAGACTGGACATTAGGAAAAATTACTTGACTGAAAGGGTTACCAGGCACCGCAGAGGCTGCCCAGGGAGGTGGTTGAGTCACCATCCCTGGAAGTATTTAGAAGGCAGGTAGATGAAGTACTCAGGGATATGATTTAGTAGTTGACAGGTACAGTTGGACTCGATGATCTCAAAGGTCTTTTCCAACCAAGTGATTCTATGATTCTCCTCCCTTCTGACTTCTCATAATGCCATCATGGAAATCTAGCTTTCCTTAGGAAACCAACAAAAAAAAATTTCACTGAGTTACACTAATGAATCTGTACTGACTTGGAAATGATTCCTGATTTGTATCTGTCTGAGAGTTAATTAAACTCTCAGACTTAATGGGATGGTTTAGGTACAGATCATGCAAGGACATAGCATTTGACTTCGTACAGGTGAATAGTTCCAGTGAACTCACTGGGATTATTCATCCTTGTAAATTTTTGCAGAATTGGGTTTGCAGTTGTACTTTCAATCTTTAACTGTTCTTTCAAGCTTTAAAGATAATCTGATTAATTCAGGTGTATTTAATACATGAATAAATATTTTTAAATACAACAGTATTGTTATGGCTTTAGGTAATTTATATGTGTACAATCACAATAATTTCTGATTCAGAGTTATTATAAAGGAAGCTTTGTAACAAGTATACTGTAAAATAATGCAGCATATGTGATTCAGATATATATTAAAGCACAAAACCAAATGCTTGATACAATACTTCTATTGCATGTTGCACGGTGATATTGTGAGCAGTGAGTTTCAAGAACGAAAGGGAGCAAATTCTGGTTCTGACAAATGGGAAAGTTGCTGTAACAGTAAATGCCACTATAAAAGAAAAAGACAGTTCGAGGAAAAGGAAAGAAAAAATGGAGAATTTGTAAGAGACATGCAGGAGAAGAGATGATGATAATTTACGTAAGACGAAAGGACAAAGTGGCTGCTCTTTCTGCAGCCCGAGGGCCACTCGCCATGCAGAGCGGGGCCCTGCGGGTGCTGCCGCTCTCCAAGGTGCTAGAGAGAGAAGAACGTGGGTTTAAACAGAGGAGGAACAGAGTGGATCGTTTAAATAACAAGCCTGAAGCCAATGAGACCAAATTATTGACAAAATTTAAATACCATATTTATTTGTTTATAGAAAATATGAGCATACAACTCTTTATTTTTCTGCCTATCTATTTGTTGGAGTTGGGATTGGGTTTTGTACATATATAGCCCTATTTTACTGTGGTTCTTACAGGGAAGATGCATGTGTGTGTTTTTGCATACTTATGCACAATATTCAGAAAAGGGCTTGATGTGTTCTGCTGACACAAGTTTCCCATTGTTGCATTCCTTGTGCATTAGATTTAATCAGTGATATGCTTCCATTTTGCTTTTCATACTGTGCTAATTCCCTCTTCCACTGGGCAAACACACCAGAGTGTTTCATTTACTTGTCATGGTGAGATCACACAATCTATTCTTAATTATTATGGTTTCAATTCCCAACTCATCTGCCTGCATCTGATGTGCCATTGTGTATGTGTTTGACTATTAATGACTAGATGGAATATTGTTATGTACACTAGGAATTCGAGGTTGTTTTCTTCTTTTAGGCAAACTCTTCTAGAAAGAGAAAAATCAAAACCAAAAAAGTCTGGCAGTCTCTCACACAATTATCCAATCACAGATTTAAATGCAAAATTGAAAATATTCATTTTATGTGTTCATATAGGAAATATGATATCTAAGTTTTCAGACTATTTTAAATAACATATGATATTTATATAATTAATATGATTTTGATCATATCAAAATATCATATGAATATAAAGATGTATTAAATACTATTATTAATAATAATAGCACAATTCTATTAACTGGAAAATATCACCACACTGAGTTAAAATGCTTAAAATACAACAAGAAAGATGAAGTAAAATAATTTTTAAAGACTTTTATCAGCTCCACGAACTGTCTATCATACCTCATACTTACAAGTAGATTTTTTTTGTATATGCATTTTGAGTAACTTCATTATGAATTTTGTTAGCGGGAACTACTGACTAAAACCAAAAAATCTACAATTTCAGTTTAAATTCCTAGCACATAGAGGTTCCAGTCCAAATTGCTCCCCACATCAGGAATTTTAGAGTGGAAGAGCAATAGTTAGGAAAAGAAGAAAGAATGTGTAATACTTTCCAGTTGTAGGGTCTCTATAGTACAATCACATTGCAATTTAAAATCAGCCACTTCTCTGTAAAATGTTTGTTGGCTTCCCTGTATAATTAGAGTATTTGGCAAGTAACCTTTAAGAGTTACAAAGGTGAATCTACTACCATTCCATAACTAGCAAACTCTGGAGTTGCTCTATTTATGCAAATAATATAGGACTTCGGTCTTCTTTAGCAAATGTATTATAGCATCCTTATGTAAACATAATCAATTGTAAACAATGTACATTAATAAATTTTGTATTCTTTGTAAGTTCCTTTGTTTTATTATGGCAAGAAATACACTAATAAATAGCATTTTTTAATTATAACAATGAATGGAAACGTAATAAATTAATAGTTTTATCATCATGACATTAATCCAAAATTTTTAATTAAAATTTTGAGAACTATTTTAAATGGACTTCATACAATATATAGAGACTCATGGGTACTGAGCAAATGGAAATGAGCAGAGATGTAATAACTTGGAAACAGTGCAGTAACAGTTGTGTAAGAAGGCTCAGTCAAATGTCTTTTTATTTTCTAATATTACATCTATCCCTCCTGTAAATTTACATGTTATTATTTTTTCTGTTTCACATCTGCTAGTGGTAGGATCAGCAATGCACACAGAATTAAAGAATGTTTGCTAACATGTAATTTAGCTCATCTTAAATCAGAGCAAAATCATATTGGACTAAAAATACAGTCTTGTCATTACCACTAATACAATCACAGTGATTTTTCCAATTTACATTTTAGTTGTCCTTTACAAGTGAGGAAATTATTTTTCTGCATGAAAAAGCTTTACAAATCAAAACTTATGCTTGACTATTTAACAGAGGAATGAACATACAAAAAATATTATTTTTATTTGAAATCATATTTTATCAAAATATCATTTGTGTAAAAGGAGAACTGGCAAATTCTTTGGTCATTTTTAGGATATTCAGTTACTTTGTTTTGCAACATATTAAGTCCTTTTGACAAAAGCATTTGGTTTCTTTATGGCTTCAGATCATAAATCAGATAGAAGAAGACTTAGACATTCTAGAACTAGTTTTAAGTAAAGTAGGTCACATGCTGTAAACTCAGGCCAGGTAGAGTTTTAATTTTTGTAGGCAGTGCCACAATAGTTGTGTGATTATGCTGCTGTTTAATAATGACTATAACACCTTTGTACAATACTTATTGTCTGGGAAGGAGGGGAAGATATCTTGTAATAAGAGAAGTGTGCTGAGTGAGTCAGTCAAGTGCCATTGCAAGTAGAGGTCTACACTGTGAATACAACAGTAATTGAAATCTTGTGGCTACCCTCATTGTAATCCAATTAAACTTTATTGAGTTCCAAGAGAGGAAAGTGGTAGGGGCGGAGATCCTCACTGTCATACTACCATAGGCCATCCTCCTTACAAGCTCTGGAAACCAATTAAAACCTTACTTATCCAAAATAACATGCTTAATGAACACACTGAAGAGGACTAAAATTATCTTTACCTTCTTATGGGCCTGTACAGGCATTAGTACAGTCTCAGGGAGAAACAGTAGAGTTATCCCAAGGAAGTTAAATTAATATCCTCAAAAAACAAACTACAGTTTTTAATATGGTTGATTTTGTTTGGCTGGGTTTTTTAACACCACTAACTACCTGCTTCTGCAGAGTTATTAAGACTACTGTGCTTAGCAGTTAGATGAAGACGCTTGGTCTTCTCTGAAACACACACCTTAAACTGGTTGGCAAAATGAGCTGGCAAGAGTTTTTGTAAAAGTTTGGTTGTAAGTTACACATTCCATCTCATAAATCCTCTACAAATTTTATTGTAATAAATCGAATTGAACACCCTACAAATTTTGTACAAGGGAATGACTTTGCCATTTCATGGGTGGAATGTGATGTGTATATACAGATTATCAGCAGCACTGAAGACAGCTTAGATACAGAAGTTACTTAATTATGTATCTTTTTTAAGCTGCCTCGCATTACTCTGAGGGATATGTTCTGTTTTCCTTGAGACTCATAGGAATTACCCAGAGCAACGATCACATATGTGCCTACACACACGTGTATGTGTGCTTATATATGCCAAAGTAAAGAATAAAATGTTTCTCTCTTCACTCTAGGTTACCTAAATGTTCACCCTGGCTCTACATTCTATCCAGGATACTGGTATTGAATTCCTGCTTCACAAAAAGAGCTATTTCAGTGGCTACACACATTCCAAACACTCACTATTATATTGTTAAAAATTTTCTGGTAGCACAGTTTTCTGAAGGAGTAAGAGTCTGCTGCTGACATCAGGGTTGAATGGTATCTATCCATTCAATTTCTCTTTTGCTGAAGCAGTTGCATTAGTAGTGTCCAAGACCTGATGTCACTCCTGTATGACTCTCATAAGGATAACCAAGCACGGGCATTCTAGCAGGATGGATGGTGAATTTCCTCCTCACTCCCAAAGGAATTTTGCTTCTTCTATTTTTATCTTTCATCTAGTTTTTGAAGAAGGGAAAGTTTCCATGGCTTCCCATAATTTGACAAGAAAATGCCAGGAGCTCCAAAGGATATTTGTATTAACCTTCCTCATCATCTCTCAGTTCTTTATGTCTGTATTAAAGTCAAAGATAATGACTAATTCATTCCTCAGAGGCCTCCATTAAATGCTATCTCTAACACAGGTCACAGCCCACACATATCAAATGGCTTATTTATAATGTCACTGGAATAGGACCATGTTTCTACCTCAGCGTTCCTTCTTTATCCTTCCTCTTGGCAATCTTTCTCCTAGGAGCGCAAAGGACTTTAGGTACATCTAAAACACAAATCAAATCTGTCCCAAAATTGTTAACCTTAGTGATTGTAACTTACAGTATTTGTGAAGGCGCAAGATATGTAAAATTCTGTAAATGCCAATATTGTAGGGTTTTTCTCCATTGTATAAATTACATGTGTAACTTGTGTGCATTTGGATATTTTCACTCATCAGTAATATTGATGTGAAGGATCTGAAGTTAATAGTGTTCTATCTCCTTTAGCATTACTTCTGAAGCACAGACTTGCAAATTCTGCATCTGAAGAGTAATGGAAAAAGAAATTACTTGTGCTTGTTTGCCACACAAATTCAAAAAGACTTCATAAATATGCTTACATGACATATCCATTTTCCTACCAATTGGGCAGTTTCATTTTTAGCCATATACCTTTTTGACTTGCATATAAATGAACTGCAACCTGGTTCTATGGCTTCTTTTAGGTATAAATACACCCTACTAGCTGATAGCTATTATTAATAAAATCAGGATTCTTATTGTTACTTTATGTTGATACATGCATGGTTTTACTCTTTTGAAATTAACAATGCAAATATTCAGATTATTTCTATAACAAACTAGACCATTAATTTATTTTTGTCATGCCTCAATAATTAGATTATATGTTGTTGTTCAAATAGAAGCACTAATTTTTTTAAGTAATTTAAAAATAATGATTCTGTCAGGAAACTTTCATATTCCTCTTAAAAGATTAGAAGTGATAACCTTAATGATTAAATAGATCTGTATTTAGTTCTTTAATAAAGTATCAGTTTGTGCATATTTTAATTTTTTTAAGTATTACTGTATGCCGTTTCCAAAACGATTGTTCTCTGCATGGTTGAGACAGATTTTCATCCATATTTATTATATGAGCCTGGTTAATTATGTATACGTGTCTGTATATATCTATATGTATGTATACATGTAGCCTCTAGATGGAAGCTACTTGCCCAGTTCCTTCTAGAGGAATAAGCCTGCATGTATTACTGCATCTGCAAGTAGATTCAGAATATCTTGTTCCTGTCAGTTAGTATGGGAGCCCAGCTATTATGAAAGGTTCCTTGGGCAGTCTGAAGTCATTGCTTTATTTCTTTGGAATTAAATGACCATCTTTCGAGAGTGATAAACCATCTTAGGCGTTAGATGAGTGACTACAAAATTTCATTGTTGAAAATGTGTAGCATACCTCCCTTTGCTAAGCTGAACATATTGGATGTGTGTAATAAGTATGCATCAGATGGGATCCTCGTCAAGAGACTCATCACATTCAATGGGAGTCCTGTGCACCGAGTGACATGACTGTGTGCTAATAGTTGACTTAAGGTTGGAAATTTTGTCAAGCAGCTTCATCATTTACACTGTTTTGTAACTACTATAGGCAGCTGGCAGGATAATTGTGTCTATTTTCCTCTTCAATAATGAAAATTTAGGCTTTTTACTAAAACCAGGTTTTACATTAATTTTATAGAAATAAAAGACTGCTGGTGTTGTCCAAATTAGAAAACACCAGTATCTATGCAATTTGTGTTATGAATTCTGAAGAAATTAGAGTAAAAAATATAATTTGGCTGTCACTGCTAGCCTCTCCAGCTAACTCTCTTCTATTTGCCCCATTCTAGGCAATAAATGTCATTACATTTCTTTTACTAATGAAAGGGTGAAGTCAAAAAGCTATTAATAGAGTAGTTACAGAGTAGGTACACAGAGTCTCAAAAAACTGCAGAACTCCACTTACATCCTTCCATTCCTTCCTTCCTTCCTTNTCCCTTCCCTTCCCTTCCCTTCCCTTCCCTTCCCTTCCCTTCCCTTCCCTTCCCTTCCCTTCCTTCTTCCCTCCCTCCTTCCCTTCCTTCTTCCCTCCCTCCCTCCCTCCCTCCCTCTCTCCTCAGAGTCAGTATTGGCTTCTGATGAAATCTCATGAAATCTCATGATCTGCGACAGAAACTTTGACTACAATAGGAACAATGTGAAGTACTCCTATTTCAGCATCACTAACAAGGATGTGTTAGAGAAAAAAAAAAATCTTAAGTCTCTTAAATCCCAGGCAAGATAGAGAGAGTTGGTAGTATCAATCTCATAGAGGTCACCAGGTAGTGTGATGCAGATAATCCATGATATCTCGTATAACTATCTTTCCTCAGTATCCTAAACAGAATTCAGGTTGCTTCTTTGTGTGCTTATCTAGAGAATTGCCTTACATCACAAGAATGATAGTATGGAAAGTAAAAAGTAGAATTTCACATTCTGTGCATAGTCTGAGAAGAACTGAAGTGTGGTCTGCAGACAGGTGGTCTGCAGTTAATATGTGATGAGTAAATGATTATTTATGATATCATTGTAAGCACTAGGAATGTTGAAAGTGCCTGTGCTCTATGATGGATAGATGAGTAGGGTTTCTCTCTTTGACTTGTGTCTTTAAAGATAAGGTCATAGAACGGTGGGCTTATATTTGCTCTGGTATATGTTATGTATTACATCTACACATGTAAAGTTCCTCAGAAAGGCTGATTAAATGCGGATAGCTACTTTAAACTTTGTTAGTGGTCTTGCAAGTGTTTCCCGTTTGCTAACATTTTATAATGAATGCAACGAAGGTACATTGGGTTAAAATTCTGTTCTCATTAAATCTGATTGAAAATCTGTAATGACAACTGGAGTCAAAAATTCCATATTTTATCAAGATTTATATCTTTCTTGTAAGATTTGCCTGCGGCATACAGTTTGCAAGTAAATCTAACTTTTGGAAGAATATTTAGGTATTTCTGAGATCTTGGTAATAACTAGACATAGGGAGGGTGAAGGTGGTGAGGCACTGGCGCAGGTTCCCCAGGGAAGCTGTGGCTGCCACATCCCTGGAGGTGTTCAAGGCCAGGCTGGATGGAGCCTTGGGCAGCCTAGTCTGGTGGGAGATGTTCCTGCCTAAGGCAAGGTGGGTGTAACTACATGATCTTTAAAGTCCCTTCCAATCCAAACCATTCTATGATTCTAACTAGGACCTTCACTGAATCTGGGGCCACAGTTTCATTCTTTCAGTATTTTAGTGTCTTAAGATCCAAATCCCTGCACAGTATGGTAATTTTAATCAGGGTAATCCCAGGGAATGAGGCCATTGGATAAGGTACAATTTAAAAAGTCAGGTTTACACATAATGGTCCTACGTCATAGATATTTTGAATTACAGTGTAATAATTTGAATAAAGAACTAATTATTGTTTTCAGTTGAGCATGCTCCATTTTCTGTTGAGATATTAAATATGGCTTCAGCATAAACACTGAAAGATCGTACCGTGAAAAAAATACAATTGGGAAGAAGCTATAAAGGGACTTACAGAACCAGCACAGCATCTATGAAATGTGAAAAATAATTATGTCTACTTAGGAGTAACCCACCGCTTTTAAATATTTAGGAGTGATGCGGTACACAAACTGTGTGTGCTTATTACCACGGAAAAGTTTAATTACCTATCGAAAGAAACACTGTGGCTGTTTTCGCGCGTGGCTCGAGGAGAACAGGAACAGCAGAAGAACGCCTGACAGTCTCCTCGGAGCGACGTTTTTCCTCCCTTGCTTTGTAATGTAAATGGCCAGTTTGAACACCACCAGGGGATTCGTGCGCTCCCTCCCGAGAGCCCCCCTCGCCTTTGGAAGGGGCAGATCACCTGAGGGCGGCCCCGGCTGTGAGGGGAGCGGCGGGGCCGGGCAGAAAGAGCTCGGCTGCAGTTTTGTGTGGCTGTGCGCGGCTTAAGCGGAAGATTCTAGACATTCGTGCCGAAAAATCAAAGCACGGCTGAGACTACGTCTGCCGGGGGAGATCTTTTCTGCCCCCCAGAATGGGCTGGATCGGTACAGGTGGTTTGCAGACCATGCGAAGACAGACGGGCTGAGAGCCATGGCAAGGTGGGATGAGACTCTGCCTCCCTTTCTTCACCCCCCTCCCTACCCCCNCCCACCCCCTTTTCCCCCCACCCCCTCTTTCCTTCTCTCTGTCTTGATTTGTACCGCTGCAGAGCTGGGACCTGAGACGGGGTCAGTTGGAGAGATGAGGTGGGGGCTAATCCCGCAAACCCGAATCAAAATTCGAAGCGCTACCGTGTTCAGCCAGATGTTGAATCCAAACTTGGGCTGAGTGGGACTTGCTTTGCGCGATTCTTGTGTGGCTTTGGCTGTTGCCTTTGTTTAGAATAGTTCCTGCTCGAAAGGCTGGTCTGTCAGATGAGCTGCACGCTTCCTTCAGCGATTGTCAGATGAGCGTTCCGGGGCTGTTAGGATTTTGCCAGGGAAGCTGCGAGTGAAGGCTTTGATGATGATGTTTATGGAAAGAAAAAGGGCTGTTGACTTTGAATTTCTTGTGATGCGGGCACGTTTAGAAGTTGAGCTGTGATTGTTGTTGTACATTGTCTGAATCGTAACAATGGGCAGATCATATAGAGCAAGTTTGAATGGTGTTTCTTCAGCGATTTCAAATGCCGTTCGCTCAGGATCTTCAGATTTTCACTGAATGCAAGGAATGTGATTTCTCCCCCCCCCCCTTTTTTTTCAGCAAAAAGCCAATGGAATATTTTTAAAAGGTTGAAAGAAAGAAGAAAGTGAACGTTTTTATTTGAATGCTTGTTGTTAACGCTGGCATGCCTAAACATCTGAAACAAACCCCAGCAATTTCTTACATCTCTTGCTGGCAGATGCATTTCTTTTGTTCCTGAATTTTTTTCCTGCCTTTTTAGAACAAAAGGCACGTGCTTTTCCTCCTTTTCTTTCTAATGGCAGCAAGAGAGTTATATATAAATTAGCAGTTTTTTACAGGTTAATGCTCTGCTTCATTCTGAAGTAAACTGCCTTAAGGTATTAAGAGGAAAGGGGATGGGCAAACGGGGGGGGGAGGCTTGACTGATGTCCAAGAAATATTGAATTCAGATGGATTTAAATATAGAGGAGCATACATTTATCTGGATTTCAGCTCCATGTCTTGCAAAATCTGCAGATCATAGCAGGGAGATCCTAAGCAACCAATAAATCAGATTTCTAATGGGCCTTTAAAATTTGTCTGTGAGGGGTGACTGCTTGAGTCCCCTTTGGCCAAATTAAGATGCAATCTGACAGTACAGTAGCATCTGTGTGCTGACATTTTCTCTTGAACCTAGTGAAAAATGGCTCCATATCTCTTCTTCAGTTCCCAAAAGACAGTTTCTGAATAGCCATGCGTTTTTCCCGGGTATTGTTGTTTGTTCTAATCATCATCCTCTCTGATAATGTCTGACTGGCTTGTTTTGCTTTGCTTGCTTTGACTGTTTGGCTGAGGGGCTGTAGTGGGCAGTGGTTGTTTTACCTTAAAATCAGAACCTCCTGCTGATACTACTGTTTACTGAAGGAAAATATTAAAAAAATAAAATGTTTGTTGTAAATTAGTTGTATAAATACAGCTAATAAAGTGACTTCTGCTTGTACAGCTGGAATTAGATGAGTAGGTTGAATAACATGTGTCTTAGGTAATGTGCCACTCGCTGTTACAGGTTAAAAAGAAATGCCAAACAGTACCAAGTGCAACTGACAGGTGAAACTGAATATCCCAAAAAAAGGTACAGGAATGAACTCCTTAAGGGCCTGAAGTGTACCTGTTGGTACGTGTGTTTGTTTATCCAAGGGAGAAGTTCATGTTCAAATACTACAAGACCAAGTGGGGGAGGAGAAGGGGGGAAAGCACTCCCTTAATTGTACTACAAGTACGCTTGTTGGAAAGAACATTGTATAGAATGGCCATTCAGTCTGACACCGCAGCTCTACTTTAGCATTTCTCTGTAGAAGTTGCAGCTCAGGGGTAGGAAAAGCTTCCATCTGTGCATGTGTGGGGTGAGTGGGGGGGAGCAAGGAAGGAGCCAGTGTTTCTGTGTGGTGACTTGTGCTACGTGATTCGTGGGGAGGCAGTGAAGTTCACTCCAGTGGAAATCGCTTCTTTAAATGTTCCCTGAGATAAGGTGGCTCCACAGCACAAAAGTAGGGCAAGTAGGAGGCAGAAGGATGGCTGAAAGAAGTTATGAGTAGTATAGGTCCTCTCCAGAAGATGTGGCCAGTGTTATTTTTGTGGCTGTTTATGGGTGATTTTGAAAAATCACTTGTGAAAAATCACGCTGTACTTACCGAACTCTTGTACTTTCTCTCTAATTTAAGGAGTACTTTCTCTGTATTACAAATATGTTTTTCAGCAAGAAATGAATAATCTTTAAAGCTCCCTCATAGAAAACAAATAGTATAAATATGACGTCATTTACCTATTGCAAGAGACATAACATTTTACTTGGTACTTGGAAAGCATGTTGTGTAGAGTTCTTATAAAAATCCCAAATGTTATTTGCCAGACTTGTTACAGTCTTTTTGGATTAGTTTTTATAGACATAAGTGCTTGAAGTTATGATATAAAATTATGCTACTCCTGTAGAGGAGCAAGAATGGAACTTTAGAACCACATGCAGATTCCATTACTGCTTTTGTACAGGTAGATAATTTGACAGTAGTAAACAGTTTGCTTCATGGAAAGTGACACAATTTCAATGTGGGAACGTGAAAAAGGAAACAAACATCTTGCAAGCTATCAGACAAGCAGAAGTGTCAACAAGAGATATTTGAAATAAATAGAGTTAAAATGTTTTGAGTGACAGAAGTATTCCATATGCCTAATTCACATTGACCGTAGTTATTAAACAAGAGAATGCAGCTGCAGTTTTAGAAACTAAACGAAATCAGGCTGATTTGCAGATGTGTATGTACATCAGAAAGCATAGGAGTCTAATACTGAAGAGGAACAAATTAAATTTCAGTCCTCAACTTGACACACTTAGAGAAATTGGATTGATGATTCACAAGAGAAAAGTTTCTAGAAGAAATTAAGTGAGCAAACTTAACCCAAATGAAACAAACACACACAACTAGTAGCACTGTCTATCAGTTATGTGATTATTAAGTACAACATTGTTTAAAGTGGACTTCAACAGTGAAAATCTGATGTAAGAAGTGAAGCAAGACTTTTGGAATTCTTGCTATGGAGTGAAAACTATCCAGGGACTTTGCTTGCAAATATACATTTTCTCAGGGCACAACATTGACACATTGTACGGCTGTAAAGGAGGAGGGGAAACAAAGATAGAAATAAAATGGTGAAAATTTCTCACTGTGACTTTCTACTAACTCCATAAATACACCCTATGGTTAAACATAAGGGACAGGATTGGGTTTTTATGATGTAAATAAAATATAAGGAGAATGAATTAGATTAATGCATACTTAGATTAAAGAAGAATCAGACCCAGGATGTTGAAGTCTGAGAAGATTGTATTTACATTGAAGCAGTCCAAGTAGCGATTGTCAGTGTTCCAGCTGACAGACTCAGCAAACAGCCCACCTATTTCCCATTTCAGCGGTGAATGCCTGTACAGAAATCATCATGCTCTAACTGCAAAATCAGCTTAAGAACATTAAAGGCCATATACTATTCCTGGTTGCTGTAATGCAGCCAGTTGAAAATCAAGTTTGTTGTAAATGATATCACTATAACAGAGCTGATTGTAGCCCATAGAGTGAAGAAAAGAAGATGGTCAGCAGAATTTACTTTTTTCCCCCTTTTAAATAAGAACATCCCAGCTGTTCCTCTGTCATTGCTTCCACATTTATATATCACATTCCAGACCCATGTGTCTTCGTTTCTAGCACCAGATAAAAAAATCGGAGACAGATCTATCAAACGTCACTGTTGTAACACTCCTGAATTTGTAGTACTGTAGTGTAAAGAGGAAGCTGATTGTTGCAGTGACCTCAGTGTTTATATACAGAGCATATCCAAATATTAGTGATTTATTTTCTGGAAAATGAAAAATCAGTGGTAAGATTAGCTGATAACTACTGACTGTGTTTACTCTTTCTCTGAGCATGGGGTTGAGGTTTACTTTTTCATCTGAAGAAAGAAAAACGCTTATCTGGGAAGATGCAAAGTGATTTTAACTCAACCTTGCCATCTTTTCCCTGTCACCTTTCTAATTTCTTCTTTTTTCTCTTCTTGTGGTTTTTCCTGACCCTCCACAAACTTCTTTATTTATGTAAATCTTCTTTGTTTTGACTTTGCCAAGCATCTGTGATTTTCCCCTCCTGCTCCAGTTCTGTGTTCTGGGACAGTGAGATGTACGTTCTGTCACTTGCCCTTTCTTTGGTCAGAATTTGATGCTGGGGAAGCAGGTTGTACAGAGACACATATCCAACTGCCCATGGAAATAGATACTATCTATTTCATCAGTCTCCCTACTACAAAAGCAAAATTATTTTTTATCCCAACATTATTCAAATCTACTATGAAGCACTTACTTAGGCAATATTCCTGTGATTAAAATTGCTGAAGGATGCAGTGAGAGCCGGTGGCTTTCTTGGGACACTGATCATCTGAATCGGTACCCTAAACACCTATGTTGTCATATGAATGTTCTTAAAGGAGAGCAGGGTTTAGGGTGCAGCTCTGTCTCTGATAAAATTGCTACTGAGTTGCACTCTAGAGGTGAGACAAGAGGACATTTAGTAGAGAAAAGAAACTTGATCTTGCAGAGTGGCTCAGGCTAAATACATTTTAGTGCCTTCCTGACAAAGAAAACAAGCAAATAGGATTGACAGCGGGTGATCACTGAACCTCTAAACTCCCTAACTGTTATGCCTTATAAAAATGTGAACCAAAAAAGAATGCCTGGAAAAAATTCTTTAATCTTAAGGTATTAGGAGTTAAGTCTTTAGAGCCATGACAATCCCCATTGACAGAAATGCTCATAACCCAGAGGTTATGGAATACAAATGGGCATGGATGTGGGAAGCATTGCAATAGAGAGCACATCACAATAAAAGCTCTCTTTCTCAGTTAGTCTTTCCTTTCCAGTCAAATAAATAAATTGCAGTGATGTGCAGTGTGAAAAATTATTGCAGCTAGAGTGCTTTTCTGATGACAGAGATGGCATGAGTTATAAAAGCCTGTCCTATATAATACAAAGGTAAGATTGCTGGAAGTTAGTAAAGATTTAGGAACTCTTGAGGTCTGAATTGATTCAAGCATACTAATTGGATATAGATTGCTTCACTCCTGACTAGGTCATCTGCTGAGAAACAAGCACTAGTGGGAAAACAGAGCAGTAGCACTCCTATGCTGCCATTGTTCTCCATCAGCCTCTGCTCCCAAGACCCTGGCTTAAATATTCAGGAACACTCATGTAGTTGGTCAGAGTTGCTGGAATGCTTGTACCTATCACTATGAACCATGATGGCAGAAGCCATGATGTGTCCAGAAGGTCACAGTGATCATAATTCACCATGAGAGTCGTGAGGCAGTGGAACAGGTTGCCCAGGGAAGTTGTGGGTGCGCCATTCCTGGAGGTGTTCAAGGCCAGGTTGGATAGGGCCTTGGGCAGCCTGATCTAGTAGGACATGTCCTTGCCCATGATCTTTAAGGTCCCTTACAACTCAAACTGTTCTATGATTCTGTGATAATGAAACATTGGTGAGCAGAACCTCTGCATGGACAGAACCCTCAGGACTGAGTTCCCTTTCACCTAGGGATTTTTCACATTCATAGTCAGCCTCTTGACAGGTAACTCGGCATCACTCTGTAATGCTGTGCAGTTGGATACAATCATAGAATCATAGAATCACCAGGTTGAAAGAGACCCACGAGATCATCCGGTCCAACCATTCCCACCAATCTCTAAACCATGCCCCTCAATGAGGCGTTTTGTGTTTTAAAAGTAGTGTAATCTAGCATGTAAGCTAAAGAGGAGTGAGGAATAGTGCCTTCTCCCTAATTAGGTAAAAGTCTGAATAAAGAAGCTCGGTCAGTTCATAATTGTTCACTGTGTATGACTGGGACAACTTGGAAGTGTGTTTGCCTTTGTATTCAGAGCCCTGCAGCTCCTGAATGACAGAAGATGACACTCTTTTCTTGGTATTTCTTGTTCAGAAGATGCAATAGAAAGAGGTTCTGGGAAACAGAAATAAGGAGTTCATGGAAGTGTGGGTGACTTTGGATCATTTGCTTTTATAGTCTCATGCTCTAGAAATCCAGAAATCTCTATCAAATGGGTGGTAGCCACTCGCTGGAGTGCAGTAAGAGGATTGTACTGCACAAAAGGAAAGGCTAGCACGAAACTTTCTTAGCTTTTGCAGTACAGGATTTTGATTAAGGGATAGTCTGTTCCCACTACCTCCTCTTCTTCCATCAAAGCCGTCAAATGTCAGTATGTGAAACCAGCTGCAGTGACGTAACCATCCTAAAACACCTGCCTGTGTGCCTATTAGAAAGTCTTTCTGAGAAAGGAGGAGTGTGCTGATAGGGAGCTCTTCATTGTGGTTTGTTTTTTTTTCTTCTGCAGATTCAGCAGGTACTATATATTTTCCTTTACAACCTTTAGCCATTGGGAGCTAGGACATTGTAATTATGTTCCCCGTCCGGGGAAGTTACTGCCTATTACTCCGTGAAATATGCCCTCTGCTAGGGATTCAAAACTAAACTGAAGCAGCACATTTGCTGCTACTTTCATACCACCAAAATAATGGTAGTGTTAATTTACAGTAGCAAATGCTATCTATCCTTTGTATGGCTGAACCTGTATAAAATACCTTCTTGCTGTTATGTAGAGAAGTGAGATTCTAAAGAGTTACAGTTCATTTGCACAAGTAATATTTTATATCTGTGTAGTTTCTTTTACTAAAAACATCATAGGGTTTTACACTCACTCTTAAGTGTAAAAATAAACTGGGAGACTAAGACATAGAAATCACGAACACTTTAATATAGAGGTAACATTAAATCATTTCTGTAAAGATAGGTTCTCACAGCCCTTCTTAAGAAACTGCCTTAACTGCTCATTGCTCCTTAATTTCTGTGCAGATTGGTTTTTGGACCCAGTTCCCACTATGACTCTGTAGCACAGGAGGAAAAAAAATGGACTTTTTTTTAGCTCCTGCAGGTCCTACTTTTGTGGCCTTGTCCACATGAGCATTGTCTTTTGTGAGTTTTCACCCATTTCTGACTAGAAAAATGTGCCTTGGTTTTATCTTGCTCTGTTCTTTCCTGAAATTATTCAGAGGAAGTGAGATATGGTGGGTACCTTACACACTATTCTGTTAGGATAAAGAATGTACACTGTCTATTGTGTTTAGAAGAATGTTGTAAAGAAAACTATGGCATAGTTGTGATAACAAGCAGGAAAGAAATAAATAAAAGAAGAGACAACATAAGAAAATTTAGCCGCTTTGGTGTAATCTGCTAGTTCGGCATTACAGAATTTGATACTACTATGCTTCCTTTTAGCAAGACTTGGTGATAGCCACAGCAGTCCACAGCATAAGACAGTGTTGCCTATAGCTGCCTTAAAAGCAAAGAGAAAGTTTTTGTTGCTGTCTACCTCCAGAAGATAATATGCAGACTGTCCTTGGCAGGGGCAGAGTGCACAGTGATGACCTACTGAGCATTTTCTTCTCCTGTTCATTTCTTCTTCCCACATTCATTTAAATAAGAGAATCCTATGTGTTCCCCCCACTCTCTCATGGAACTGACCATGGCTTCTAAGGAGTACCAAGGTTCTCAGTTTGTCTCTCACATCAAGTGAGTGAGGCTTGAGGCAGTATTGGTAGAAGTGTTGGTGCATCAAACCCAATTCAGGCATGGTGCCTCATGAAGGTAGAAGGCACATTCTTGCTCCCCTACCATACTTATCTTTCATTGTACTGTGTGTTTGATAATCATTTCTGTGTAAAAAACTTGGTGCATTTGAATTCTCTAGTATGGTAAGAATATATGATCAAACAGCCCAAACTCCACCTGAACAGGAAATACAAGAATTATTGTCAAAATAGCCTAAATAGTTAATAGGAAATTTGCTTCCCCAGCTGTACTAACAACAGAGTATTTGGCCCATCATCCTGATTTTCAACCTGGCCAGACGTGAAGACTCTGAGAAAAGTAGATGCACTGGGGCAGTGTAGGGTAATACTTTCCTTTTATACCCTCCAGTTTCCAATGTAAGTTGCCAAGACACTCTTATGTTTTCCAAGTGATATGACATTCTTATTTTAAGGCATGAAGTGATGTTTATGTAGCCACACAATGCAGAAGAAATGTTATTTCCAGCATTGGTCTTATGGATACATGCTCACTGATGTGTATGTAGTCAGACCTCTGCACCTCAGTACAGGGTGACCCAGTCAAGGTGGAAAATTGTTTTGTTACGCCTTCACCTGTGCTTACTACTGCCTTACTGATGAGCCTCATATCTTCAAGCACATCAGACCTTTCTGTCATTGTTAGAAATACTTTAAGACTTTTAAAATCAAAAGCTTTATACTTTTGCTACCTCAGCATATAAATCTGAAAATATGTTTCATTTGTGATAAAAACATTTTCCTGCATATGAGTCATGCCCAGCAAAGGAAAAGTACTGTAATCAGGAAAAAAAAAAACATAAGAAACTGTTTTGGGGGGAAGCTATTATGAAAAGAAAGTACTAAAGTGTTTGAGACAGAATATGCCTCCTTTGCTGTGATCATATTTATATTTGTCGCTCTTTTTTGCAGGCACATCTTTCAAATACCAGTTTGACTTAGCAGTGTGCAAATGATTTTGCCTATTTGCTCATCCTTCTTAGTGTCCTCCTACCCTTCCCTAAAAATGTGAGGAGAGATTGGATCAAAATAGACAGACATTGATGAGCAAATGCTTTTTTGTCCTTGAGTGTGGTACAGTTGTCTCAAAGAAACAGCATCCATTTTTCCTTTGAATTGTTGACCCTCTCTGGAAATGGCTATCCTTGAGTCTTAGCTTGAACCCTTCACACTGAAAGAGAGAATTGTCTACAAACGGCTGTGACCAGCTATCTCTGCACCAGAGAGGTCAATGGAAGAGAGCACATTTAACAAGTTGTGAGTGGCACGGAGAGAGAAGGAGCACAGAGAGGCATTGGGAGCAGAAAGCTTGAGGTAAAGCTCCAAGAAGGAAAGGAAATCCAAGAATTTATAGAGAAACAGGGAGGTCATAAAAAAAATAGTTAAGAGAACTGAGAAAAAATTTAAATAAGTGAAATCAAAAACGGGAATGCTCAAGTGCATCCTTAAGCTGTCATGGTAAAGAATATAAGCGCTACAGCTTTTTCTTCACTTCTCCATGGAAATGGAACAATTATCAGGAAACTATTCTATTTTATTCTTCAGAGAAATGTTTTAAAAGCAGTTCCCCATTGTGGGAAGACTTGACATCAAGAACAGTTAGTGTTTCTCACAAGCCCTTCTTTATGGTTATTGTTTAACTCAAATGCCAGAAAGCTGACACCCAGATGCCACTATGCTACTTTAATAGAAATGTATAGTTTTTATTTTTGCGAGCTGCAGAGTAGGGAGGAAAGTGTCTTCAAAAGGAAAAGAAAAATAATCATGAGCTGAATTTTGTCCTTTGGTCTGCACATGGAGAGTTAAATCAGTGTTAAAATGTCCTTCTCTGGAAGGAAGTCATCTCCATGGGTGAGAGGTGATTTCAGGGCAGTGGGACCTGTCCTTTCCACCCCAAACACTGCTCCTTACTCACAGTGCTCGTGCTGTTCCCTTCTCATTCTGAAATATCCGTGTCCCACACGCATGACTTCCCTTCTCCAGAAGACACCCTGGGGCTGATCTGGAGCTCCTCTCCATCAGGTCTATTTTGGGAAGGGTTGATGCCAGGGCACTTGTAGTAGCAAAAGATTTTCAGCATCCTGGTGAACCGTGGGCTGTAAAGAGAGGAAAGGGCAGGAGGGTAAAGATGGGAAGATCCAGTCTTCGGGGTTTCCACCTGGCACTTTTAAAAAAAGAGAAAAGAAACTGTGAGAGAAATGGTCCATGATCCCTGCTGCTTCGTAGCATACTATTATATGACTGTAAGAGATAATAGTATGCTCATACTTTTTGATAGCAAGTCATCTTCTAACACTTTGTCATTCAGGTTCTTTGAAACTCAACCCGAATGTAACCTGCCTGAATAAAGCTCCAAAATGTGTGCTTTATCTTTAAATCTCTGAAGAAGTGTCTTCACTCCTGAAACACAGTGGAGCTTTATTACAAACCAGATTCTGATCTCAGGCACAGTCGTGTAAATCTGCTATGTCTCACTCAAAATCAGTGGTATTATCTTAGTGGTGGTAGAGAGTAGATTCACCCCCTCATCCCAAGCAGAAGGATGAAATCATTCCATATTTTTGGCACCATAAACTTTTCCTAACGTAGTGCTGGTATTTGCTTTCTTCTGGATGATTAGAATTGAGCATCACTTTCCTTTTGCAATTATGGTAATTTAAGTTAAATCATTATGTTTTCAACCTCCTGTTACACTGTAGAAAACTTACTTTAGATAAAACTCACCCTTTTATTTCACTTGTTTTTACTCAGAAATGGCTCACAAAGTATAAAAATGTACTAAAGACATAGAGCCAATTGTCTCTGTAATGGTGCTACCAGTTTTTCTTGGTTTTCACAGTTAGAGTTGCAGTAACTTTCAAGATAGTGCAAAGATTTGTTGTGTTCAGAATAATGACTAAATTTCTGGGTTCATCAGAGGAGAGGTGGATGGTGGTTAATGAAGCATCAGTGTTGGTGTTTACATTAAAGTGAACATGTAGGATACTAACAGGTAGGACTTCAGGGTGAGAAGAGTGAGAAGGAGCCAGCATGTGGGCAGGATGATAGTGCAGCTCTCAGAAACTGTTGCAGCCAGCATATTACAAGAGTTGCAAAGCTGACCATGTCTCACAGATGCCCTCCTGCTAACAGCGAATATGCAGGAGAGGTGAATAATTTTACTGCTTAAATACTAACCGTCCAGGTTGTGATGTCAAACTGAGAGGATATTCCAGGAAATAATCACACGTGTTCATTTCTAGGACCATTAGTCCTAATCCTCTCATCATCCTTATTTTTTAATATCATGTGCTATTTATAGTGAAAGTTGCTCCCTCTTTACTTGTCCTTCCCACATAATTCCTTTTGCCCCCCCTTAAGATGAGTATTAACTTATTATTTATTATCAGTAATGTGATATGCCCTATACTTCTTGATCAGTATCGTTTGTATGCACTTATAAGGAGAAATTGAGTGTGCACCTTAAAAGGGTTGTGAATGTGCAGCTCTGCATTTGACATACTCTGTAACCTTACAAATGGTTTCTACTGTTCGATGAATTCGGGATTCTTAACATAAAAGCAGATCATTCAGGCGTTATTTTTCAGAAGTATAAACCATGCAGGAGTAAAGCATTTAAAAGAACACATGTCCAAAATTGAAAGAAATTTATATACAGAATTTTAAATTTCTGGGGTTTTTTGCATAAAAGGGACTGAACCTGAAGACTTCCTGCATACTAGGGACAAAAAATTAAATTATTTGACAATTTCCCGTTAATGAGAAGCAAAACAGTGACCACCCATCAAAATGACCAGGATTCTAACACTGTATAACTGATTTTACCTCACTTTTTCATTAAAATGCCTATACTATTTTTCAAGAGTACAGAACTGGAAAAGACCTCTGAGCCATTGAATTCAATCCCTCTACAATCACAGGCAACTGTATCATATAATCTCTTGCATAAGCATATAATTTTTACTACACTAAATGTGTAGAGCACTGACTGTGTACTCATCTGTTATCAGTGTTTTTCATTGATCTCAGTGCTGTGCTCTATTCACCAATTAACTAGTCTTATCACCTTCACTGACCTGAATACAGACACTGCAGAATAATCTCCCATCCAGCAGCCAGATTTGCTGCTTTATACTCTTCCACCTGTCTAGCTGCATTGTGATCATATTTCCTCTCTGCTGATATTTTTTTCCTTTTCATTTGTCGTTTTAAAGTCATAGTCATAATATATTAAGTAATGGGGGGGGGTTTGAAAGGTCAGTCTATACAGGGGAGAATAATTTCTAATTTATGTTTAAAAAGTAAACTTAATTTTGCAATCGTGTTTGCAGTAGAGGTTGGTTTAACTTTGATTGCCCAAGTACATACCCAGTTTGTGTCAAATAAATCTAATTTGGTAATACAAACAAGCATCATCCTTGGCGCTTGAATCAAGACATGTACCACAGAGAAGAGCAGATTATTAAGATACTAAAAATGCCTGATGGTGAGGCTGCTATTATTCCAAGTACTCCCCTGAACTCTTGGTTTTATCTGTGATACTGATGGATCAGTAAACAACCTTCATGTATAAACGTGATTGGTGTATTTGCTACGCTCTCAGTTCTGGATGTTTTACATTTAATTAGGTGTAGCACCTTTAACTATGATGTATGGTGTGTTCTTCATTAAATCTCACATGACTTTAACTTAAAGGAGTTATGTCACAACCTTTGATCACAGTACATTTTTTTCATTTCTTTAATTCCACATTTCAACATTATCTTAAATTAATCTTCCTGTGACCTTGGTTGATCCAGACTTTCATTAAAGAATTTCCTTCTAAAATTAATACAGGCTATTCTTTCCATACTGTTTTGCTGTAAGGATCTCAAAAAGTCTGTAGTTAACAACTAAAATGAATGTTTCATGAGACTAGTAGGATGGTCTTTTGACTACTGGAAAACAGCAATGAAGAAAGAATTTTTGTTTATAGAGACCCAGCTCTTCACATTAGCAATCATCCTTTGATCTCCTCCGGGAGCTGACAAGATAGGAAGCAAATTGGTAATTTTCAGGGTTTTTTCCTTAAAAAAAAAGGAGAGAGAGAATTGCGAAAGCATGTTTTACATCAATATGGGACTTGCCGAGTTAAAGATCCAGACACACAGAAAACAAAAGCTGGATTTCTAACAGCAGTTTTGGTACTGTGCTAACATAACCCTATGGCAGAAAAATAATATTTCTTGTTCTTAAAATTGTGGTTTGCCTCATAAATTGTATAACATAAAATCCCTATACCATGTAGGTGAGGTAGCTTTTGTTTCTTGAATGTTTGCTTTATCTTGTTCTTTAAAACAGTGTTATTTTGGCCATTAAGAGCTGCTGTGACTCCAGGCTGTTACCTCTCTGACCCTTCTGTCAAGGAGAATTCAAACCACTTGTCGGTTTACAGACAGCATTGCCTGCAGAAAGATTAGAGACTGAACTCAGTAGTGAAGTGGTAACTTGTAGCTATATTCACAAGTGTCTCTCAACTCTGAGATGTCACTTCAGAAAAAGCCACATTCTCAAATCCTTTGAGATGCTGCTTTTGAAGTGAGAAGGGGAGAGTGACAGAAGGGAGAGTGGGTTAAAATCAGGTACAAGAGAAGCAGGAGATGGCCATGTATGGATGCCTGGGTGCTCTAGGCTTTCATGAAAGATGCAAGTGATTTAGAATATATATAAAAGCTGCTTCCAAGCTTTCATGGACACAGTGCAGAAGACATTCAAAGTGAAGAACTATTTATTCCGTGTTTGATTGGAGAAGATATTTAGCTTCCTGAAAGCATTGTAAAATTTTCCTGTGAGAAATGTTGTATGACCCGTAAAGGGATGACTGAGGGATGTAACAAAGTACCACACTTACTAGTGAATTCTTAATGAGAAATACATTTTCGCGTACAAACTTCAAGGAAGAGTGTATCTGGATAATCTCTGCAAAAGCTGCCATTTTGGTTAACACACACAAGAAATTGCTGGGAGATTTCTGCATCTGACATTAGAAATTTATGTTTAAAAAGAAGTTTAAATACTCTTCACACATGTAACATGAGGCAGAAGAAGAGTGTACCATGCTTTTCATCCCANAATCTCTTGCATAAGCATATAATTTTTACTACACTAAATGTGTAGAGCACTGACTGTGTACTCATCTGTTATCAGTGTTTTTCATTGATCTCAGTGCTGTGCTCTATTCACCAATTAACTAGTCTTATCACCTTCACTGACCTGAATACAGACACTGCAGAATAATCTCCCATCCAGCAGCCAGATTTGCTGCTTTATACTCTTCCACCTGTCTAGCTGCATTGTGATCATATTTCCTCTCTGCTGATATTTTTTTCCGTTTCATTTGTCGTTTTAAAGTCATAGTCATAATATATTAAGTAATGGGGGGGGGGGTTTGAAAGGTCAGTCTATACAGGGGAGAATAATTTCTAATTTATGTTTAAAAAGTAAACTTAATTTTGCAATCGTGTTTGCAGTAGAGGTTGGTTTAACTTTGATTGCCCAAGTACATACCCAGTTTGTGTCAAATAAATCTAATTTGGTAATACAAACAAGCATCATCCTTGGCGCTTGAATCAAGACATGTACCACAGAGAAGAGCAGATTATTAAGATACTAAAAATGCCTGATGGTGAGGCTGCTATTATTCCAAGTACTCCCCTGAACTCTTGGTTTTATCTGTGGTACTGATGGATCAGTAAACAACCTTCGTGTATAAACATGATTGGTGTATTTGCTACGCTCTCAGTTCTGGATGTTTTACATTTCATTAGGTGTAGCACCTTTAACTATGATGTATGGTGTGTTCTTCATTAAATCTCACATGACTTTAACTTAAAGGAGTTATGTCACAACCTTTGATCACAGTACATTTTTTTCATTTCTTTAATTCCACATTTCAACATTATCTTAAATTAATCTTCCTGTGACCTTGGTTGATCCAGACTTTCATTAAAGAATTTCCTTCTAAAATTAATACAGGCTATTCTTTCCATACTGTTTTGCTGTAAGGATCTCAAAAAGTCTGTAGTTAACAACTAAAATGAATGTTTCATGAGACTAGTAGGATGGTCTTTTGACTACTGGAAAACAGCAATGAAGAAAGAATTTTTGTTTATAGAGACCCAGCTCTTCACATTAGCAATCATCCTTTGATCTCCTCCGGGAGCTGACAAGATAGGAAGCAAATTGGTAATTTTCAGGGTTTTTTCCTTAAAAAAAAAGGAGAGAGAGAATTGCGAAAGCATGTTTTACATCAATATGGGACTTGCCGAGTTAAAGATCCAGACACACAGAAAACAAAAGCTGGATTTCTAACAGCAGTTTTGGTACTGTGCTAACATAACCCTATGGCAGAAAAATAATATTTCTTGTTCTTAAAATTGTGGTTTGCCTCATAAATTGTATAACATAAAATCCCTATACCATGTAGGTGAGGTAGCTTTTGTTTCTTGAATGTTTGCTTTATCTTGTTCTTTAAAACAGTGTTATTTTGGCCATTAAGAGCTGCTGTGACTCCAGGCTGTTACCTCTCTGACCCTTCTGTCAAGGAGAATTCAAACCACTTGTCGGTTTACAGACAGCATTGCCTGCAGAAAGATTAGAGACTGAACTCAGTAGTGAAGTGGTAACTTGTAGCTATATTCACAAGTGTCTCTCAACTCTGAGATGTCACTTCAGAAAAAGCCACATTCTCAAATCCTTTGAGATGCTGCTTTTGAAGTGAGAAGGGGAGAGTGACAGAAGGGAGAGTGGGTTAAAATCAGGTACAAGAGAAGCAGGAGATGGCCATGTATGGATGCCTGGGTGCTCTAGGCTTTCATGAAAGATGCAAGTGATTTAGAATATATATAAAAGCTGCTTCCAAGCTTTCATGGACACAGTGCAGAAGACATTCAAAGTGAAGAACTATTTATTCCGTGTTTGATTGGAGAAGATATTTAGCTTCCTGAAAGCATTGTAAAATTTTCTTGTGAGAAATGTTGTATGACCCGTAAAGGGATGACTGAGGGATGTAACAAAGTACCACACTTACTAGTGAATTCTTAATGAGAAATACATTTTCGCGTACAAACTTCAAGGAAGAGTGTATCTGGATAATCTCTGCAAAAGCTGCCATTTTGGTTAACACACACAAGAAATTGCTGGGAGATTTCTGCATCTGACATTAGAAATTTATGTTTAAAAAGAAGTTTAAATACTCTTCACACATGTAACATGAGGCAGAAGAAGAGTGTACCATGCTTTTCATCCCATGTAGCTGACCGTCCACTAGACCAGCATTTTGACATCTCCAGGAGACTTATGCCTCTACCCTGGTCATGTAAAACAGGTTATGCCCAGCTCTGTGCAGGAGTCATTCTCCCAGAAGCATGTTTTACCCCATGGGTTCAGTTGAACTATCTTATACTGGCAAAGGTGGTTGTTAAGGGGGCTCCATATTTGTTAATGTTCATAGCATTGACATCCCAGTAATGAATTAGTTATTAATTTGGATTTAGAGCAAGATACAGTGAAGAAACATGATGAAATTAGAAGTGAGCGGAAGAGATGCATCCACAGATTGTACACCTACACTCACAAGTGTTGATTCAAAATTAAAGCAGATGAAAGGTAACAAATCACTTTGAAGAAAGTGCTAGAACCTGTGACATGGCTTGTGGTAAATGGGAGAAGTAATGAAGAAAAATATTTAACATTTGTTTAGAAAATAACAGAGGGATTGACATAGTAGGAAACTATGTCATTACTGAAGGACGGCTGTTATTGTTTTTTTTACCATTAACCTGATGATGTTGTTAGAAATCAAATCTGGAAAGAAAATGTTATTGTAAAAACAAAATCTGTAAAGGTCAATAAGCAACTGAAGAAATGAGTAGAAACTGCTCCCACTGTTAACAGACAATTCTAAACCAGATGAAATCACAAAAATCCCTAAAGATTAACCCAGTAATTTAGAAATTACAATGGAGGGATGCAGTGTCTATTGCTTTACACTATGCTAACTTTGTGTAATTGCCGAGCCCTTAATGGGGCATTATATTTGGGTTGCTCAAATATAAGACCTTGTCAACTGAAACAAAGGTTCAACTCAAAAAGAGGGTGGGAAGCAACAGGAGCCAGTGGAATGGTTCTGCTCATTCTTATTGTTGTTTTACATAGTCATGCTGGTTCCTTTAAGATTCATGTAGTTAATGAAAAAAAAGGCACGCCTGGGAGTTTGAGAAAGACACTTTCATTTTAACTGTAGTCTACATTAATTTAAAGCTTTCTGTGTTTACATTGTGAAAGTGCTGACAGAAACCAAGAGCCACTTATAAAGCAGGTTTATTTTTCAAATACATCAAGTACAGAATGCACAGAAGAGCTTATGAAAGAGGGAAGCATATCTCAGACAGACAGAAAAAGATTTCAAAATACATTTTATTAGCCTAAAAAGGATTCTGGTTTTTATATATGTTTTTTTTTCTCCTTGAAGACTTACCCATAGCCTGTGACAGAAAATGTTTAACTCTAGAGATGCATTTTCTTTCAGGTTCTTCAGGGAACGTCCAAAATCCTGCTCGAACCTTTCATATAACCTTAGCTAGAGGTTTTACTTAAGGCTAAAGCCTCTCATGAAGTATTAAGACTGTCCTAGCTTTTCCCATTTCATTTCTTCAGCTACACAGTTGAAGAAATGAAAGTACTAATCCTTCTCAGCATGACTTTTAGTTCCAGGCAGAACAGTAGTTCACAAAGAAGTTGGGCTATCAGATTGCATCACACCTGGAAGCTGCATCCCTCATCGCAATGGCAATGGCATACAACAGTTTTTCCAAGCTGTACCACCTGGATGGAACAGCAGCTTCCAATAGGTGATACACAAAGGTTGAGCAGTGCATCCATTTTTTTGAGTTCTTGTAACCACATTTGTGTATGTCATGTGTAGTTATATCAGTAAAAATCTGACTTAACCTGTATTTACACTATCCCTGCAAAGCAATAAAACTTACCAGCTTTCCATACAAATGAGTTTCGCTATCCTAAGTGCCCCAACCTGAATATGGAAATCATACTGATCCCAAATATACCAATACAGACACAGTGTGGAGTTGTGGGAAAGTTGGAGGTTTTTTGAGAGAAGTCCTTTGTATTGTCTCCCTCAGAAATGTGACTTGGCTGTGCTCTCTTGGACTGAGCAAGATGACTTGGCTTTTAGAGGCAAAGACAGTACTGGGGATCAGGCTGGGACTGAACTGAGTTCTGGTTTGCTTTGGCTTTTTTTTTCATAGTGGTCTAGTCTCTAAGTATGCCTAAATCTCTAATGCCTTTGAACTTTTGCCCATGAAATACGTACATTGATAACGATGCCAGTCCTTCTATGCAGCATGCTTAAAAACGAGAGATGAAATATATGAATAAAAATTATATATGATCTAGACAGCGAGATCAAATGTACCCTCAGCAAGTTTGCAAATGTCATCATGCTGAGGGTGCAGTTGTCACAACAGAAGGACAGGATGTCATCCAGAGGGACCTGGATGAACTGGAGATATGAGCTTATGAGAACCTTATGAAATTTAACAAGACCAAGTGCAAGGTCCTGCGCCTGGGTCGGGGAAGTCCCCAGTTTCAGTACAGGATGGGGTATGATGTGATTGAGAGCAGACCTGCAGAGAAAGACTTGGAGGAGCTGGTTGATGAGAAGTTCAACATGAGCTGGCAGTGTGCACTCACAGCCCAGAAGGCCAACCGTGCCCTGGGCTGAATCACAATAAGCACAACCAGCATGTCAAGGGAGGTGGTTCTGCCCCTCTATTCCTCTCTTGTGAGACCTTATCGGGAGTAGTGTGTCCGGTTCTGGAATCCTTAATATTAGAAGGTTATGTAACTGTTGGAATTGGTCCAGAGGAGGGACACAAAGATGATCAGAGAGCTGGACTCCCTGTGCTATGACGACAGGCTGAGAGAGTTGGGCTTGTTCAGCCTGGAGAAGAGTAGGCTCTGGGAAGACCTCATTAGTGGCCTTCAGTGTGCAAAGGGTGCCTGATCTAGTGGGAGGTGTCCCTGCCCGTCACAGGGGACATGGAACTGGATGATCTTTAAGGTCCCTTCTAACTCAAACCGTTCTATGATTCCGTGATTCTGTGATTCTAGTATGCATGTTTCCAAAGTGACCAGAATTTTTTAGCAATCATAAGAATTACAGTTTCTCATAGGTAAGATTTCTTGGCTATCTTATGCAAATACTGATTAGCTTATTTTTAGAATCATAGAATCATAGAATGGCTTGGGTTGTAAGGAACCTGAAAGATCATGTAGTTCCAACCTCCTTGCCATGGGTAGGGACAACTCCCACTGGATCAGAGTGCTCAAAGCCCCATCCAACCTGGTCTTAATACTTCCAGGGATGGAACTTCCATGATTTCTCTAGGCAACATGTTCCAGTGCCTCACCATGCTGAATATAAGCAATTCCTTCCTAATATCTAATCTGAATCTTCCGTTTTTCATCTTAAAACTATTAACCCTCATCTTATCACTGCACTCCCCGATAAAGACTTAAGGGCTTGTTTTGAATATTCCAGTTAAACCTTATTTTTGTCTACAGTTTTCATGAGAATGCTGTCACTTCTATCAGGTGCATAGCAAGCTCCATAAATTTTCACTTTAGGGTGTGCAAGTGTAGGGAGATGAGAGCTCACTTATAATAAGATTGCACTCAGATTTCTCATATGTTAACTTTTTCTGCATTATTGAAAAAGCTGTGTAAGATGGGACTAAAGAATCTTACAAGACTTGTTCTCCATTTTTACTTAAATTCTCTTTGATACATGATAATGTAATGATATAAATCGTTGCTCTGTAGGGAAACAAGAAGAACAGTATAACTCTAAAACTGATGAAAGGTTTGTTTAAACTCTGGAAGAATAATCAACTCACCTTAAAATCATCTCTGTTGTTGAGATGAGCACAGTGTTATCTCTGTTTGGGAGAATGAATGGTGCTGGTATGTCTGGTACTTCATGGAAGTGCACACACATCAAAGTGATTTAATGTATTAATTGGATAGAAGTGAAAAAAAGTCTGTAAATGAAGGAAACTTAATAAAGCTAGCTTTTTAAATAAAGAAGTATTGTCTTTGTATTTTACAGGATTTTTCTGAAAGGGAATTTTTCTTTGATTTAGCCTTGATTAAGTGTTTCAGGAGTAAAACTCAATGTGTTGAAAATACCCAGAAGGGAACATAAATTTAATTGATGTACCTGAATTCATACTCAAAGTGAGGAATTATCAAACGTATGTCTATAAAGCATTCTACTAAGGTGTTCATTTCCTTGCAGTATCTTTCTTCTTTCAAGATACTGCTCTCCAAAAATCTAAATCAAAATAACCAAATTCAGTATCTCAGTTGTACTGATTGCTTTTCAAACTGTCTAAACAGTTAAAACCATATGCTGAATTAGTGGATCAGAATTCTCTAGCATTCTTTCCTTGACTCCAATTAACTTGTTTTGATACCTTGGAGAAAGTAATTGCAAATCTTGGTCTATATATCAGTAACATTGTGGATGATTATACTCATTTAGGGTTATTTTTTTTAAATGTAATTATTCTTATAGATAGAAATGTGAATCACAGAGTAGTTAGGGTTGGAAGGGACCTTAAAGATCATCTAGTTCCAACCCCTCTGCCATGGGCAGGGACATCCCACTAGATCAGGTTACACAAGGCCCCATCCAACCTTGCCTTAAACACCTCTGGGGATGGGGCATATATAACTTCCCTGGGCAACTTGTTCCAGTGCCTCACCACTCTCATGGTAAAGAAATTCCTCCTAACGTCTAGTGTAAATCTGCCCTCCTCCAGTTTATACCCATTCCCCCTCATCCTGTCACTGCAAGCCTTTATGAATAGTCCCCTTTCAGGTACTGGAAGGTTTCTATAAGATCTCCTTGGAGCCTTCTCTTCTCCTGGCTGAACAACCCCAGCTCTCTCAGCCTCTCGTCATAGTAAAGGTGCTCCAGCCCTTGCATCATCTTTGTAGTCCTACTCTGGACTCATTCCAACAGCTCCATATCCTTCTTACTTTGAGGATTCCAGATCTAGACACAGTACTCAAGATGAGGTCTCACATAAGTGGAATAGAGGAGCAAAATCACTTCTCTCAACCTACTGACCACGCTTCTTTTGATGCAACCCAAGATATGGTCAGCTTTCTGGGCTGCAAGCACACATTGCCATCATGTACTGAAAACGGGGGTTGCCCCAACACAGATTCAGGACATTGCACATGGCCTTGTTGAACCTCATGAGGCTCTCACAGGCCCACTTCTCCATCTTGTCCAGGTCCCTATGGATGACATCCCATCCTTACAGTGTGGCAACTACACCACTCAGCTTGGTGTCATCTGCAAACCTGCTGAGGGTGCATTAAATCTCATTCCTAGTACAGACCCCTGAGGGACACCACTTGTCATGGATCCCCGCGTGAACTTTGAACCATTGACTTCTCCTCTCTGAATACGACCATCCAATCAGTTTGTTATCCACTGAACAGTCTGCCCATCAAATCCGTATCTCTCCAATTTAGAGAGGAGGATGTTTTGGAGGACTGTGTCAAAGGCTTTACAGAAGTCTAGATAGATCACATCCGTCAGTTTGCCCATGTCCACTGCTGTGGTTACCCCATCATAGAAAGCCAATAAGAAGTTCATACAGGATTGTCCCTGGTGAAGCTGTGCTGGCTGCCATTAATCACCTCCATGTCCTCCATGTGCTTCAGCACAGCTTCTAGGAGGATCTGTTCCATGATCTTCCCAGGCACAGAGGTGAGGCTGACAGGTAAATGAAGTACTACTCTTACTAGCTTTCCACTCTTTTTAAACCCCAAATCTCTAACTTAACATTACTTTTTATGTTTGATATGGATACTCTGTTTTCTCTGTAATTATTGGGATGTAGTCAATGCAGCTGCACCTGCTCAAGGGCAAAGGTGTCCTTTTATATTTCAGTGGCCTAAACGCAGACACCAATAATAAGAAACCAATGAAACAGTAATATGTTTGTGATTTTTCACAGTAGAGGAAGGACATACTTTTGGCCTCTCATAAGGGAAAAGAGTTATTTTTCCTTTTCCTTATGAGCTGGAAGATGAACTGCTCTCAAAACTGAGGAAGATTTAGAACTGTACTACATAAGCTGACATAGTTTATTGGCAGTACTGTCTTGTCTTCTTCATGCTGTGCAAGATGACACGAATAGGTTGTAAAAGAGATGATAATACAATGAGAGATAGTTACAAAGAAAATTGGGGGAAACATAACCATTTTATTTTCCCCTAAAATGTAATTTACTTTTCCCAAATAGCAATAAAGCTCAGGTCTTTAGGATGGTAAGTAGAGGTATGTGTATGTCCCAGTTGGACATTTAACTGGGCTGTATATTTACCAACTGGAGTGACATTGCAATGATATCGATTGAAGAAAATTCAGCAAAGATCAATTACATGTCATGTGCTAAAATAGTTGGAAAATTGTACTTCCTGCCAGATTTTTTAATTTGTTTGTGGTCATATTTCAAGCAGGGCTAAATTACCTGCCCAGGGGAGTAACTGTGCAACAGCATAAGAGACACTGTGGTAGTTCTTTATAGAGCTGAATCATGCCTGGCAAGTTTTACTTTAGCTACTCTGCAGCATGAATCCAGAAAAGCTCTTTCCAGGGCCAGTCCAGAGCTGGAATACTTCTGGACCAGCATGGGCTGACAGCTAGGCTAGTAACAAGGTACCCCCCAGGCATAACCAAGTGTTTGGTGACTTCTGTGCAGTGTTACCCCTGTGACTGGGTGTGCACCAAAGCAGGATTCTCTATGGCTTATTATGGTTAGGTGCTGCAACAAACATTGCTAATGCCCATTTCTAAGCAAGGTCTGGATGCTGTACTGGGAGGTGGCTGCTGCATTTACATCTGTGAGCTGGTAAATGAAAGCAGCTGTGCAAAGCCAATGTGGATGGTTTCGTACCTCCCTCCCAGCCTCAGGTATGACATATATTCACCAGACACAGATGTCATGTTGTTCCTCAGCCTAAAACTGATGCTACAAGTATGCTGTATATTTACAGTGGTCTTCTAAGTATAGGCAGTTCAAAGACATTGTACAAAGGATATAGCAAAGGCTCCGAGCACCTATCCTTTGATGTTTTGAGTTGTGGATGAAGCTTTCCCTGCTGAAAGGATTTTTTTTTTTAATGTGAAGTCTGTTCAGCTCTCGGTTTAGCACTTGAAAACTGAAAATGTGCTATTTTTTGACTTGGCGTTGGTATTACTTTTTACACATAGCTGTAAAGTGGATAAGCTTAAGAATAATTTGAGCAGTTATTTCTGGTGTGTTTAATTAGAATTGGGTTAAGTGAGGACAAATCCACATTGTTAGACTTAGGAGCAACTGTTCCACTTAACCACAGATCACTAGTCCATGACCCTTATTTCTATTAATAGAAGCACTTCCTTTGATCCTGGGGTCGCATTGCTAGGATGTCATATTTGAATGATGTACAACTGTGGATATTATGCTCACCTTTGGGTTTACCAATACATTTAAAAGTGCATAAAAGAGGATACATGTGTATAGGCAATGCATAGCAACACTCAATTTATCTCATTGCTTTACTTTCTCACAAATACATACCAAATATCTTAGATAAGAGTCAAATAAACAACCATAATCAGAACTAAGTATGACATAATTAAATATGTTCGGGGGAATTAGCTTTTTTTGCACCACTATTAGCTTCAACCATTCAGCTTTTGTTCTCAAATAAGGTAAGTGAACTTTTTTGATGTTAGAGGCCCTTTCACCAGCTTTGCCAATGACACGCACATTTCTCAAAGAAAAGGCATTTTAGTCTGGGACTTACTAAACACTTCAGAGAATAAAAGGGAATTGTCAAAATTGTGAAATGCATCGTAAACAGTGACTGTTAACACCTAATTGGAATTTAGTCGATGGAAATGTTACATGGCTGATAAAAGTTTTTGACGTATGTCTCTGATTAAAAGTAACCTACTACTGAAATGCTTAAAAAATATCCCTGAACCCCAGTTCCAAGGAGGAATGTTTAAATGTTGTTTGCAGATGAGGTGCCTGTTTTCTTAGTACCTGATGACTTTATTGACTTCATATCTTGTACCTATATTAAAACATCATCAGGTAGATGTAGATCAGTAGAGTAGATTATGCCATCTTTATGTGTAGCTGTTTGTCTATGCAAACTGCATGAAAATGTGTTTCAAGTACTTTAGAAGGGCAGTGCTACATGAGTTAAAGCATCCCCCTGCTTCTGAAGTTCTTTTCCAATACACTGTATGAGGCTGAACGGATGAACTGTTGACTTAATTTCACTTTCCCTGTAACCTCTGGTAGCCGCTGCATCATCTTAGACTGCAGAAGAATGAGATTGTTGTGTGCTTTGAAAAAAACACATCACAGCTAAGGAAATATAATTCTGTCCCCCTGGAAATCAGTGGTAAAAACTCCAGAGGATTTCTGTGTTGCTGGGGCTTACGTATTCCTAGTCCTGCAAAACAAGACTAGTAGAAGCTGGACCATCAGTTAGTATTAGCAATACCCAGAAGAAGTTGTGCTTTCCACAAACCTAATATCTGTGGTCCAGAGAACTGCAGTGGCTTTTCCCATCAGAAGCCAGACTTGTCTTAGCCAATGTGAGGTATGTAAGCTATCTGCATGGGGATAAAATGAGGCATAGAAGTACCTAGAAACACCAAGCGGGTGGGTCAGGGCTTTGGCTACACTACAGTCCCGGGTTTCTGTCCTCACCAGTAAGCAAACCCACTCTTTTTAGTACAGCTCAAGAACTGCAGTAGAAACCAGGAAAAATGCTGTCTGTTCGCTGTGATTTTCAAGCCTGCTACTAATTGAGACATAACACTGACTCTGTAATGCTGGTGTGTGTGACAACTCACACCCATTCTTCTATTATTCTTCTGGCTTTAGAAACTAAGACTGGCATCACATTTTACAGCTTGGGAAAAGAGCCTATGAGGAGCAAAGCACCAGGATGCAGCCAGAAGTGGCTAGTTATTAGTACCAGCCACTATCTCAGTTCTCAGAAGTGACTGGATTAGTGTTTGACAGAAGCCTGTTTGTTAAGAGAAGGAAATGGTCTGTTTTAAAAGAGAATAACTTGGTAGGACACCTATTAAAATAGCAATTTCAGCCTGTAGAAACAGCAGTTCTAGAGGAAACCTGGAAAGATTTTGTTTGGCTTTTAACCATCCTGTGCAAAAAACGTGTGTAAATAATGATGTCTTGAGTTCATTAAAAGGACTCTTGGAAGGCTGACAGACCAGAAATATGCACTTTCTTAAAACCAAACAAGCCAACCCTACAATTTTTCCAGCATAAAAATACTACACCGATAGCCAACATTTCAAAGACAAGGCATTTTAAAATTTCAGCAAACAGAGGATCACTGAAAACACTGTTCAGGAGCCAGAATATTCCTTCATTTCTATGGATGCTGCTTCAAGTTGGGTAGTAATTTAGAATACATCCATGTGGCAAAGATAAGTCAGCATGTCATTTTAGTGTTGCCACTAGCCAAACATGCACAGCAATCCCTAGTCTGAGTGTGCTTGCTCATGAAGCCTGCCCTTGCTGGCTTATTGACAGAGCAATGCAGCTGGAGTGAGATCAGCTCTTGCTGATCACTGTGCTGATCCACATAGGGAGTGGGAACAAGCAGGGACTCAACTTCCCCTCCTCAATGCTCCCAAAACTGCCTAGGCTGCTTCTGGGGTCTCTAGATACTTCTTCCTGAGTTCTCATATAGAAATTCTCTTCAACTTTCAGAAATAATAAAAGATTTTTGGACCAGATCTCTTGTCCATTTATGTAGTAACTCTAGAAAAACATTTCCATCCTGTAGCCAGCTGTCTGCAGGACAGCTCCAATCCGCTGCTCTGGTCTCGGTGATTAGAGTACTTCTTTCCTCTCTGTAAAGTCTGCTAAGTCGGATTGTCCCATGCTCAGGGATCCACACAAGGCCCTGCCACAGATTGCTGCATCTGAAATTAACATTTAAGCCTGACAACATATTTAAGGACCTGTGGTTTTTAATTAGGAAGATTCAGGCTCCAGAGCCAAACCCAAAATTTCTTGGGCATTTTCTCTCCAAATCTACCTGGGAAAGAAATACCAAAATTTCTGTATTAATCATCAGCTTTGGAAATGAGAAAATCCACAATTCCTAATGCATCACTTTTTGTAGAATATATGTTCCTTATAGTAAGCTGAACCTTTGCCTGAAGCTCCTGTGCCTGACTTGGAGAAACTGGATCTGGAGTAGATGGTAGCAATCAGCACTTCAACCCATCTGCAAAAAGAGAGGAAGAAATTGCAAAGATTAGGGGAAAAAAGATAGAGAGGGAGGAAGAGGCATGCTTCGTAAAGGCAGGACAGTATGAGAGCATGGAAAGGTCAGCACTGCCTGCTTAGGGCCAGTCTCTTAATTTAATGCACTGAGTGATGCTTCATGCTGGCGGGGAGGCTTTTCATGCAGTGTCGGTTTACATTCAGCTGAGGAAAGAAGGATTACCAACTCCAATCCAGCAATGTGGAAAGGAGGCCACCATCCCACTCATCTGCAGGCATGTGGAAACAGTGGGGGAAATTAAACTCACAAACAGCTGACACTGTTTCATGCGTGCAAGTCAGATTATAATAAGCAAAGCAAACACTAGCTCCAAAACATTGGCTGCAGTGTCTCCAGCAGACTGCAGCAAGCCTCAATCAGCTCTGAGTGATAGCATTTTTACAAGTATTCAGACATTCAAAAAGGACAAATGGCTGAGGGAATAGGTCTGCAACCCTTGCAAAAACTTTCATCAACATTTCTAAAATTTTGGGGAAGTTTAGCTTCTGTGGACTGGCAGATACAGCTGCAAAAGCGCATCGGGCCATCAGCACCCTTTCTTTGTATGCCTCAAATCTAGCCTACTTATCTGGCAACTCTAAGGTAGTTTCTGAACACAGCGCTCTGAACTCTGCACTGCCTGTACTTGCTACTTATTGGTACCGTATGTCCATAGGATCTGTCCAAGCTTTGCACCATGTTCAGACTATAATCCAATCTTCACACTCTACTTCATGGCCTCACACATAAAACGCTGCCTTAGCTGATAAAGACATCTCATGGCTGCACAAAAGACTTCATTTTAAAGATTGTCTATTGACCATCATTTGTGATCCCTGCAATTGCCACTGTTGCTCTCCTGTGAATGATTCCAAGCTACTCTGAGGAATTTGCTGCTTCTTCTCTCTCCCTATAACTCACCACCTCCTTCTCATGTGCTGACAGGTGATTGAAACTGATTTATGGTTTTTCAAAGCATTGAAATAATATTTAGCATTTTAATTATGTTTTTGTAGGTGCTAGTAATAATGTAATATTGATTCATTGGATCTCATGCTTAAAAACTCAGCAAGTCAGCAAGATTGGGAAATGCAAAATGATTTTTAAAGGCAACTTGTTCTCCTAACCTGCAATAAACTTCTAACTTAAAAATTGTGCTTGTGGAGCAATGGTGAGGATTTCCACACACTCATCCCTAAATGAAAACTTTAAAAAGCAAGTTGCGGATTTTTATATGGCAGAAATATGCTAGAGCAATGTTCAAGCAAGGGGAGAAAGGGAAAAATAATTCATAGTGTTAGAATTGACGTAGAGTTGAAAGAAGTCTCATCTCTTCTGGCCTTATGAGATGTGTATGAAGTGCTGGGGTAAACTCAGGGGTGAGCATCCAGTGCTGGAACAGAAGAATGAGGTCTGAATGGCTGCCTTGTTGGCTCTGTTTCTTTATTTGGAGTCCTTGCTTGTGTTTAAATTAATTTATTTTCCTGTGACTGCTCCTGTGGAATACATTAGCTATTCATAGGCTTTGAGGTCTATCAGGCAGGAAGGGCAGTGGGCTAGAGGAAATTTACATTAGCCAGTTTGGTCGAGGGTTCATGTAAGTAAGCTCTGCATCTGACAATAAGGCTCTAATTTGCGAGGGACAGATTCCTGAGGCTGCAAAACCTCAGAAATCATTTGATATTCTTTCCATCGTGCAGATATCTATTCCCACTCTGCTGGAGAGACTGAGGCAGTTCTTCCACTGCATGTCAGCTGACAATATAAGAGATGCTTTGGAGATATCATGGACGGCTTAGCTACAGGTTCCAGACATAATCGAGGGGAGAAGGAGCTGGGGAACAAGATACCCAAAAGGTCACAGAAAGAAAGGCCATTGCATCCCTGTTTAAACAGATGCTAACTTGAACAGGCATGATGAAGAGATACCAAAAGTCTGAAGGTCCATGCAAATTACCACACAGGGCATGGTGAGCTCCATTAAATGAGTGCTTCTCACCTGAGGAAGCTCTGTAATTGCATAATGCCCATCTCAGGGCTAATCAGGTATGGCTACCTGCAGTTAGTATTCCCTGTGCTTGCGTGTCTCTCTTCCTTAATGCTCTCTAATGGATAAATGCCAACACCACACAGCAGGTAAATACGTTCTACAGGTACTACAAAAAGGTGCAAGAGGCAAAGTGTAATAGCAGCAGTAGTAACAAATCTGCCTAGTTATTGAGCTTCTCAAAGCAGTCAGAAGCTAATAATTTCCTGTTGGTTTTGATGGCAAATTGGGAAGGCAATCTATTCCTCTTTCCAGCTGATTCTTTCAGATGCAGATACTGATGTTGTCATAGAGGTGAAGATGGGGTGGACATTGTGTCTATTTGACAGAAAAGCATGCAGCCACCTGATGAGCAATGAAGAGTTGCCTCAATTGCCTTTTTGTAGAAGAGGGGCTGCAGTGCATGAAATCCAAAAGCCATTCAGTGGATTCAAGCAGTTTGCAGAAAGAGTATGAGCTTGCAGGACTGATTTGTAATCAGATTTCTAGATTTCTGGCTTATTTCTTTTGTCAAGTTCTTGTTACTGCAGGAAACCACTGCTCAACTTTTTTAACGACAGCAAGTGCATACACATAATCAGTTTTCCTCCCTCACTGCCCTATGCTTTTGTTACTGCAGGCAGGCAGCAAAGTGAGATATGCAAAAATGCTACTGTCTTGTTCAGTGTAGTATTCACAAAGCCAGAATGCTCATACATTTCACCTCAGCTCTGCAGTAAGAAAACAGAGCAGACAAATGTGGCTGGGAAAAGCATGATGTGTGCATAAAACAGTCTAAAACATAACTACTCAGTCAGATCTTTTGAAAGCAATGACTTCAGCTTGGTATCTCTGGTAACACCATTTCATCTCTGCATACAACTTCTAGCCTGTACCTGAGAATGGGTTTGGATGAATAAGGAAGTGTTTATCTCTTTTATAACAGGTATATAAGAACAAGTTTGAATTCAATAGTTATAAAGCAAATTCTTCAGCTAAGTAGGCTAACATGAAATAATATCGCTTTAGAAATCCTATGTTTGGTTGGTAAAAATTTCAGAATTTGGCTTCTCTTGTTATACAAAATACTGATAATGTTGTCCTGGATGTGAGTCGGCACCAACAAAAGTTTGGAGGCCTTCAACTTTGGAGTTTTGTTTTGTGCTCCTACTGAACTAAGAAACTTGCTGAAACTGTGGTCTGAGTTTTAAGGAGGGGAGGGAAACCAATGGCTCCTGTAAAGTTGGTTGTTCTCCTAAAGTATTGTTTCTATGCTAACTTTACAAGCGTAGCTAGGATTTTATAAATAGATATCATATGAAATGCAACCTTCCCTGTGAAATTTAAGGAGCTCTTGGCCTAATCTTCAAAAGATTGACTTGGTTTAGCTGAACCCTGCCAAGTCAAGAGTTAGTTGATTTGAAGGTAATTACCAAGCCATATGTTGTGCTCTTCTTAACACAAACAGAAACTGGTTTTTATAGCACAGGTCTTGTGCTGTCATGTGCTCCTTCCCAGGAATATAGCTGAGGAGGTTATTTCCCCTTTGGCCATGCCCACAGACCCTAGCATGCTGGCTGGCTCCCCCACTCTCCTTTCAAATGTGTTTTGATGCTTGGCAGACGTGGCAGCCCCCGCAAGTGTCCAGCTCCCTGGGCAAGATGCCATGTGAGCCATTGCCTGTAGCACAGGAAAGGGAAGGCAGGAAGGTGTGATCATCAAAGGCAGCAACCACTGCATATGTCCATACATCATGAGGTCCCAGGATTAAGTTCACATGCAAAGTATTAAAAAGTTATAGTAATGGTTAAGAAAGAAGGCAAAGTGGCCTATAGTCTGGAATAGCCCAACAGGCAAAAATGGCTTTTGCTTCTGCTATGTGCTGAGCTTTAGGGACCATATATTGCTAGCATCAGCTAATAAGAGAAATGTCATAACAGTTTCGTTAATACGTTGTGTGCAGAGAGTTCAGTCAACCATGGACAAGTCTGATGAAATAGGAAGAGTGTGTCTCGCATTAAAAGATTTTATTTTCTTTTATTGGGAAACTCTTTTGACCAGCTATCAATGACCCAGGAATCTCAGATGGAGAATTACATTTCAGAAGTACTTTGACGACTGTTTTTTTCCCCAGTTTGAAAAATATACTGAAAATGGTGGCACGTGTCATTTGTGCCTTTGGGGATTCACTATAACTCCACTAACAGCTCCTGTCACATATTTCTTCAGTGGTAAGCTGGTTGCTGAGAAAGGCAGTAGTAGGAACTCATGGCATTTCAAGGCATTTGCAAACCTATAGAAATGATGGATGGATGGATGGAGGGAAGGGAGGAAGGAAGGAAGGAAAAAAAGGAGGAAGGAAGGAAGGAAAAAAAGGAGGAAGGAAGGAAGGAAAAAAAGGAGGAAGGAAGGAAGGAAAAAAAGGAGGAAGGAAGGAAGGAAAAAAAGGAGGAAGGAAGGAAGGGAAGGACATGTAGACCTCCCTAGGGAGAAATACAGTATTGTTGCTTTTCACTGCTTTATACAGCTAAGATTTTATTGTTCATTCTTTAGCAAAGAAACATATGTACTTCCCCATGAGACCAGAAAGAATCCACAAAGTCCCTCGATACATACATATTTTTTTAAATCCTGTGCTAGTATGCTAACCACAAGACCTCAGCAGAATCACTAAGAGTTCTGAAGTCTCATGCAAAATTCAAAAATATAGCTAGAACAGAAGACTCTTCCATTACAATGTACTGCTAGAATTCAAGCTGTTGATGTTAAGGATTCAGGAGCAGAACTTGAAGGGCTGTGCTCAGTCTTCACCATTGTCCAGATTTTCTGCCTGACTAGGAATAGGTTCCGGTCTTAAACTCTTTAATTTTTAAGTGCAGATGCTGCTACTGATGCTCTTGGAGGTGCTCTGAAACCATGTTTCAAAGTTGAATACAAGTTGACAGCATCTCTCATCAGTTCCATTCCTATCCAGTCCCATTGTGTCTTACTGTATTGTATCTTATCCAGTCCCACCCATCCTAATTGCAAGACTATCCTTCCTGACTGAATGTGTCAATACGCAGTTCACTATCAGTAAGAATTACATGGTCCTTAGCACTGCAACAGGTACCATTGCTTTTCAACTTACAGCATAAATCCCTTGGGAAGCCTGTGCCAGAATGGAATTTGTGGTGAAGGAGTCATTTGGTTGTCCAAGCACAGAGCCTGGTGTGCGAGTTCAGGCTACCCACATATTCTCTGTGTAATACCCTTCTGGTTGCAACGGGGAGGAGATGAAGGCAGGGTGTGGTGGGAGACATACCAGTTAGAGAAGTGCATCTAACTCCTTACAAAACAAAATAAGTCTCATATTGTAAAAAATATGAGTACACACTGATGTATGTTGACATGAATAAGTTATAATGCCAGCTGAATAATTTATTCCAAATATTGTTCTGTATGCTATAGTGTATTTTCAAATTTCTTCTCTTCTTTCAGAACTTTAAGCAAACAGTTTTTAATATCCATTGTCCTGCTGACTTTAAAACAGACACTTTCCAATGTATGCATTTTTTTAGACTCTAAATAATTTCTTATTAAAAAGTTTTATCAATTAATCTTAGATTAGGAAAATGCATTATTTGTTCTGTATACTGTACTGGTCTGTATGTATTATTTGGTCTTTATATATATTTGTTTTAGTTAGATGATGAGAGATAGATATACAGGTATTTAAAGCTAGGAAGTTCTGGTCAAATAGTCCAACTTTATGCATATCTTTAAGAACAGAATTTCACCTGATAATCCCTATAGCAGCATGATTTTTTTTCCTTACTGCATTAGCAAACATTATTAGGTCTAAGAACCTCTAGTAGAATTTGTGCATAACTTTATGAAAGACTTTGCATCTCAATTTAAAGACTATTTAAAGATGAGGCTTGCTTTCCTGGTGCCAGCCCATCACACTGCTTCAGGGGAGCAGGCAGCAGTGCAGTGCGCGTGGTGGGATAAATAGAAGAAAATGCAGTGGTGCTTTCTCTTATGCACTGTGTCTTCAAATGGAGGAGCCTCTTCTGGAAGCTCAAAACCTAGCAGAAACATGCCCTTTCTCCTTTGTCTTTCTTGCCTATTTCCTTCTTATAAAATGCCATTGGTATGAAAATGCAATTTTAATTTGTTTGCTGCACTTGAAATGCCCATTGTATCATAGCCCACTTGCCTCTTCATTAAAAGCTCTTCCATCTTTCCTCCAGCACAGGTTCCCACTGTCCTTGTAAACCCACAGTAGCAGGGGAAATATATTCAAGAAATGACAGGGTCCTCTACCACTCTCCAGCCTTCCTGCTGTGCAGGGTTCTGGGCACAGAAAGACTTTCCTGCACTGCTGATGCTGTGTGAGGCCACATCTGGAGTGCCAGTGGGAGTGTGTGACCCCTGGGGCGAGGCTGGGAGCACCTCCAATGCAGAGGTCTGCTTAGTGGCAGGTGATGAGCTAACCAGGCTTCAATGATGCTGAATTGGACTCCAGGGCATTTAGAGTAAGGACATAAGGTGACACACAGCCATGACTGGGGATGGGAGGAAAAGAAACCACATTAAATTATTTCAGATTAGCAAAAGAAATTAGAGAATTAAAAGTGTGGTTTCAAAATGTCATTTTGTATGCTACGTGCAGGAAGCTGCGTCCTGCTCTCCCATCCATTTTATAGTACAGTAATGCCATTGATTTTGCTGTATTTTTTTCCTGATATACACTCATCTGAGATAAACACAAAGCCCAATGTCTTTCCAAGCCATCCATCTTTTTGTGGAGAACTGCTTGTGAGAGAAACAGTTCAAGCATGTGTAAGCGGAAGTCATAAGCTGACTGTAGGATCTACAGTGGCATGTGGTATTATTAGCTCCTGACTAGCCTGGTTTACAGCACAAATGAAGTGGAAAACATCATCTTTTTTCTCCCTTCAGCTTTATAGAGACTAGTTTTTAAAGTAGAACAAACTATACCAGTGATATAGGATACTAGTTTTAATATTTTACTCATATTTTCACTGTGTGTGAAAACTTATGCTGTTCCAGTATATTTTCTGCAATGAATCTCAGCTGTGCCTGTGAAAACTGAAAAATATATTCCAAAGATGTGAAAGGCTGTATTTTCAGAGATCTGGGTTTTATTCCTTTCCCAAAGTTCTGAGCTAGGTTACAGCCTTTGCTGCCTGCAAGATCTACTATAGAAGTTCTGAGCTCTTTAAGACAGTATGTGGTTTCAGTGAATCACATTTTCTTTCTTTGTATGTTTCTTTTGCTTCCATTTGCAAACATATAAGGAATGTAAAATTTTATATCTTGTGTATATACTGTTCTAAATTGTTGTTCTCAGGATCCACTAAGAATATTGCTTTGCCTGCTGCATACAGTGAGTGTACAAAGCTGCACATGCACACACACACATACACAGGATATTACAATCACTTAGGTTTCTTTTTTATTATGCCAGTGTATTTGTGTCAGTAATGAGCTGAAAAAGATCTCAAGCAGTATTTTATTTTAATTAAGTTTCACATGTTCACCCTCAGAAAAGATAGAAAAATACAGAAATCCTCCAGTATCACCTAAGTGGCCTATAATAAACTTCAGATGTTCTTTTTCTTCACTTGAAAATTTCTCATTAAAGGAGATTATCTGCATATTGTACACTGTAACCACACAGGTATTTTTAATTCCTGGGATCAGGATTTTCTCAGTTCACTTCAAAGGGCAAACTGGAAACAGTATTGACCACATATTTTTGCTTTCTTTCTTCTGCAGCTCTGGGCTGTTATGTATCCTTTCCAATTTGTACTCCTTGCCAGGGACATGGCCTGCTTCTCCTTGCTGCAACCATCAGTGCCAGGAGTTTCTACCTTGCATGTTTAAAGCCATTTTCTTCCTCTACAAGTTGACCTTTTCCTCACTCTGTACTCACTGAGGGTTAATAACTGGCAGTATTCCAAGGCAGTGACTTCTTGGCTTGTCTTATCCATGTTTTAATGCCTTTCTTCCAGGTTATCATCATATACATGATGAAATATGTAGAGCTGTACAGAGATTTCATGAGGGAACAACTCTAGATACTATGCATTTAATTTATCGTAAAACATATATTTCAGTCTCTGAAGGCCATTTCATGCCGTTGTACATAGCAGTTTCATAGGAGTAAATAGTAATAGTATCAACTATAAATATCAGTAGTGTCTACCTTTTGACCAATTGGTCTGTGTTACAGATTCAAAGATTGCAACACTACAATGACAGCTCAGTTTTCACAAAGTTAGCCGTTTCATCAGGAACCTTTGGAATACCTATAACTTTTGGAGTTTTCTTTGCAATTCCTTGTTGTTAGAAAATATGAGTCAGGCCATATCCCAGAGAAACTAGGCAAAATTAAGCCTCAGACTGATACACAAAGTAGATTATACTGCTGTGGGATACAGCAGCTCATCTTCCATGGTTCTAGATTACTGGAGATGTAGATTTATACTTTATCTCATTTTCTTTTAGAAATCTGAAGTGAAACGTAGTTAAACTCTGACTACTCAATAATATTTTAAATCAAATATCAGTAGTCGTTCCTGAATGAATCCCTGATTTTTACTTGTGCTAAATTTTTGTAGATTCTGGAGGTAGGAAGACCTCAACATTTTAGAAAATATTAGAACAGACTTAGATGCTTGCTTTTAAACGCTTACTTCTGAAAAACGTAGCTATCCAACATAAATATCGATGGCAGATACAGTACAGAAAACAAACCACTATCACTATGTTTCCTTTTCAGACATTAGATCAGGCCCTACAATTCTCTGTGTGCAACATGTCAGCAAGATGTAATGGTAAGACTAATTATAATAATAGATGTAATAGTGGCTTTTCAGCACTGGATGGATTTTTTCAGCAACTTATTGAGGTCACTAATTCCTTTCATGCAGGCTATGAATAGAAGTGATTTTCCAACACTAACCAAGAAGAAAAATAGTCTGTGATCTGTTATCAATTCATAAATCTATGTCTCCTAGTTCTTACAAAATGACTGGTAGTCTATTAAAAAAAAAGTGGTGTACTGCATACAGAATCAAAGGTGTAGATTATATTTATACTTCATAATAGCACTTTCAGTATACTAAAAGTACTAATGAGTCCCACTTACAATTCCCAACTACAGAAATTGGAAAAGTATGTACTTTATTTTAAACATATTGTGCACACAGGAAAACTCTAATCAGAGTGCATTAGCCTTTTAAAAATCAAAATCAGTCATGCTACAGAGTTCTGAAATATTTGATTCTCCTGACAACTTATCCAGTGGTACAGTTACAGCTTGTAGTTTATATAGTATCTTCCTGCAGCTGGAGCAGGCTGTCTGTTTGAGCTAGGTGCTATTATTGGGTGTGCTAGAGGACAGAAGTATGTATGCTATGTAGAGGTTTTTGCAGGCTGAAGGACACAGGAAAATGGAGGCTGTCCTTGAAAGACCTCGGCTGAGAGAAGAAGAAACATGAAGAAGGCATGAACAGTTAATCTTAGCCAATCATATAACACCGCATTGTATGCCTGACCTAGGCGCAGGAACAAGTAGCAAAACCAACCAATCATTGTAAAGAAAAACAGGAGCGTTCTTGCTAGTTAACATATATAAAGGAGCCATTTAGCCTTCTGCTCGTCAGGCAGTAGTCCATGCATCAATCCCCTCAATGCATGATTTTGGTATGTGTACAACAGTCAGTTTGGGAAACATTTGGTTGCCTGAAGAGACCAGAAACAGCCTGACATGAGGGTTGCTTCTAAGAACAAATGCCTTTCCCTCGTGGCCAGTGGGACTGTTCCTGGAAGCACAATGTCAAGACTTAGAAGGAGCAACTGGCAGAGCACCAGCTTGACTCCTGCATCTTGTACATTGGCCAGGTATTCAGTGCTCTGTAATATTAAATAAATAAATAGATGTTAAGATGTATTTTATCTATTTTGGTGGTGATGACTGACTGGACAGTGTATTCCCCCATCCAGGCAACCTGGACCCATTCCTGTGCAACCTGCTGTAGGTGAACCTGCTTTAGTAGGGGCTTTGGACTGGATGATCTCTAGAGGTCCCTTCCAACCCCTACCATTCTGTGATTACAGGCTGAAGGTCTTTATGTGTAAGAACGAGGTTTCTCTTGTAAATCTAGGCAAGTGTCTTAGTATATATTTGATTTCAGAGACATCACTGGAAGCTAACTTTGACAGATTAGCAGAAGTGAAGCAAGAAATAAAAACATTAGCGAGCGTATCTGTAATCTTTCTCCACAGGATTCTCTAGAGTCCGTTAAAGGTAAGACTTTATCTGTGGGAAATGAGGTTCTCCGTCCTCTGCTGTCTGGTGATCATTGCTCTTGGGTCACTAGGGCCTATAGAGTATTATAGTGATAATACTACATTTTTATAGTAGTAAGGGCTTTTAAGACTATGGAGGGAAATACAGGATATTAGCATATGAGCAACAGTCAATGTGTAAACTGCTCTTTGAAGGGCATCTTATTCTATGGTTTAGACTGGTTGTGGTCTCTATCCAGATAGCCAGGCAGGCCCTTGATGCAGATATAGACTGTCCTTGGAAGAAAATGTGCTTGGGCATCAGCAGCAGGGAAGTGTGGCATCAGAACACTGTTCAAGTGACTTAGTTTGCTGCTAGAGAACTGTACCATGTGCATGCAGCACAGTAAATGACATTACAATCCTCTTGTCCTCTTCATACAAATTCTTGAAAGCTGATTATTAAAGTTGGAACACACATTCACCAAATGCCACTTTAAATGCTATTTTTAAAAGGCAAGTTACAATTTTTTTTAGTATCAAGAAACCTACTACAGTTTATCCTTAATAAGAATTAAATCTAAAATTCAAGTTTAACCTTTGTGATGCACATGTTTTACTGCCTATGTTCTGAACACAGCCATCCTTCCTTTTTACTAAGACACTAAAAATAGCTGTGGCTATAATGTATGTCACGAGTCATAAATCAATAATATTCTGCAGGACAGTCTATTGATTTAGTGCAATTAAAGCAAAACATCTATTTTGGACTTCTTGAATGTGTGAAAAGGGTAGCACTTCTGTCAATTGATTGTATTTTGGATATGGGGTTTGTTCAGTGCTAGTCTGCTTAAATTAAAGAAGGATATTCTTTGTTTTGCATGTTTGCCTATCTTAAGAAATAAGGAGATCTGGTTAAGAGGAAGAAGCTAGGCACTAAAGAGAAGTTTTATACATTTTCTAAAGAAGATGACTAATAAATTCTTCATTTGAAATGCAAACAATAATTTTCTGAAGTGCAAGGCATCAGTAATGTAAGTATTATCTATAGTAGTGTTTACAGACTCAATGTACAACTGAAATGTGACAACACAGATGAGTTTGCAAATATATTAATCTACCTTCTTGTTCTGAAAAAAAGTGAGAGGAGCCACTGACACCATGTGGAAAACTTGGAAAGTGCCTTGTTAAAAATAGTTTCTGTTTCAGCTTGGTAGCATGTTACATCTCTTTCCGATTCATCCACTGTTAATAGGAGAGGGCCAAGGGGGCCTGGTGCTCCATAAGACTACCGTCTTTTAAAGGTGGAAATGGTGTTCCTTGTGCTTAAGGCCACGTCTGCCACATAAGAACATGGAGCAAGGATGACTGGGTTGGATTGAAAGAATTTATGACAACTAAGTCATACTACCTGGTCCAGAGATCTGAGAGTCATGAGAAGCCATTAACAAAGATAGTGCTTTTTGGAAAAAAATCGGGTAGGGAGGTACTGGGTATATTTCTGTGTGTTATTTGTGTAATCATAACAGTTAAATGTGTCTCTGTGGGCCAGGTCCCCACCTGTATGACCAAAACACTGTAAATACAAACAAAATATGTTTCTTTATCTTTTGGAGAGCAAGGAAAAAAAAAAAACAACTGGTAGTATTGTCCTTTCTCAATACCTCTTTTTCTGTCTAATGATAAAGCTTCCAAGAATAAATCTTCCTCCTCACATAATTTCATGGGAAACCATCACATTACATAGAGCAGGATTTAGTATTACCTTCAGAAAGATAATATCAGATGACAAATGAACTATAGGCAAGCTATAAGAGGGAAGGACACTCCTCCAGAGTTAAACCTGTTTTCACTTAGTATTCCTAGAGATAAAAAAATGTTCCAAGTACTGTACTAGATGAGGCAAGACGCACAGATGCACAGAGAAAATGACTCACAGACGTTGTCCCTAAATAGAATGAGTTTGAAAGCATGGAAACACTAACAGCTTCCTAATGGTATAGTGTCTCAAGAAAAATGTACACCCTAGCTGTTGTACACAAAATTTCTGCTCCTTCTTTTTTGAAGGACATGTTTAACACATTCATGACATACCATTCCTTTTCGTGACAAAAACATTTGAGTAGATTTTTGAAAGATTTGTTGAGACATTCAATTTAGTTGTGAAAAGAAAATCTCCATTAAAAATTCTTTTACTTCATTCAACTTTTTCTTCAGTAAAGTATTTCTGTTCTCCTGCACTGTACATGATGTGTGCTTTAAAACTAGATTTTCGTTCATTTTCTATGTAATTATTTAAATTGTCTGCTTTCATTATTGAGCTCATTCATAATTAAGCACAACCCATTAGGATCTTCTGCAGTGTTTGATACCTTTCTTGCAATTTTTGCTTATTATATTCCTACAGTGTCCTGTGCTTTATTTGGAATAATTATTATTAAGTTCCTTGAAGAAAGCATCTAATTAATAAAATATGAAGCACCAACACAGATCTGTTGACCTATTCTCATAATTTCCAGTTTATTTTTCAATAACTTTAGTTCTCCAAAGGAAATCTATTTGTTACAACATAGCATTATTTAAATTAAAGTGCTGTTTAATGAAGGAACCTGATAACTTTTTATGAAGACAAACTGAGAAATAATTTGTCATTTAGGTCAAGATTTCACAAGTAAGCCAGCAGAAGTTAATGATGAAAAGTGGTTATACACTTAAAATATTCAATCACACATTTAGTAGTCCCACACAGATGTTCAGTATCTTATGTGAGATGAGTGAACAACCTCTGTGCAATCTTGAGGTCTAATCAGTCCCAAGTGATGTCAGTGTTTATTTCTATAAAGTATCTACTGCTTATTTAATGAGAGTTCTGTCAGCCTGTTAGTGCTCAATTGCTTATAGTATAAGAGTATCTGTAGTAGTCTCCGTAACCCCTGTGATAAAATAGTATCTTGGTTTTAAAGTGTATTTTTGTGTAACAGCCATGTGAGTTCTCATAGTCTAATGTTGCACTATTGTAACATTCATACTATTTTCAGTGATCCTATCTCATTCCCATTCGAGCTACAGTCCTCCAAATGATACATATTTGGAAGGAGACCTATACCTAATCAGATCCCTCTTTAAAGACTTAAGTCCTCACAGGTCCAGACACCAATCCGTTTCTGGGCAACAGCAGAACCAGGGCCTCAATGCACAAACCAAAGACTTGAATGAACAAGATCATTTCACAGAGCACTTCTTTTATAAGATATTGTTTTCACTTTAACAAAAAAGCTGTATACATTTGTGGCACTCAGAGTTGAACACACTAAGGTGATCATCTTTGTTTTGCTATACACAATACTTACTTGTAATTGTTGTAGTATATTACCTACTCTACATTCTGTGGGGTTTGAAAGCTGTTTTTTCTGGAATATTACCTTTTGTTGACCTGACCTTCAAATGATGATCAACTTTTCATTTTTCCAGTAGGTTTTAACTTACATATTGTATTTATAGCTCTGTTAAAATACAAATTCAAGGTGAATTGGAAAATGATGCTGAAGCAGTTGTCAAGTCCTTTTGGCAGTAGAAGCATTTCATAGCAACATAGAATCACAAGATATTTTGGATTGGAAAGGACCTTTAAAGGTCATGTAGTCCAACCTGTCTGCAATGAGCAGAGACATCGTCAATACAGAGTTCCATCCAACCTGACCTTGAATGTTGATGGGGCACCTACTACCTCTCTTGGCAATCTCTTCCAGTGTTTTAAGAAATATCTTCCTTATTTTTAGTTTAAACCAACCCTCTTTTAGTTTAAAACCATAAGCCCTTGTCCTATCACAGAAGACCCTGCTAAAAAGTTTGTCTTCATCTTTCTTATAAGTCCTTTTTAAGTATTGAAGGGACATCGTAAGGTCTCCCCAGAGCCTTCTCTTCTCCTGGCTGAACAAGCCAACTCCCTCAACCTTTCTTTTCCTAAGAGGGGTATTCCGTCCCTCTGATGACTTTTGTGACCATCTTCTGGACCCACTCCAACAAGTCTATGTCTTTCCTGTGCTGAGGGCTCCAGAGCTGGATGCAGTAGCCCAGGTGAGGTCTCACCAGAGCAGAGAGGCAGAATAAAACTCCCTTGACCTGCTGGCCACACTTCTTTTGATGCAGCCCAGGATATGGCTGGCCTGGGCTGCAAATGCACATTGCCAGCTCATGTCCACCTTTTCATCCACCGATATCCTTAAGTCCTTCTCAGCAAGGCTGCTCTAAATCCCTTTATTCCCAGTGAGGGATTGCCCCAATCCAGGTGTGGGACCTTGCACTTGGCCTTGTTGAACTTCATAAGGTTCACACAGGCCCACTTCTCCAGGTCCCTCTGGATGGCCTGGCATAGCATCCATCAGGCATGTTAACCACGTCACTGAGCTTGGTGTCATCTGCCAGTTTGCTGAGGTTGTACAGCAAAGGAGGTTGTAGCAAAGTGGGTGTTGGTCTGTTCTCCCAAGTGACAGACAATAGGATGAGAGGAAATGGTCTCAAATTGCACCAGGAGAGGTTCAGATTAGGTAACAGGAAAAAATCTTCACCAAAAGGATTATCAGGCACTGGAACAGGCTATCCTTGGAAGTGTTTGAGTCACCACCCCTAGAAGTATTTAAAAGATGGATAGATGAGATGCACAAGTGTGGTTGGGCTTGATGATCTCAAAGGGCTTTTCCAACAAAACAATTCTATGATTCTGTGATCCAATCCCACTGTCTGTGTCACTGAGGAAGGTATTAAACAGTACTGGTCCTAATATGAACCCCTGAGGGTCACCACTTTTCACTGTTCTCTATAGGGATGTCAAGACATTGACCACTACCCTCTGGATGCAAACATCCAACCAATTCCTCATCCACAAAACATTCCACCCATTGAATCCATATCTTTCCAATTTACAGAGAAGGCTTTTGTGGGGGACTGTGTCAAAATACAGATAAATGATATCTGTAGCTCTTCCCTGGTCCACTGATATAGTCACGTCATCATAGAAGGCCACTAGGTTGGTTAGACAGAACTTTCTCTTGCTGAAGCCATGCTGGCTGTCTTGAATCATCTCTCAGTCCTCCATGTGGTTTAGCATAGCTTCTACGAAGCTACACAGCCCACAGCTACTTTCTCTTCAGTAGCTCTGATCATGTGCTGTGTCTTCCTATCCATTTCTCCTTGGATTGGGCACACTGATTGTCCATCTTTCTTCCCCTCATGGTATCCTCTAAGACACGCACAAGAAAAGCAGGTACCTGATATTGCTGGATCAGACTGTATGAGTATACTAAGGAAGCCAAAGCTGCCTGCCCTGCCTCTACATCTGTTACAAACCTTGGATCTTCATCAGGAAACAACAGCCTCATTGTTTAGACAAGATCAAGATTTAACACATGGAGTGGCTCTCATTGCCAAATAATGACAATAGGACTTGGTGGTGCAAGTAGCTGTGGAGCTTGTGTAAAACAGATTAGCAGCTGTGGAGCTTGTGTAACACAGATTCCAGACATCTAATTTCCTCCAAAGTTTTCTGCATCTGTGCTGATGTGCATATTTAAGAAGAATTACATCCTTATCCAGATTTTAGGTACAACCTGCTTCTGGGTTTTAGTATGCCATGTTGTGTCAACCCTGACAGATCACTTCCTAAGATGAACAAGAAAGCCCAAATGCTGAACAGAGATGTCCAAATAAGTTCTTGGGAGATTTGCATTGACTGTGAAAAACAGTGTGGCAGGAGGTAACTCTTTCTCGTGCTGTTATTGGAGCTGGACATGGGTATCAAGCTGCTTTTCTTCATACTGAATTTAAGAAAGGCATTTGCAAACAAAAATAGGAAAATTGCAGTAGAAAAACATACTGAAAAGGTTTCTGCACATCTGCTTTCACTAATGACTGATTTTAATAATTAGCAGCGAGCATAGATCTATATTTTTGCCTTAAGATATTCATGTTTAACCAAGTATTAATTAATTAAAAATGAATGTAATTATTCATATTGACTTTCAGCAATATTATCTTTGATTTATTGGTACCAAATGAGTAAAGTTTGAAATGGGAATGGAAACTTCTTTATTCTAATGAAGTTAATTTTATTGTTTTGAAACCACTGGAGCCAAAATTTTGAGATACTGGAAAAGCCAAGCTTGAGCAGTGATAAACCTGAAATCAGGGCCCAATTTAATATTCCATTATTTGATAATTATGTAGATTTTTGTTTAAGTATCACAAAATCTGTTATAAACTGATAATGCTTGCAAGTCTAGTTTTGCTCATCATACAGAATGATAGCAGGTTTTTTTTAAAATTATGTCTGAAAGTAATTCGTGGAAGATACTCACATGCAGTGAGAGCTGAGCCTGGTGGTATTTTTTGTCAATAGCTCAGTGGAGATGAGAAGTTGGTTCAGGTGCACAGCTGAAGCTTGTGCAAGAGGAGTTTCAGTAAGGGTAGTTGTCTCCTGCCATGCTTGTGCATTCCCAGGTCATCTAGCACCTGATGTTTGATCCAGAGTATGTACACAACTGCATTTCTTCTGATCTAGCAAGAGCAAGTACTACCAGGTTTATGCTGGTTTTAAAAAACCTTAGACCTGCAGAAAGACACCTGGACAGCCAATACCTGATGAGGGAAAACCAGTCTTCCATTAACATTTAAGCCATCAAAAAGCTTTTGACACATTTGAAATGGCAAGGTGTGTTAATACATGATCAGTGCTTTATGGCTTATGGTTATGGCATTTTTTATCTGGTACTGGGAACCCTAAACTGGATTGACTTTATCACTTAATCTCACCTGGGAGTCAGGAGAACTATACACATTTTCTATCCAAAGCCCAGACAAAGACACAGGTATCTGTTTTCTTCGCTTCTTGTAATGCCACCATCTTTTATTGTATGATAGCTGATGTAAACACATTTACACAGCAAGTAAAAAAAATTATAGAAGTTGTATTTACCTTATATTAAATTAAACTCCTATTTATCCAATAGGCTAAAATTGTTGCAAGTCATTCCAGTCCATTGGTTAAGTACATAATTACATATTTAAGAGACTGAGATAAACATCCAGTAGAGGTATCTGTGAGGAAGATCTTTAGCTGCTGTAAATTGTTGCAGATTCCTTTGGAGTATATTTATAGTAGCTTAGGTTTTAATCAATATTATGTCTTCATTTATGGTTTAGACTGTTCTGATATTTACATTAAATCATCAGCAATGCTATTAAGGCAAATACTAAAGGAAATTGTCTTAATTTTATTGTGTGAAGAGGAGCTCTTTACCTGTGCTTAATGCTGTTGACATTAGTGAGAATATATATGAATTCAATTATTCTTTTCCTTAAATGATTGTCAGAACTGGGTTTTAGATGATACCTAGAGGAGAGCTTGTGTAGGATGAATGAAAAGCAATTTTGTAACTCAAATTTTGTTGTAACTCTGACAATTTTCATTATCTCTACTTAGAAATTGGCCTTCTTTCCTCTCCATGAATATCTGTTGTACACAAATAATGGGATGCCACTAATGGTATGCGCTCTCAATAGACTTAAGGGACTCAGTGAGTTAAGTTACTTCTTCCTGAATACGATAGTCATTAAACATGAAATCCAACAAAGATAAAATAGATATTGCTGAACATAGGTGAGATATACCCATGAGCCATAGTGTTCTCCTCCTGGGTGTTTTTTTTCTGGGATCTTCAGGCAGTTTATATTAGCTACCATGACATGCATTTGCTAGAATCTCAAATGAGATGAGTTAATGGCATTGCATTATCTCCTGATGACAAATCCATTAGCATATGTCACTGTTCTCACTTATAATGCAAGTCCCTGCTTGTTTGGTGCTCTTTGCAAGGGAAAATCTGCGAGGTTTTATATTTCCATTTCTTTACAAATACTTTTTTGCAGCTTTATAAGGCTGAGCAATGCATGTAAATGAAGGACTAATTTGTGATTTCTTGTCTTAAATTATTTAAAGTGTTCTTTGTCAACTGGAATGACCTACAGTATATATTTCATACTTTTTACATTAATTATGAATTGAATGTGTTTCTTGACTAAAATGAAAAAAAAATTGTTCTATACTATTTTTTTAATAATTTACTTTATAGCAAGTATATGAAGTACATAGAGGCAAATTTTCATTGTGTTTTACTTTGGGTGAAAGATTTGAGATTGCAGAAAGAAGACTTAGTGGCCTCTGATTTTACTGACCCTCTTGGCATGTGCAGGTGAGAGTAGCACTGCAGAGCGTGTGAACAGGATTACATTCCCTACGATGGGATGAGTTGGATTAAATTGGCCCTTCAGAGTGGTGTCACTTACAGCCATCACTACTGAAACACGGGGCAGCACTGAGCTAGAAAGCAGCACAATAGTTTGCAGAGACCTTAACCCGTCTAGCTGCTGGATTTTAATTCTGTTCTTTACATCCCAATGTCAATGCAATAGGCATGAAAGATTTGTACTGAGAATTAGGAAAGAGAGGTTTGTGTGACTTTGGTGAGGCAAGGGGCCAGCAGTGAGGGAGGGCAGGAAATGTGTTCAATGCATAATAGTTGGAAAAAAGCAAAGGGAAGATAAAGTGGGAGAAAAGAAGTCAGAAATGGAGGGATAATTGTCCTGGGTGGAGGCAATAATGAAACACTGGTCTTTTGAAGATCAGGAATTTGTAAGAAGCCATAGGTGGGGAAGAAGTTATTATGGTCAGAGAGTCGGTTAAAGAAGCAGATATAACTGTAACAACTTAAAAGCAAGATATAATTGACTGACAGAATATTAGACAGCCAAAATGACTATATAAAACTGTATTTAAGTTATAAAATAAAGACGTTGAATAGTAGACTTAACAAAGAATGCTTAATATTAACAGACTTTTTATGATAAGGTATTTATTTTTTAATTTAACCTGCTTTGGGAACTACAGGTGAAATAGTATGGCCTATAATCACGCTACCTAGCTTTAAGCATTTAACTGATCCACGTAGTTAGATCAAATACCAAATTTAGGCAATTAACTTGCATTTATTAAAGCAACACTCTTGCAAGAAGTGTTTAAACACCTCAAAAGTATCAAAAAAATAAAAGCCTCAATAGAAAGCATTCACCCTCCCAGCATATGTGCTTCATTTTATTGTCTTCATGGCTATTCACAGTGTATAGACTTGTGTTTTCATTGTATGAACACTTAGAGAGTGTTTCTGCTTTTATAAGATTTATTGCTAAAGCTATGGACCATATATTAAATGTCTACCAGCACAGAAGATATTCAGCTAATTTAGCCATCATTAGCTGCCAAATTCCAATTTACACAACTTCAGAATTTAACAGATGCAATTTAAGTTCTTTCCTTCCCCAGTAAAGGCCTTCAGGCTTAGAGAGTAAACACTGGTGACATTTCATTCATTATTATTCACCCATTGTTCCTTGTGTCATTTTTATGCTTTTCTTTTTGCCTCTTCTCTTTTTTCTCTTTTCACAATAGGAACTGATGAGGACTCTCCATTATAGGGAATCACGGCATAATTTTTTCAGGGTCAGCCTAATTGGTAATTGTCAATAATTTGACTTTTCTCAGTTGGGTTGAAGCAATCTGCACTGCTCAGGGTTATTATATAGGGCAAACACAGTGTCATAATTTCAAGAGAAAATAAAAAAAAACCCACAAAGTGACTTTAGACCACAAAAATAAAGAAGGGCAACTTTCTATATCTCCACTATGATATCTTACACCATTTAAATCTCTCATTGGTTTATTTTGACCTTTATACTATAGGATTGCAGGGGTTTGTAGAGGTTTTCATTGAATTTGCAGTTATGGTATTCTACTACAAGTTCAATATATTAGCTGCTTAGGAAACAATTTATTATTTTATAATCTACAGATAGAAACTGAGTAATTAGACTTCCCTGAAAGTACTTAACAAGGGAAGAAAACCCTCACTGCCACCATTTCATATGGTGGATGCCCAAGCAGAAGTAACAGTTAACTGCCTTAAACTTCAAAAATTGTCTATAGAAATCTGATATTTTTTCCAATTCCATGTAAAATAGGTTTATGTACCCTCGGCCTTGTATGGTGCTGAGCACACTCTTCATTCACTGAGTTTGGTAGCTAAAAGCACTCAGGATTTATTCGATGAAATCCTTTCTAATTATAAATAGGGAATGAGTCAGGCTGTTCCAGTCATGATAAATGAACCTGATTAAACATTTTGTGTCAAATATAGCACAGTGGAAAGGAAAGTTAACAGTAAGTGGATTGAAGGGCTGCATAATTACCTGGAATGGTGCTCATTCACTTCAGGGAGGTAGCACTGTGCAGCAATATCAACGCTCTAAGGTTATAAGGAGAATTAGAAAAACGGTACTGGCTCTGTTCTCCACTGGAAATCAGCCTGGCAGCCTATGTATTTATATTTCTGGCCTCCAGATACCCTCTGAGCTTTGTGTGGGTTTGCTGTACATTCCTCACACTTTAAAAGTGAAGTGAATTACTCCTGGTGACTGGCTCAGACCTCGACTGGAGGGTTCATGAATCTTCTTGCCAACAAGGTGCTAACACAGGTTTCTGAGCAGAAGCCACTTGAAGTGGATAAATGGAAAAGGAAATTGTTAATAACTGAATGAATTTGAAGATTTTCTCTATAGTGCTATATTTTCATTGATTTCGTATCTTAAATAATAAATTTTATTATAATGAATGGTTATTAAAGGCGTTTTTTAATCTGATGAATTTCTACTTGTATTTGTATTTATGGATGACTTTTTAGTAGCATTTCTCTCCATTAAAAAAAGCCACATTCTTTACCACAGAATTCTGGTATGTACTGGCAAATAATGGGAAGAGGTAAAGAAAGAAAAAGTATTTTTTACTGTTTTGTAGAGATTTAATGAATAGAAGATTTTTCTGTTCCATAGCCTAAAATTCATAGAGCTGTTGGAAAATGTTTTCTGCACAGGATTAGAATTCTGATTCCTTTTTGGGATTGTTTGCTGTGATTTTTTTTTTTTTTTTTTGTGATAGCTACATTGTGGGTTTCAATATGCAACATATTTTTAGTATGGCCACCGAGGTAAACTGCAAAGCTGGCAATTAGCATCCCCCATATTTCAGATGAAATATGAATAGCACAGAAATCTGCAGTCCCACAAGGATGAATACATGAGCTTGACTCGGCATAGACCATTAAAGTATTGAGGCTGTGCAAAAACTGCAGATTTAAGCATTTGTGTCAGGACCTTGCATGGGAGAATGCAATGAATATGTGAGAGCCTTTGACATTCAGCTATTCTCTAGTATGTTTTTGGCCTGCCTGTTTAAGAAGCCAAAATAAACTGAGTTGCAATGTTGAAGGAGAAAATTCAGTACGTGGTGGCATTTTTTCAGAGGCTTGTTTTGGAGAGCAGGTCATGCTGTAGAACAGACTCCACCAACAGTGCTGTCCTCTGATCTTGTCTGCTGGCATGGCCTGACATCCCTGCACATCTCATCAGCAGGTTGGTGGGTCTGGAAACAGGAGAGGGGCCACACAACTGCATGGCAAGCTGAGGAGATGCCAAATGATGTATCACAAAAACTATCTGTGTTTTGACAGAACTGGAATATGAGTACAACATTGATGGTTTTTCTTCACTGATCTCTTCTCACCTTCCAGCATGAGCTTCATGGCTCATCTGAATGCATTGAGCCATGAATATTACCTGTAACTATTAAAACATTCAGTCATATTTTCAAGGTAGCCACGGGTTTTGTCTCTTATCTGTCATGATCACTTCAGTAATCAGTGGAAAGCTTATGTTCAAAAGCAGAGCTACATTTCTCAGAACAAATACAAACTTCTCATCACAATTTTATCAAGAAAACTAGGATATGGCAACTCTTACTCTGTTTTTCTATTTTTAAAATGTCTTTTTTAATTCTTTATTTTTACATATGGAGTTCTTGTGGTGTCCAGGAAAAATGCTTCACTTGTGGTTTATTAAAATCTCTGAAGTTTGGTAAACTGAGAACAAAAAGGAATGAAAGTGTCAAGCATGGTTTTTACTGCAAAACTATTTTGGTCTTAATTTTGATGATAAGAAAAGACATAGAATCTTTGATTACTGTTTAAAATATTTCATTTCTACCTCCTGAGCACATTTTAAGGACACATTTTTTAATGATGCCAGTTCCACTAAAGAATTTCAAAAACTATGAACTCTGAAAATTCATCATATAACATAGAAGAGTATAATCTTAGAAGGATATAATATGTATCAAATAAATTAATGACTGTTCAGTCTACTATGGAATGCAACAAAGAAATCTTGCTTACTTCTCTGTCTCCAAAGATGATGTGTTAAGAGAAATCATATAATCTAATCCCATACATCTTTTAATGTGCATGAATATTTTGAATGTATAAGCAATAATCAGTAAAGTAAATCTGACATTCTGCTTTCTTCAGAGAGTTACAATTGTAACAGTGGGGTTTTTTAAGTTGTATTGACAAAACTTCTTGGATGAGCAGAATGTTAGTGTGCTATGACACAGGCTCTCACACAAGGCATTACCATCACACCCTAATTAACTACGATATACATTATTAAAAACTAATTAATTCTTCTTCATTAGTTTTTGAGGATGTTTTTATTTGATTTGATGTGGATAAAGTCCCCTAGAGATTGAAAACTGCAGGATTACCTTTCATTGTAAATGCAACACAATCAAGATTTTTTCAGTACTACTTGGTATGTTATTGTTTGTTTAAAACAATGAGAATGATCTTCTATCTGTTTCAGTCCACTGTAATTCAAGATGCTGATCACCTTTGCCATGTATTTCTCGTGTGAAAGCAGCTTGGCAGTTCTGAGCTTTTCTTCCCTTGCACCTCTTTGACTTTGTCTCACATTAATGCCTTCCTGGATTAATCTCCTAAATTCTTTAAAAAAGCGAGAGTGAGGGGCATAATCTGCAGAATTGTCTGGATCATGATGGTTAACTATGGTGCCATCTGAAAAAAACCCAAACAAAACAACAGAGTACATATTGCTATTAATGTCAAGTAACCATTGTTGAAAGACAGGTCAACCTTTCAGTTTATTGACACGATTATGTTCATAAAATTTTGCTTAAGATTAACAGACTGTGAAGAAGATGACTGAGTTAGGGAAGACAGATCTTATAACTGGCAAGGAATGGACCAAAGAGTTAGAAGCATAGTTTAAAATATCCTGTAAACATCTGTGACAGATTAGTCCAGACTAGTGAGTGTGTCCTCAAAGCTAAGGAAATACTTTAGATTTCCTCTCATCAAATTTCCTTTTTTTTTTCATTTAATTGTGTTGTAAAGCATTAGGGCCCTTGACTGCTAGGCGCATCTAAGGACTGAGCATAAGTTGCTGCAGAGACAAAGAATTACAATTTAATCAGCAGATTAGAAGGATTTGAATGATTTTTATATTCACAGAATAAGGATCTGGGAAAGGTTGAGAAGGTTGAGTGGAACCCCCTTGTACAAACACCCAAACTTCACAGTAGAATGCAGTCTCTCCTCCTCCCCCCACCCCCCTGTACGAGACCAAGGGAAGGCAGAAGAAAAGAAAGAAAGACTGAAAATGCTGAAAACAAGCAGACCAAAACTGTGAATATATACTCATGTATTAACACTAATATGCAACTAAAATACCATATACACATAATCAGAGACCCCCAGAAAGAAACCTCCTCCGGCCATGAAGGGAAATTAAGAATCCAGAAACAGATCAATATAAGCTAATGAGAGAAAAGATCATTACTCTCCTCAGATAGCAATCACCACTCGGCATTCCACGCCGCTAACGGAGTCCACAAGGTTTCACTGGGCCTGACTCCCACACACACCAGCAGACCAACATCAGTACCAGACCTTCTCCACATGGGAACCAGAAGACGAGAGGCCGCGAGGAGTGTCTGACTCCCTGATTTATACCCTGACCTACGTAGAAAATCGCATGGAATACTGGGAGATGTAGTTCTTTCTCAGCCACAACCTGGCTATTAAGAAGGGTCTAAAATCAAACCCATTACAGGATCTGAAATGAACTTCCAATATAAGAGTCAAGCACTTGCTAGCTTCCATCTGAAGGCTTGATCAGTTGATGTTTGGGGTTATTTGAGAAGATGAACTCTGGCAGGCAGCAACGAGATTTAAAGACCTAGGCAATTCTTCATAGTTGTCCTCCTTTTCTGGGAGTTTGTCTGCCTGAAGATCTTTTTCTCTTGAGCAAACCATGGAGTTATCACACCACGGAAGATCCAGTAAATCAACGCTTCCGGGATCCTTTTTCCCATGGCTGCTTAAAAATTCCTCCCTAGGCATAGTTACACTGGCAACATAAAGCCTCAAGTTATAGACACATTTCAGTATAGAAAGCCTTCTTACCTTCTGGAGTTATATTTCTGTCACCAAATCAAGAAAAGGCTCTTAATTACTGTGGTTTATCTCTCTCTCAGGCATGTACCATGACTGATTTTGGACACCTCAAAATCTTTCCTGAGTTTCGCAGTACTTCTTTGCAGTAACAAAAAATATGGCTTTTACAGCAGAGGAAATGAGATAAAGAGAATTTAATGCATTGTCCTTGGTCCTGTTAACAGAGGATTTTCCAATAGACAAGCCCTGTCTCCAAGAAGAAATAGTCAGACTTGCAGGGTGCTCTCCTCTGCACTAGCTATTACCACGATATTTTTTTTCAGCACTCAGGTAGCTTTGCAGAGAGGTGCCTTTTTTTGGTGGACATACCTGGGAAGTCCACCTGACTTTCTTGCCCCACGGAGGGGAAGCAAACTGGCGTTGGCTTTATTGAGTCCTCAAGCCACTGCGTCATTTCAGATTTGTACCTGTGCTTTGACTATATTGAGGCCGTATCACAGGCGTACAGCCAGAAAGCAGTGGAGAAACTGTCAGTAATTACATGACTTCCTCAGTCAGTGAAAAAATTGTAAAAACTGAGACTCCAATCAGCTGTGATTGTCAACACCTCCCTTAGTGTTGGCAATCTACTAGCACTGCTAAAACAGTCTATAATCTGGCTCTGGCTCAAGGAAATGTCACTCTTAAATACTAGTCTTGTCAACAGCTATCCTATTTCTAATCTTTTCTACTTAAGGAAGGTAATTGCCTTACTATTGCTGCAAAATCCCAATAAACTTTTAAATATATTTTAGTTAGACTGATGAATGTTATCACAAAAACTAAGAACAAATACACATACTTTTTGGCCTATCAGCAGAATTCAACCTAATTCATCAAGAGATTATGTTAATATGCTTAAAGGATCTGGAAGATGAAGCTAAATCGAGCTGATTCTGTTCTATCTTCTCAAATGTATTCTGCAGAAGTTTGGATGAGTGATTTTTTTTCCCCCTTAGCAAATACTCTTATTTAAATGTCCCTCTGCTTGGTTGTTTGTTTGAATTTTTGTGGTATTTTGTCATGGTTTGGCCTCAGCCTGGCCAATTTCAGCAGCTAAAACTGAACAGTTGGACTGGCAATTCCCTTTTCACACCCACCCTCAGGGAAAGGGAAGTGAGAGGAAAAAGATTTGCAGGTTGAAAACTAAACAAATACAGTACTAATACTAATAAAATAGTAGTAGTAGTAATAATAATAGTAATAACAACAACAACAACAATAATAAAATTATAATAATTTCCTGTGTTTCTCTGTATCAGCTGATGGCCGTAACTTCTAATTGTTTCACTCTTTTCTCCTTAGTTGCCCCTAGTTACCCCTCCACCTTCATATCCCAATTCCTAACTAATGTTGTCTTCCTCCTAAGAAACATAAAATCCAGTTCTGCTATCACAATTTAAATATCTAATCACTAAGTACTTTGGGTTTGTCTTCATGGTTTGACCTATGATTATTTCTGCCCGGTCTATTCAAAATATATTACTTTCCTTCCCTCCTGGAATCTTTCAACAGGAAAGCCTGGTGAAGAATGGTTGCATTACCTCTTTTTCCCCTGTAATGCACTGTCCTGCAGTTCTAGCTTAAGTGTAAAGGCACCATAACGATTTGTAAACTTTCCTGATCATAGACAATTTAGGAACAATGAAATAGAAGCACATCCGAATGTGTTGAAATTTTATGGGAAATGTCAGCAAAGTTAGAAAACTTGCTATCTGCTGAAAAATGCTGAGGAAGTGAGGAAACGGACCTCTGACTGTTTGGGGGGGGGGGTTGGTTTGTTTTTTTTTAATTTAGTAGACATAAATTAAGATGTTTCCATCTTTGCTTTCTGCCCACAACTCTTTTAAAGGTTATTGTCCCAATGGCAGTGGAAGCAAGAACACTACTCCTGTGCTAGTTCCTCAGCCACTGCTATTCACAGTTCTATGCTTTGTCCTAAAGCACTTTAAGCAGCAGTTTATGTTAATATCAACCTGTGAATGGCAGCACCTGAGAAAATGGTGAGTATTTTACTTCTGATGTATGTATTTTGTCTTGAAAGCCCAAAGTGGGCTGCAAGACTCATGTCTGCTCTATCCAGGATAGACTGTCAGTCTCCAACTGCAGTCTTTAAAAGTGAGAAACAGAGTTAACTGGAAATGGAGAAACCTTCAGCTTGACTTGAATATTTCTAACTAGTTTCATTAGTACCAGCAGGGGCTGATGTGTTGTTCTCCATAAAGGAGTTTTTGGTATATGTGGCTTTGCTAGTTCCATATCATCAGAAAGATCACATTACATCTCCATGATACACAGTATAAATGTATCCAAGATTGTTCCTGCAGCTTGCTTTATTAGTATTACCACTAAGAGATTTTATACATAGACTAAGTGATTTAGATGTTGGGATTTTTTCTTTTGTTCGTGTTTGAATTAAATCAGTTGATTTTACCAGTCTAGTGTGTCACTGGTAGTGTTCTCCTTTATTACCCTGCCTGGTAAAGTTGAATCACGTGCTGAAGGTCTGGTGCCTTATTGCTGCATATGTGTGAACAGCTTTAACTGAATACAAGTGCTAAAAGATTTCATGAAGCTCCTGTTTCCAGAGAAACCAGTTTCCTGTTGTCTGGGCATGTTCAAAGAGGGTAGGTCGATTGTAAACTAAGCATAAGCCTTGTCGTAGCTTCGCACTGAGAAAACAAACAAGAAAAAAACAAGTTATGATGGAAAAGCTGATTGTGATAGTAAAGTATTAGAGCAAATTCTTTAAACACATGGATTGGTGAATGGGTGAGCAGGTGTCTCCAGGGATAAAAGCAGAAGCTGATGGGAATGTGCTCACTTTTCTGAGTTTCTTTGATTAATTTCCTCCCTCTTTTTTTTTTTTCCTTCTTTTCTCCTGTACAGCTACTTGAATTGGATCAAGGGAAGGGGGGAGATGTGGGATAAGCAATGTCTTGGGAACTTAAATATTTATATATTGCTCCTTTCCCATCCTTTCAATATGGGAGCCATAGCATTTTAAAAACCTTTTCTGTCATCTGTCCTTTTCTCTAGGTTTTAGATTTATCAGCATTATCCTATTTTATCCCCCTACAAACATACCATAACCATCTAAAATCCTAGGATTTAGATCCCTGGTTCCTGCCATTCTCCTCAAAAATAAGCTGGACATTTCATCCTGTGTAATGATCTTATGATACCTCACACAAACAAGGACAATGGTGACCAAGGCAGCATTTGAGTTGCACTTTATAAGAAGAGGACTGGATTTGCTTGACCTTTTCCCATCACCCCAAATGTCTCAATTCATTGCAATGGTTAAATATAGCTGATAAACAGCCAAATGTAAGCAGAGGAAGGAAATGTTGTGGAAATTAATGATCTCTACAGCCTCGCTCTTTCTTCAGTTGGTTCAGTACAGCAGTCTGTACTGCAGTATCAGCTAACAGGGATTGTCCCTAAGAGCTATCCTTCATTTTAAGGCACAGGTTTCAGAAAATATGTGCTCCTTATGAGGAATAAGCATGGATCAGTACATATCCGTGCTGCCTGGGAGATAAGAAGTAAGCAAGTTTTGCCTTAGAGCAATAGAGTACAAGAAGACTGAATTGCTCTGGATGTGTCCCCTGCATTCTCATACTGTCTACCCCAGATATAGACTGTCCTCCTTATTCCATATAGATTCTTTCAGTGCCATTAGTTCTTCCAGGTCCTGCATGTGACTTCAAGTACGCACAGATCCATAGATGAAAAATGCCTGGTGCTGGGGCTGTTTGGGAGCCACTGTGCAGTAGGCAGTAAATGGAGCTGACGGTCCAGCAAGCAGGACAAAGGGATAGCAAATGTTATGCTCTCATTCTAACCCTACCTGTTTGGTCTGGCTGCCCATCTGTCAATCTTCAAACATTATTTTTTGACATCTAAGTATCTCCATTTAGCACTGATAAAATTAGAAATGGCTTTTAAAGCTATTTGTTGGGTGAGGAGGGGATAGCAGGCAGATGGCAGGAGCCTCACTTCCTTAGGAAACCAGGCTAAACACCTTGCGTACACAGGTGGCATCCCCACAGCTGAAGTCACAGAAACAGAATATTTGCCTGTGGGGTTTTTGCCTTTGTAAGTGAAAAGTATTTATTTTGACTGATGGGCCGACACCACCAACTAGAATAGTGACTCAAGAGAGACTTGACGAGGATTGTAGGAGTAGAGGTCTTTTACTTTCTCAGTGATGGGAAACCAGTTTGAGACTTTCCCTTTGTAGCTTTTCCATTGTTATTTGGGCTAAGAAGGGGAACTTGTACAAGTCTGTCTGTAATAACAGGATAGCAATGACTGAGCAGAAAACCCATAACCAATCACTACACAATCATAGAATGGTTGAGTGAGGAAGAGACTTCTGCAGGTCATCTGCTCCGCCCTCCCTGCTCAAGCAGGGACACCCAAGGTGCCCAGAACCATGTCCAGGTGGCTTTGAATATCTCCAAGGATGGAGAATCCCCACTTGTATGGGTAACCTGTGCCAGTGCTTGAACATCGTCTGCATAGAGAACTGCAGCATCTGGCTGGTCATCCCAATGCAATCCAGAATATCTCATACTGGTCTCAGTTAACTGTAAATCCTTTTGAAGCCAAGAAAGTGACAATTTATACTGGTGTTAGTAAGGTCAGAATTAGCCTTGAGGCTCTTACATAGTTGTCTTACAGGGAAAGATGTGTTCTTTAAGCAGTCAAAATGTTGAATAAGGAAATTTTTGTCCATTAGTGGTTTGAGTGGTTTGGGTTTTGGGGGGAAAGTGGTGTGTGTGGCGACATAGAGGAGGTTTTTATTATTTAAAATATAATATAGCAATAATGTGTCTCTGAGATTTTTTTTGGGGGGGGAGGGGGGAAGGGGGGGTGTCGGAAAAATTATACTAAATATTTATTTTCCTAACACAAAGAAGTAATGTTAGCAACAGCTTTCAGTTTTAGGACTACTGTATTCCTGACCTGTTTTCCTTCTTCTGGGAAGGATGATTCTCTAAAGAAAAGCATTAATTTAATTTACCTAAGTAAGACTTTATNGTGAGGATAATCTGGCCTCCTTGGTGACATTTACAAAGTTCAAGGGAGTACACTGCAGACAACTTATAGTAAAAGTATGAAAAAAGATTTTCTGCCAAGTAATACCAACTTTTTATTTTATTTGGTGTAAATAGTTTTTTGGACCTTGACGCTTCAGAAATGTTTTGCAAGGTTTTGTTTTGTTTTGTTTTTTTTTAAACTGACTACTTTATCAATACTAACTTGCACTTTCAATAATCTAATTATCTTAAATAAAACACAACATTATGGTAGATACATGAAAGTTTTTCTCAGTCATACCATATTCCATACTGTAGTCTGCACACTTCTGCTATCCATTACTCTCTTACTCAGCTCTTTATAAAGATTTACTTTTTATCAATATTCCAAAGGATTGCGCCAAGATAAACTGCACTCAGGAGAAGGCATCTTGTGAGGACTGTTTGGGCACTTCCACGTTATATATTCAGATGAAAATAAGTGTATTTTTTACTTGTAAGGTATATTGCATTCTAATTCTTATGTGTTTTTTTATAATAGCAATGTAGTTTTCAAAGATATTTTAGTAGATCTTGCTAAGAATTTGTTATCAGGTTTGTAACACAGCAATCAGAGATCCTAACGCGGTACTTTTCAGCTATTTTTTTTAATTTTTAATGTTATCCAGTAAGGCTTTCTGAATTCTGTTTGAAGTAGAAATTATCCCTGTTTTGTAAACTTGGATCCTTGCCAAGTCTACACAGTTAATCGTCCTGTGCTTGATAACAAATAAGATACTATTTGCAAAGTTGAGTGATGTAGACCCTTAGATTCATTTTCATCCCATTGTGTTTGCACTGCCTGGAACAATGCAAGACGTCATAAATACCTTTGCTGTATGACGATCCCCCAGTAAAAGACTTAGCTGCCCATAGAAATGCCACTGAAAACCTGACTTGGACTTCCATATCTTTAAAATTTTGGGTCTGTATCTAACTAATAATTAAACCACTGCAAAGTGAACTGGGAAACTGTGCCTAAACCTCCCTGGAAAAGCTGAAGTACTGAATGCAGGAAGAGGCACTGATGCGGTCTGCACAGGATCATTTTTGAAAGTGGGAATGGGAACAGGAAGCTTTGTCTCTGATCATCTTCCTAATGGAGTTGAGGACTGGAGTGAAAAGCCTGTATGGGAGTGTTATTCTTCCTAGAAAATTTAGATGTGGTAGTCTAAATGTTGTCAGGGACAGAATTTTACAGGGCCTTTCTCTTCCTTGCAGTTTTCCCTTTGTTTACCTATGTTGTAGATTAGAAAACCCATAGGATTTCCAAGGGTAGGTTTTGGAAAAGAGTATTCTCTATGGCTCTGGAGCTTATTTGCAGTGACTTTTTTTTTTTAAATATGTTCATTGAAAGGGAAGTGATTGAGTAGGACTATGATTCAAAACATTAATTTAGTATGCCCAGTTATAACAGTCCACGTTTTCATGTATTTTATATGAGAAGAATCTAATGATATGACACTGTACCATCAATAAAAATAAGATCAAAATCTGTCACATGCTTACTCCTTCTGTGGAAATGAAGTTATCAGCAAGGATGAGTTAGTTATCCTTATCAAACAACAACCTTCACTGACTTCATCAGTAGTTTAATAAGAAATCTCTTTTTTTTTTGAGAAAAGAAATAAAAAAGCTGTTTCATGTGAAGCCCTTGATACTTCATCTTTAAAGTCTGTACCATTAATTTAATATTTATTTCTTTAGAACATTCTTTGAAAAGTAATTTCAGAACTTGTGTTTCCTTCTATGTCAGTATTGCTCAGAGATGCCTACACATAACAGAATATTAACACATAACAGAATATTATTATATTGATATTAATTGCCCTGAAGTGTACATTACTTGAAGAGAAGATTCATAGCTTGTTTTATGAACATAGTCAGATAGACAAAAATCAAGAAGAAACAAAGCTACTTCTGTCATGTAGAGCACAATAGACATAATATATGGCGTAAACTACATGTAGTGCCATGTATTTATTTATATTATACCTGGACAAGAACTGTTGTAGACATGAGCTGTCAAGTCTATATACTGAGATTCTTTACACCTAGGGAATAAGTCTTAAGTTAGACACTTTTGAGTGCCTACTGCTCACTATTCCTTATTTCAAAGAACAAATCTGTAGTTCTGCAAGAAATAAATATTTTTCATACAAAAGGGTGCAAAATTATGATAAAGCCATGGCTGTTAAATATGAAATGGATTTGTGACTCTAACAAATATACGGTTTAGTTTTACTGTGCTATTTTCTGTTGTTTTGTTGCTTCATATCAGGAATTTTGAAGAAAAGAATTGTGTTGTGTTCAGGGCTGATTTTAATGTAATACATAAGAAATTACATTAATGGATAAATAAATACTAGAAGATGAGGGAATAGATGTGGAAATAAATGACTAACACTGAATGAGATCAATAGACATAAAAGGGCAAGTGTTTTGGAATAACATGATGTGTCAGAGAAATTATTAAAACAGGGTAGAGAATATATTCTGCTAAAAACTGTTGCTTAAAGCATGATAAGAGGCCCTGTCTGGATTATATTATGACTACTTTGTAGGCTTTTCTGGTCAGACTGAGACATAGAGCAGAAGCTTTGCCTTATAATGAGGGAGATTAAAAATACAGTAAATTTGCTCTCAATGCATTATTGTAAACATCCACATATATCCTGTTCTTACTAATAACAGTAAATACAAGTTACACTCCTTTTGTCACCTCCTTGTCAACAGATGAAGAAGAGGTGATTATCTTTTGGACTTTTTGGCAAAACATTATAGGAGTTGTTACAGAACAACAGACTGTATGGCCATTAGTTTATTCAATTTCGATTAAAGGGAAAAATAAACAAAAAATAGGTCTGTAGCTAAAGACAATTTTGAAAAGGGAATACTGAAAGATTAAGAAAACTTATTTGTGAAGTCAACTGGAATGAAGAGCTGGAGAATTTTAATATAAGCAAGACTTGGAATGCAGAGGAGATTGACCTATGAACTAGTTTTGAAAGAAAGACTAGTTATGGATACGAGAGTTAAATGAAAAATGCATCACAGCTTTAGTAACATTGATTGTTAAAGGTGTCTCTTTCTGAGATAACAGATTTTCTGAGGAAAAATTACTCTTTGAAAAACAAACCTAAATTTAATATGTTGGGATTTCAGAAAAGCATTTAATATGATGTTACATAGGAAATTATCAGGTAAACCTTAGAAAATGAAAATTAATAAAAGAATTATGGGGTAATGGACCATAAAGGAATCTAACTAACTATAGCAGACTTTACTATTGTTCTGAAAGGGATTTTATTAATAAAACTAACAAGGATCTTCATTAGGACAAATTGTATTTAATGATTTCTTTAATGGTGTTACTGTAAAATACAGAAGATAGATGAATTTTCAGTGCAAAGAATGAATGCAATATCATAAAAGAGTACAAATAAGATGAAACCTAACATCTGATAATTATCTGATTGTTGCGTCGGGGGAGGTTTAAATTTAATGTTTGAAAACATTTCTTTACTGAAAGAGTGGTGAAGGATTTAAACAGGCTGCACAGGGAAGTATAGAGTCACTATTCCTGGAGATTTTCAATAACCATGTAGACGTGGCACTTCAGGTCATGGTTTGTTACTCACAGTAGTGTTGGGCTGACAGTTGGGCTTGATGATCTTAAAAATCTTTTCCAACTTTAATGATTCTATGATTTTCTGTGATTCTGTGAAAAAGACCACATAGCTTTGCACTGAATATTTCTGCTATAATTTGGAGACTCAACAACATGAAATATTGACAGAGATAAAACAGCATGGACTAATTAAACTAGTGTGACCATGTCTGGAATTTTATGCACAGCGGTGGTAATGAATATTTAAGAAAACAAATTGGAATTGTGTTGGGAAAAGAGAAGCATGTCATTCTACTTGTTGTATTAAGAGACTATTTTATGACAGGAAAGAGAAAGAACTTGACAAAAAGAAAAATGAGTGTTGATAAATGATCACTTTGTTCCAAGGTGCAAACACATAGGTGTTAAAAGAGCTACTTTACTGAAAGAGCAATCTTGGCACAAGGATAAATGGGAATAAATTGGCCATGAACAGATGTCATTTGGGAACTGGAAGATGTGCCTTATTACTCAAAGGTGCTAGACCAGTTTTTCAGGGGAAAGTATAAGGTCAAACCTTTGTTTCAGAGGAAGCTGGTAGCCTTATGAAGCTGAAAATAGGACCTGTCTCTCCAGGAAGAATAGACTGGATTTGGTAACTTTTTCAGTCCTCTCTCTTGCATTATGTATGCAACCACAAATGCAGGTAGACATTGTATGTCTTGATCGTATGCCTTGCCTGGGTTTTTATCCCAATTCCTGTGAACTTCACAAAGCAGAAGCATTACGTTATTCCTACAATTGTTTACACACACTAGCTGTATAATACTTAGATATTCTGTGGGTTCTGTTAACATTTCTGACATTCTGACATTCCGACAGGTGTGCATATATTGTTCTTAGTCTCCCAGAGACACAAATATATCAGCTTGCTTGAGGTTATAGTATAAGGAGTTGGCAAAACCTAAATTGCAGATGCATGAGACAGGGATCACAATTTTTGATTGCAAGCCCTAAACTACAAATTTATTTTGAGGAACAAGGTATGAATTCAGTTTTCCTTATTAGGGGTTCGTCAGAACAAGATTATTTCACCTCTAGTCCTTTTGTTCATTCTGTAGCAGCAGGTAAGACTAAAGAGTTTATGGATAGGTAAGCAGGTAATGCTAATTCCAAGTAGTAATAAAATTATAGGTATGTAAACCTAGATGATCTCATTAAAGTAATAAGCTGGGAAGGATATTGAAGACCAGATGGAAATCCAAATAGGAAAATCTATAATAGGACATTAGGATGCAAATTAGCCTGAGCAGAGCTTTTCCACATTTGAATGTAGTTCCTTATGTCATAAAAAGATATATACATAAAATACAATCTGTTAAAGTATTTGTATTGAAATCACAGTTTCTAAATAGATTTACTTTGGATGCTTCCAAATTAATGAGTACATATGGAATTGTTACCTTTCATGCAAAGATTCAGTGGAAAATGTCAAACCTTGTATAATGCGTGGAACCAAAATTCCATATTTAACACATCTTCAGCTTCTCAGAGGCTTTGTACCTGTGTGTTGAGAAAGTATATTCACCAAACAGCCCATCTATAGAATATTAAAAGAACTTATGGGTAATTATAGATCAATAGGAGACTTCTTGTTTAGTCATCATCCATTATTCTCTTCATATCCATTTCTATCAAACTTTGGTAGTAAGAAACATGCCGGAAGGATTTGAATTTGATCTGGGTAGAATCTGGGCAATGAACTGCAAAAAGAGCCATCATACTGGCTTTAGACGTCCATCTGTTGTTTACATAGATAATATAGTATTAGAAAAACTGGCTACTTTGAAGATTACTTTGTCCCTGACATGTCTTGCATAATTGATATCTTAGGATGACTATCAGAATGTTTCAGTGCTATGGATCTCTCACCAAAGACTGTTTTTCTCTTTTATGTAAGATTTCAGACTTCTGCCCTACAGCCTTGTGCACAGTGGCCTTCCAACAGTCCACTTAAACTTAGTGGATTTCCCTTTGTCTTCCTGTGGAAACACTCTTGGAGTGGAAACAGTGGAGACTGATAAAGCCTACTGGAGAATAGAAATGGATGGAGGTGTCTGCTGTAGGAATGAGTGTTGCCCCTAAATCATTTTTTACCATATAGAGACCAAAGATAACGGTAAGGCACAACCAGGTGTTTGAATTTAACCCTTTATATCAAAAGCAACAATACAAGAATATATGCATCCCCACTTTTAAAGAGAGAGTATCAAATGAAATAGGTAATAAACACTATGAAGTGTTATTCACACACTGAGTGTTGTGCCTAGTGTCATTTTGTAAAGGACTCCACAGGAGAAAGCAGAGACCGTTCCTATTGTGGTTTTTTTTCAAGAAAATATATGGACTTCTAACTGTGAAGAGACTGCATTTAGCACTCATTTTCACTTATTAGCATTACTGAAAAAATCGAACAGTTAACAATGGCCCAGGTTCTTGCAATGTGGTAACACTTTCTCTGACTTTGTTTCCTAGGCACACTGGCTAGCTGTGGCCTGGAGATCACCCTTAAAAGCACTTTCACAGCAAAAAATTATCTATTATTTAGGATAGAAATGTCAATTGTAAATCTTTTCATGCTTCCTTCCTTTCTTATGCTTCTTTCCTTCAGTTACTGATTTTAAAGAAGACTCCTGTAGGGATTTGGCACAAGGCAGAATAGAGCAGCTGGCAGCGTCTAACCAGCAGAACAATCCCTGTTGTCCTTTCAAATTAATTGATTTCAAGTCATTTTTTAAACTACATTGCTTTACACTAAGGTCAGTTTGCTTTTCAGTCAGTCTGTAAATCATGATAGCAAATAGATGTTTTGGAACCAGCTTGCTGTATTGCTGTAATCTGATCTTGTTCTAGCAATAGGCAGGTGAAGGTGGAGAGCTGGGCACAGTGAAAAATACATAAAAATATGGTGTGGCAAGATATTTCTTTATTTTTGGAGGACTGGAAGGTGAGATGAAGATTACAGTACATATTTTGGTTTAACATTCTGTGTAGGAAATGTTCAAAAGCTCTTTAAGCCTTACTTAAAATGTTAAGTGTAAAGTTGCAAACTGACTCCATCACAAGTCTACAGGAGATAGGCAGTGCTTATTAGGGACTAAACAAAGCTAACCTCCTTACAGTAGGATTACTTTTAGAAAGGAGTCAGCATGTGATGTGGACATCGTTCAAGAACGTGGCTGCCAGATTCTTACCTCATCCTGGTTTCACTCCAGCAGGAACTCCAGTGGAGTCAGCAGAAGTCGATAGGGCTACTTGAAATTTGTAGCAGAGGATATTAATTTGGAAGCTGGCCCATGCCTGGGTAACATCTCCAGAAGTAATGTTTCTTTTCTAGATGAACTCCGAAACTGATGTTCTGGTTATGAGGATTAGAAAAGCACCCTAACTATTTCAACAAACGGTTGTTATCTAGTAAAAATGGAGAAATACAAGTAATAACACTTTTCCTCTCTTTGGGTTAGTATTTTGGATTCTTCTGTTAAGCACCAAGTGATTTTAGATCCTGTTCCAGGATCTAAATATAGAAAAGCTGATTTCAAAATGGGGAATTATTATAATCAGTAGAAAAACAATTAAAAGCAGTATAGAGTTTGATTCTTCTGGAAGTACAGGTTGGACAAAGCAATTAAGCTATACAAGTTCATATTCTGAAAATGCTGCAGCATTAGTTTTATCAACTGTGGTGAATAATGGATCTTACTCTTTCACATGACTCTTTCCACACTATACCTGCAATCAAGTGTATACTTCCTCCTAATTTAAGTCAAAGAATGTGCCAAATGTAACTTCTTTTTCCCAAAATTATAGGTTCTGTGAGTCAGGGAATCATGAATGAATCCTATTAGTCATTACTATTCATAACTATGGATTATGAGTAAAGACTTGATTTTTTTTGCACGACAAAAATGAAGAGTTTGGAATGTTGAAGTTCAAAAGTGAAGTAGAACAACTGTGAATTTAATTTTAAATCTCAATTTTTTAAAATCATTTTCCTAATTTATGAATTCTTTTTTATTATTTGGGATTGACGTTGCCTAAGGAAAGGCAAAGTAGAGTCTTGTGGCATGAGGTCCCCAGGAAAGCAAAGTTCTTTTCTTTGTGCAACTCCTTACTCTACAGACTCATTTGGTTATTGATTCTCCTGGGAGAGAGAACTGTGCCTGAGAGTAAATTGTGGTCGACCTTTAAGCAGAAAATTATTGTCAGTCCCAGCTAGAGAGGAGATTGTACTTTGCTGAAATAATTAAGAGAACTAGGATATTAAAGTTAGTTTAAAGCATATTCATGGGGATTAAATCTGTTAATACTAGATTTTAATCATGATGCAAGTGTATGATTGAGAATTGTAGTCTCATCTGTGAGGAAGAAATAAATGTCACTCATCTGTACTGAGAAAAATGTTGGCTTAAGCTAACCCATTTTCTTTGCATTGCAACAGGCTGGGAATAGGTATGTGTGTAGCTGTTGCATGTCATCCAAACCCTGGCAGTTTTCACCTGAAAGCTGTTAATTTCTTAAGACGAGAAAACTCCATTGCTTGAAATCATGAAAGCATAACCCATCTGATAAACTGCACACAAATGTATGTTTGTGACCTTGTTACTCAAGGAGAAACAATTGTATTTTGGAAATGAGTGAAAGAAGTCAACATGTAACATCACCTCAATTTTAAAGTTAAGTAGGTCTATCAGTTACTGAAAGTTGAAATGGATCTGTCTCCTGCTTTCTCCTTTACGTAGACAGATATAGCAAAAATGTTTAACATGGCTATGGAATAGGGTAAAAAATCATTTCAAAGGATCAGAAAATGGTGAGGGTGGGTGGTTTTTTTTGTTTGGTTTGGTTTTTTAATGGCCTGAAACATTTAGCGTTATCTCATACTTAAGATATTTAAGACAGGCAATGGCATGGCTTGTCAGGTATGCTCGTTGGATCCTCTGGTGAATTTTTTCATGTGATCAAGTTCACTTGCTACAAATTTTCATAGACCCACACTTGAAAACTTCATTCAAATAGGAGTTTGTAAACCATAAAAATATTTTTCATACGTAACACACTAGAAACAAATATAGCAAACAATAAAGAAAGATTTTTAAATGTCCTAAGAAAACAATATAACTTTTAAAGGAAGAGTATGCTGTCCTTGGAAATGCCGTTAGGAAATTATCACAGAAACATGGAAAATCACACAATAATTGGCTTTTTAAAATACACAGTTTTTCACCAAATTTAATTACAGATAATTCTGCATATAAAAACAACCCCACACATTCTTTAGTATCACTTCTGGAGCTGTCTTAAACTTTGCAGGATTTACTTCAGCAGTTCTCACACACACAGGCAAGCACATTTAATAAAGGTACAGTGAACTTTGTAGAAGAGGTTGGAGTTGATTTGTCTTTCTTTTTCTCTTTTTTCCCTTTCTTTCTGTCTTCCTACCTTACTGGCTTCATTTCCTCCTCTTCCTTCCCTTTTTCTTTTTCATCCCATTTTTTTCTTTCTTAAAAATTAACTGAAAAATTAAAAATTAACTGAAATGTTGCAAGGATTCTCTTTGAAAATTATGGCTATACTGTGGGGGAAAAAAATCACATTTTAATCAAGGTAGTTTTTTTTAAAACCTATTATAAGCTTGGGAAGTGAAATGATATGTTTCACTTTGGTTAACAATACGTACTTGATCCAACTGATGTAAAAATGGATTTTTAACATATATTTTTACAATTCATCTATAAAAAGTCAATTAATTGCGCAGGTCTAGTCGGTATTCTGAGTCTCTCTGCTTCCTCTCTCTGCTTCACATCCTTCCTTTCTTTCCTTTCAGAGGAACATCCTGCAAGTTTGTTATGTCAATTTATCTTTCAGCATTTTTGTTGCTGGGTCTATGATGTGCTCTGTTATGTCTCTGATTAAAAAAGAAAAATTAAAGAAATAATTAATCCAAAATCTTAAAGTCACTAATTAGCTTGCATTTGTTCTGTTACAGAAGAAATAGCATTAACTTCCATAGCATCCAAACTGAACATAAATAATTCAATACTTTTAGATATATATAAAAATATATAAAAACCAGCTTCCATTTAAGGCTTCTGCTTTGTTGCCGTATACTTTTGTTGCTCTTTTCTCAGATGTTCTTCAATAATGCACTGAAAACGCTTTAGGAACCCTGAGCAGGCCTCAAAGTCCAACCGGACTCAAAGCAGTGGCCTGAAACAAAATCTGTGCAAACAACAAATATGCAGAAAGCAGCATGCTGACTGGTGGTCGCAATCTGAAGTTGATTCAGTGTTTATTTGAATGGTCCAAACAAATACTTGTTTCATTATTTTACATAATTATGGATAAATTGGAGATGAATATTTATTCATTAAAATTGAAAGCTAATTATTTCTTACTGCTATAATAGCAAATCACAAAAGTTTTCATATGTAAACCTAAGGATTTTGATATTTTTCTTTCAGTTGGACTGAAGAGTCAACATTGATGGTTTTGTGGATTTTATTTGGGAATGTTTTAGTAGTAAATATACAGTATGGAGGTAATAAAATAATATCATAATGTATAAACCAAAAAGAATAATAAGGATGAAATAGTAAAGTCCTAATGCCCCATTTCAATGTATTTCTTATAACTTTTTAAATCACCATGTTCTTACAATGCAGTTTGATTTTAATGAAGCTGTCTTTCCAGCTGAAGAAACTTTCACTGTAGCAATTAAGATTATCTTAGTTTTCCAGTTAAAGTACTCTANAAAAAAAAAAAAGAAATAATTAATCCAAAATCTGAAAGTCACTAATTAGCTTGCATTTGTTCTGTTACAGAAGAAATAGCATTAACTTCCATAGCATCCAAACTGAACATAAATAATTCAATACTTTTAGATATATATAAAAATATATAAAAACCAGCTTCCATTTAAGGCTTCTGCTTTGTTGCCGTATACTTTTGTTGCTCTTTTCTCAGATGTTCTTCAATAATGCACTGAAAACGCTTTAGGAACCCTGAGCAGGCCTCAAAGTCCAACCGGACTCAAAGCAGTGGCCTGAAACAAAATCTGTGCAAACAACAAATATGCAGAAAGCAGCATGCTGACTGGTGGTCGCAATCTGAAGTTGATTCAGTGTTTATTTGAATGGTCCAAACAAATACTTGTTTCATTATTTTACATAATTATGGATAAATTGGAGATGAATATTTATTCATTAAAATTGAAAGCTAATTATTTCTTACTGCTATAATAGCAAATCACAAAAGTTTTCATATGTAAACCTAAGGATTTTGATATTTTTCTTTCAGTTGGACTGAAGAGTCAACATTGATGGTTTTGTGGATTTTATTTGGGAATGTTTTAGTAGTAAATATACAGTATGGAGGTAATAAAATAATATCATAATGTATAAACCAAAAAGAATAATAAGGATGAAATAGTAAAGTCCTAATGCCCCATTTCAATGTATTTCTTATAACTTTTTAAATCACCATGTTCTTACAATGCAGTTTGATTTTAATGAAGCTGTCTTTCCAGCTGAAGAAACTTTCACTGTAGCAATTAAGATTATCTTAGTTTTCCAGTTAAAGTACTCTAGAGAATTGCTTATTCTTTCAAAGTGTTTCTTTTCAAAGCACAAACCTTTGTTTCAAACTTTTTTTCAAAAAGGTTTGTCTCTAATAAATCTAACTTGGGATAAATAAATCTTTGATGAAATCAGGACCACTTCTTAATTTTTGTTAGATAGAAAAAACCTCATAGCACAACCCAACAAACTACTCTTACCTAATCAGCATCTTTCCATAAATATTATGGGAGCATGTGAGAAAAGTAAGAGTGGTGGCAGTTCGTTTTGTGGTTGTTTTTAAAGAAAACTTTACACATCAGCTTCAACTCCTTTTGTAGTTTATTCAAACATCTGCTTGCAAAACAAGTTGTCATTCACATGCTGGTTGCTGTATCTGTGAAAATTTGTGAACTTCAAAATCCTAACTACAATTTATCCATATTCATTATCCAATAATACTTCTTTAGATGGCAGAGCAATATAAGTATTTTTAAATAGGTGGAACTCCATACCACTCTTTGAACTGAAGAAACCAAATCTTATACTTCACTGGTTTAACTCTTTGTTCCCTGAATGACATGTCAAAGGACAATGCAAAAATTTTCTTTTCACTTTCTGGTATTCTTGAAAAAAAATCACAAATGAGATCAACATATTATTTTCTGCAATATTAACAGCCATTGCTGTGCTCCAGTGCTATCTTTGTCCTCTGTGGTAAATTTGATGTACATCATTGAAAGTTTCATTTGAAAGACCATCATTTGGCTTTATAAAGACTAACCTCTTCATAGGAGAGCATACTAGAAAGATATATGAACTATCATGCAAATTAAAACATTCTTTTATTCATATTTGTGTTATATAATGTGTGAGAAGAGATCTATAAGCAATGGTTTTTGCCTATTACATCATCACATTGTAATTAGATTTATTACACTGTGTGCTCATGGTTTGAATAGGTAGAATATGTGATGCAATTTTAATTGGCTTACGTGTCATGTTGAGTTCACTAATGCATTCAAGACTGCCTTATCCTGCTGCTGTAGGAAATATTTCCTGTAAAAATATGAAGCAATCCACCACATTCTTTCAGAAATATTCCACTGCAACAAATGGCAATGTTTTCTAAATTAGATAGAAGACAACTCTTCAACAAAATAACTATTACCTCCTGCCTTTCCCCTTCTTCTCATCATATTTGAGAAATCTCTGTTGAAGTCTGTCCTTTCAGGTCTCGTGCGAAACCTGGTTATCAAGAAGCATGAATTCCTTTTTTATTTCTGCCACAGGCTATTTCTAGCTACTCAGATAATGAATAGCACCGGGCTGATCATTTCATCTGTCTGTGTCGTTATATAGCAGTTCTGTGAATAGGAGGAGTAGTTCTTAACCCCTTTGAAGATTTCTGAATGAGGTATGCAGTATAAGCATGATTTGTAAGAAATGTATGAGTACTCAGAAATGATCATATATAATAATGTAATAATATATTTGCCCATATTATAGGTGTTCCTGCATGTAAGTTGCACCAGACATATCAAGGTGGACTGGTTAGGGAGTTCTAATCTGCAACTTGAAGATCTGTATTTGTTTATCTTTTCCATCTACTTGTAAAAACAATTCTGAGATCTATTTTAGCATAACTATGAATAATGACCAAATCTAAATTGGATTTAAACACAAATAGGCAAAAATAAGGAATAATTAATTTAAATTTTCTCCTAAGCAAATGTGCCTACCAAGTGCAAGATCTTATGGAGACTGAAACCAGCTGATAAATTGTATGGTTGTCTCTGAGGGATCTGTTACTATTATTATCAGGCACTCTCTGCATGTCTGTTAAGACTTTTAACTCACTTGTCCTATTTCCATTACATTATGTGTGGAATTTTCCCCACAAGTGGATAGTGAAGAGCGAATTGCAGAAGTACAAGTGTACGTTCATACGTTTGGTCTCTTTTAGCTATTTGTGGCAAACAAGTTTTAGGCAAATATCCTTACTCTTTGGAGAGAGAATAGATGGTAATTTTCCCGGTGCAACCTCAGTTATTACAGTATATGGACTGGATTGTCTTTTTATCTCAGGAGTGGGGCATGACCTTGTATTTCAATCATGCAACAATAATTAACAAAGTAGCAAACAAACAAATAAATAATATTCAAACATTTATCTGAATGTGTGAGTAATCTAGACTGAGCCACGGTCTGACATACTGTCTGGTCAGACAAGATATTTTGCTTTGTCTTTGTGCATCCTGAGTTTGGATTTCCCTTTTGTTTAAAATCAGTAGACTTGCATGGATAGTAAAGTCCTGTCTGCTCCCTTAGGACATCCGGTATGTTGGGGATTTTAAAAATCAAATGGAAATAACATCTCTGGTTTTGCCAGGTTATTGTACAGTTGTGCAGCATATATTTTTATTTCTTCTTGCTTATTTTAGCAAGAGAGTTAATTTTTTGTCTTGATAAGCTCTAGAAATCGCTCTGGCTGTGCTGTTTATTGCAGGATTTATAAAAATGTATAAATGTGTGTAGCAGATAGCTTTGAAAATGTTAACCTAGTGAATAATTGAAGTAAGCCCATGAGATAACATGGAGAGGTATTTAATATATAGGCTGCATATAAACTACCCATAAACCAAACACTTAAATGAATTCAGTAATGGGTATAAACTGTTTAAAATAATACAATATTTTGTGTAGAACTGGTTTTGGTACTTTTTTTTCTGACTAATAGTATTTGAATTTTTTTTTTTAAATATACTTAAAAGTTTTTGGTGCTGATGGCTTGGAATTTTCCTTTATCTACTTTGCAGTTTGTATGGTATGATATTGTTTTCTTCCAAAAATACAAAATTTAGTAATAGAAATGTCCTACTGTTTTCTTTAGAGAGAGACTCAGTTTTGTACAAAAATTTCATTACTGTTGCATAACTTTGGCCAATAATCTAAATTATGTCTTAGATTAAAGAGAAAGTATGTACATAAACTGTGAACTTTTGTGTGGCTGAACTCTCTGATCTTAATATTAGAAATTGCGTATTAAAAACCAAGTCACCTATGACTTGATCAGTAATGGTGAATTTTATTTTAACTTACTCTGCTCAGTGTTTGCAACTATGTCTTGATCCTGAACTGCTGAGGTCACAAGAACTTTATCAGTGACTTTAGTCTGTGTGGGATAAAGGAGAAAGAAAAGGGTGAAGAAGTAGAGGATAACTTCAAAACTAATTATGAAAAAAAAAAAAGAAAATTAGGAACTAACAAGGTTGGCTGTAGGTACAACCACATTCACTGAATGAAAATGTAGAGAAGCATAACATAAAAAAGAGTGACCCATTATGTTCTGTAATTAATAAACACATAAGTAGAGTAATGGGCTTAGCCTTTCTTATGGAAACTTAAGTTTAAAAGGTAGAAATAAACTTTATCAAATACAGTTATGCAATGACACAGTATGCTAATGGAAATTGCAGAATAACTGGTATGGAAGATATTTAGAGCTGCAACGTGTAATACATATGTAAAAGAAGCTTTGTTGTGACCAGCTATAGCCAGCTTTGAAAATCACAAGTATGGGAACACAAACCTAGCCATAGCCAACTGCTGTAAAAGGAGCAGCAAGACCAACAGTCCCAGTGTCCTTCGTGCCGCAAACAGTGGCATGTTGCTACTGGTTTATGTTCCCTTTTGTGCTCCTATTGCATAAGAGGGATGATGGTATTCCTGCCTTTGTTTTGGCTGTTACACCTAGGCACTGTAAGGTATAGGAAAAAGAGAAGAAAAGGGAAGAAAGGTGTGTCTGCATTTGAGGTGTGTGTTTGCTCCCATAATCAGTTCCTTAACTGCTGTGGTCTTAACTTTTCCTGCATTAAGTCTTTCACTGGAGGATTGCTGCCTTTCTTTAACACACAGTGTTCACACTAAGAATGGCTGGATCTGTGATACTGGTCTCTCCCCGTTCTGCAATGTTTTATACATGGAGTCTTTTAAATAATGAGCCTAGGGCTTCCTTGAAAATAAAACTTAAAGATGCACATGCACCTGTTTGGGAATAAGGAGAGGGTTTTAAGTTTGGGGGGTTTTGTCTTGTCTCCCTGTGTGGTCTATAAATGCAGTCTGTAATTAGTGTAGCCTAATCCTCTAAGATGTTTGCAACCATACATTTCCATCTGTGAAAGTCAGGCCTGCCCTGAATCTCAGTGAAAGGCAAATGTTTTTGAAAACACTGAGGCAAATTCACAGGAAAACGTGTTGCAGTTCTTTGTAGGAAGGCCCTGCAAAGGGATCTGGACAGAATGGACCACTGGGCAGAGTCCAACGGCATGAGGTTTAACACAGCCAAATGCCGAGTCCTGCACCTGGGGCACAACAACCCTATGCAGAGCTACAGACTGGGTGAGGTCTGTTTGGAGAGCTGCCAGGAGGAGAGGGACCTGGGGGTGTTGGTC